>JABSTQ010011457.1:0-339448 GCA_013358835.2 Ixodes persulcatus
ACGAACCCCAGCCATGGTGGTGTGTTACGGCACCACCCACGCCTGGGCTGTGCTGGCGTACCCGTGTCCTGGTGGCAAAAGGGACCCTGGTGGGTGAGCTGAGCCCGGGGTTTGGTTTTGGGACCCTTCGGGGCCCCCGGGCGAGGCAACAATACACCGCTTCGGCCTCTGCTTCTCGTAGACGGGTGTCCTGGCTTGGCCGACCGGCTGATTCAGTCAGTCGCCTCTTCTACCCTCTTCTTCTTTATTTCACTTTCCCTCCCCCTCTTTCTCTTTTCTTCTACACCCTCTCCTTCATTTTTTTCACCTTCTAAGGCGACAAGGGCCAACCTTGAGTTAAAACAGGTCCTGTCCCTGCAACCACACTAGGGTAGTGCCGGGCAGCACTGGTAGAGTGATTGTGTCAGCCAAGCCTTTCTTGCTATGGCACTTACCTACCCCCTGTTGGGCTCCGTGGTGTGCTTTGCACCGGGGCACCGAACTTCCTTCCCATCTATATGGGTCCTGCGTAAGATCTTTTCTTGATCGGCCCCCCGAAAAGGGGCCGCACCGAGGTTTCAACCTCACACGAGGCCACTCTGCTCCAACTAGCTTCCCCAAATTTTTGGTACTTCACTCTGAAGCGACAACAACTATCAAAAATGTCACCATTTCTTGTTGCAAAGGTCCTCGAGGGGTGTGATTGGAAAGAACTTTAAGGCGAAGAAGCTGGTATCTGGCGATTTGCTTGTAGAAATTGAACCAGCCACCAGAGTTCTGCACTCATTGCACTCAACTGTGTGTCGGACTACAAGGTTACTGTGACACCCCACCAGACATTGAACACCATCCATGGAGTCAACTCGGAGGACAACCTTCTGGACGCGTCTGCTGGCGAAGTAGTGGAGGGCCTTTCTGACCAGGGGGTTGTAGCTGCGAGGCGCATCTCCTTGCGTCGTGACGGGCAGCTGAAGACGAGGCACATCGTGCTTACCTTCGAGTCCACCACACTTCCCGAGTCTGTGAAAGCTGGATACCTCTACTGCAAAGTTCGTCTTTACGTCCTGAACCCCAGAAGGTGTTTCAACTGCCAAAGATTTGGACACGGCTCCAGAACTGCCGCGGCAAAGCGACATGTGCCAAGTGCGGCAAAACTGACCATGCAGCCGACTCGTGCTCCAACGACGCACTCTGTGTAAACTGCAAAGAGCCCCACCCCGCTAACTCGAGATCGTGTAAGACGTGGAAAGATGAGAAGGAAATTCTCACCCTTGAAGTGAAAGAAATCTCTCATACCCAGAGGCGCGTCGCCGCTTCGCGTTTTTGCGCAAGGGCGGCTTCGCACAGGTGGTGCAGTGGGGACCTCCACCACTGAAGGTGCAGTGGCAACCCAGACGTCCTTCCCGGATGCTAGGAAGCCACTGCAGTCCCCAACACCCCAGCTGAAGCTTCAGCTTCCTCGGCGTTCACTCTCGACTGGTAGGCCTACATCCTCCTCCAGCGAGAGTTGTACCTCTTCCAGGGGCAGCAGCCTGTCCCCTCTCATGTAGAGGGCTCACAGGCTGTTTCTCCTACCCAAGATGGGTCGGCTGTGTCCGCACCTGTCAGTGCTTCGCGGTCTCCTTCCTAGGAGAGGGGCCCACGCTCCCGAGTGAATTCTTCGGAGGGAGCGTCCTTATCCAAGGAGCGGCACGACTCTTGTGCCACTCCTCCAGCACCCAAGGGGAGGAGCAGGTAGCCTTAGGCGACTGCCTGCCCAGTACCTCTGCTCCTCCGGCTGGTAGAGGTCGGGGCCGGGGTTTTCCACCTCGTGCCCAGAGCCTCCCTAAACCGGCAAGAACAGCCTCTGCCCAGGAGGCAGAATCAATGGAGGAGGGTGCCGAATCATCCACTCCTGCGTCTGACCCAGACGACGTGGAGTGGCAGGCCCCAAGGCAAGCACAAGGGTAAAAAACAATTGTTGCACCAAAGGACAGTTATTTTCCACAAGGCTTGTTTGCTCTCTCAACAGGAACATAATCCTGCATCCTCAGTTGCTACATTGACCTCACGAAACAAAACATTTTGTTCATTTCCATTGCTCCACCTACCCCTAGGGTAAAGCCGAGACAGAGGAGTAACGGCGACTTCCTCGCCAGTGGCCTCGGCCCAAAGTCTCGACGCCCTTGGATGTCGGAGCTGGTAGCTTCATATAAACCAACCAGAGGACTACTGGTGACTCCCTCGCCTGGTGCTTTATTTTTAATTGTTTTTTTCCCAAAGGTTTGGTCGGAGCTGCCTTCTTGCAGACTCATTAAATCATCATTCCTGTCCATATTCACATTTTATGAATTTTACCTCCTGTGACTGGATTAGTTTTGCTGTAGTTACCATTACACAAATGTAGTGACTTTCTGGTAAAGAGCGAACTGCCTAACATTAATAATGTATGTTTTTTTTACAATGAAACTGCCGTGGACTTTTTTCCAATTATGACAACATCGCCTTTTTATTAAATGAACACCACCCTGCTGCCTTTTGTTTGCAGGAAACGCACCTTAAAGAAAGTCACTCAAACGTGCTTTGACACTTCAGAGTGTTCAGAAAAGATAGGTTGAACGCATCTGTGGCTTCTGGTGGTGTTGCAGTGGCTGTCCAACGCATGGTCCCGTCCACTGAAGTGGCTTTGCAAACCTCCCTCGAGGCTGTGGCTGTCCGCATGCTGTTGGACCGCGTGATTACCGTCTGCTCAGTACATCTTCCCGGGATCAGCTGCAGTACGAAGAGCTAGATTATCTAATTAGCCAGCTTCCCGTGCCTTACATTTTTTTAGGTGATATTAATGGACACAATCCTTTGCGGGGAAGCGGTAGAAGGGATGCTCGAGGGCACTCATTGAACGTTTTCTTCTTTCGACGGGATTGTGTCTGCTAAACACAAAAGAAGCCACTTATTTTAGTTCAGCAACTTGTAGTTTTACTTCCATTGATCTTTTGTTTTGTCATCCTTCATTATACCCCCTGGTTTTATGGAAGGTCATCCCAAATCCATATGGGAGTGACCACTTTCCGCTCATTTTAGAGTTCAGCCATTCTCCTGCTGGTCTTTTAACACGCACCCCTCGTTGGAAGCTTGAAAAGGATGACTGGTCAATCTTTACAGAAGCCTCACTAGTAGCATGTTCATCCCTTGATGATCTTTCCATCGACGAGGTCGCCGAGCACATTACTCAGCACATCTTGCAGGCCGCTAAGCTTGCCATTCCCATGACATCCTCACATCTTCCAAAAGGCCAAACCCATGGTGGAACAAAGACTGCCGCCAGGCAAAGAAAGAACAGAATCGTGCATGGGTATTTTCAGGCGTTATCCCACAGCAAATAAACTGATCGGTTTTAGGAAAAAAAGAGCACAAGCGAGGTATATCCGACGGCAAGCCAAGAGGCAAAGCTTTAGAGGGTATGCTTCTTCAATTAATAGCAGTGCATCCTCGAAGGAAGTTTGGGACCGTGTGCATAAAATTGAAAGCTCTTACCGTGTATTTTCTGTCCCACTCCTGAACAAAAACGGAGTATGCCCTGCCAGCCTAGAAGAACAGGCGAATATCCTTGGTGAGCACTTCGAATTTGTTTCAAGTTCTCAACATTATACTCGGTCATTTCAGAGACACAAGCTACAGGCAGAGAAAAAGGCAGTTCCCTGTCGGGTGGCTTGCAGGAGCCCTATAATTCACTATTTACACTTTTGAACTACAGCTGGTTCTTCATTCGTCCAAACAGACGGCTCCTGGGCCAGACGGCATTCATTACAAAATGCTCCATCCCTCCATCAACTCTTGAGCTTGTTTTATATTTGTTCAACCGCATTTGGCTTGAAGGTTGCTTCCCCTCATCTTGGAAGGTGGCTATCATAATTCCCCTGCTGAAGCTAGGAAAGGATCCTGCCTGTACATCTAGCTTTAGGCCTCACGAGTTGTTTTTCAAAGACACTAAAAAGGATGATAATAAAGGCTTATATTTTATTTAGAAAGAAACAAGCTACTTGACTGTTACCAGTGTGGTTTTCGCTCAGCTCGATCGACAGTTGATCATCTTTTCCGCTTTAAACTACTGTGCGAGAGGCCTTTGTAAATAGACAGCATTGCTTCTCTGTCTTTTTTGACTTGGAAAAGGCATTTGATACGACTTGGCGCTACGGCATATTGCAGGATTTGTTCAACATTGGACTTCGGGGCATCTTTGCCATCTTACCTCCGGATCGCACTTTTTGTGTGAAGCTTGGGGCAACTCTCTCTAAAGGATTCTCGCAAGAAAATGGAGTCCCACAGGGCGGTGTGCTTAGCGTGACACTTTTTATCGTAAAAATGAATTCAATTGCTCGTATTATACCCCCATTTGTTCAGTACTCGCTTTATGTTGATGATGTACAGATATCAGTCTCATCGTGTAATCCGTCCATCTGTGAACGTCGACTTCAACTTGCGATCAACAATTTGGTCAAATGGGCGGATGTGTAAATGTTTTAGGTTCTCCCCCGAGAAAACGGCTTGTGTGTGCTTTTCTCGTCGCCGCGGAATTTTACTTGAGCCTTCCTTAAATATGTATGAAGTCCCTATTGCAGTAAAGAACGAACACAAGTTTTTAGGTCTCATATTTGACTCTAAAATGACATTCTTCCACATGTTAAGAGCCTCAAAATGAAATGTGTGAAATCACTTAATATACTCAAGGTCTTGTCGCACGTGTCCTGGGGCTGATCGGTGTTGTTTATTGCGCATCTACCGCTCAGTCGTACGGTCCGACTTGATTATGGCTGTATTGTGTACGGCTCCGCACGGGCATCGGTTCTCAAGATGCTGGACCCTATTCATCATCAGGGGCTCAGACTCTCCACTGGTGCTTTTGGCATCTCCAATACTCAGCCTATATGTAGAGGCGAATGAGCCCCCACTGGAGAAAAGGAGGTTTGAACTAGGCTTCATGTACGTTCTGCGAATTAGGTCTGTTCCTGGTCACCCGACCCTGGAATGCATAGAACAAGTACACTATGAGCAGACTTTTAAAATAAGCTCCATTTGTTCCAACTATCGCCTTGAGAATTCGTTCTTCTGCTGAGTCCGTAGGGCTGGATGTGCTACCCCCAGTTGTGCAACGCTTGAACTCAGTAGCTCCTTGGGACCTCATGCCCATCCACTGTGAGTTGAAACTAACGAAATACAACAAGAAAGAGACCTCTAATGAAGTTCTGAGACAAGAATGTTTCGAACTCCAGGACCAGTACCGAGACTTCACAAGTTTTTACACTGATGGGAGCAAAACTGATTCCTATGTAAGCTGCTCAGTGGTAGGGCCTTCTGTGAAGTGTGTCAAGAGGATTAACAATAGTGCCTGTATTTTTTCCGCAGAGCTTTAAGGCTTACTCCTTGCCATAGACCACATTCTCAAAAAGAAGATCCGTAAGTCAATTGTTTACACTGACTCACTTAGTGCTTTACGAGCTCTAGACACAACGGGAGATGTCCAAAATACACTTGCTCTAGAAATAAGGAACCGGTTATTTTCAGGATCGAAAAGGAAAAAAAGAAATAACATTCTGCTGGGTACCTTCCCATGTTGGAATTCCTGGGAATGAGAATGCTGACCGTGCAGCGAGCATTGCTAAGGATCGACAAGTGGATCTGCACAAAATACCCCACAGGGATTATAGACATGCCTTGAAAAGGTCTACAAAGTGCAAGTGGCAAGAGGAGTGGAACCAAGAAATGAATAATAAGTTGCATGCAGTAAAACCTTTAATTCAGGAATGCGAGAGTGCACGTCATCGCGAGCGATTTTATGAGGTGGTATTATGTCGACTCCGAATTGGTCATACACGTCTAACGCATGGACACCTTTTGCGAGGGAGGATGCTCCAGAGTGTGATCACTGTCATATACCATTAAGCATCCTGCACATTTTACTTGTATGCCCTATGTATGACCGTGAACGTCACAAACATTTTGCACGAATTTACCAAGAGCATACCCCATTACATTTCGTTATTTTACTCGGTGACGAACCGCGAATACCGCACAGTGTGTTTTTAATTTTCTTAGAGATATCAGACTACTAGACCAGCTATAATTTAACTTGTTTCCTGGAATCATGCCCATGTGGGGATTTTTTTATGTTCATAGTTTTTTATAACACACAGCTACTCCAGCTCTTTCTACTTTATAACCCTGGTTTCCTGCAATAGTCATAGTTGTTGGCGCATTATAGCCTTGGATGCTGCTGCGCCACTAAACCTCAAACAATCTCAATCTTACTATTTGTTTGGCTCCTGGCCATGAAATCATTCTCAGTTTGCCATTTCATCTCACCGGAGCCCGATATTGGTCATCGAGATCTCAGCTGGCTTGCACTGAGGAAGCTAAATACTGCTAGCAGACGCATCGTCTGCTAACATGAGGGAAGAATAATGAGTTTGTTTGCCACTAGGTATCATTCTCTGACAGAAACAAAACGAGGAACAGACTGGCAAGTCATCAGCGGACAGAGCCAAAAAGGGACAATAGACCTGCTACAAATTGTGTGCCGCGCAGAGTTAGATCGAAAACTAATTGAATATGTAACATTAGCTATTTTACGGATGCAATTGTCGTCCTGTGCTTCGTTTGGTTATGCTGATTTGTTTTCTGGCCGTGTGTAACTTTACACCCACTGGTGCTAAAACGAGAGCCTGGGACAAGCACCCACCTTGCCGCGATATCGATCACTATCCGAAAGAAAGTGACAGTTCTCACCCAACAATTGCCTCGTCGACAGCGAAAAGATTTCTCATTGGTCGAGAGCGCTTCTCTGTGACAACCTTCAGCGGAACCCTCTATAGTGCAGCAGTGGTCCGACTCAAACTGCTTCTATATTTCCCATCCAAGTGTGCAGTCATGCGGGCCAGTCACAGCCGCAGCTCTAGAGCCTCTTTGTACACCGTGTCTGCAATACCTCTTACATCGGTCACATCATTACCGATTCTGGGTGTGACGTTCACCCCTGACTTAACATTCTCTCTGCACGTTGCACGTTGCCAATGCTGTTGCCAAAGCCCGACGTCCTTTGGGATTCGTGACACGAGTTTCCAAAGCGTGCGGTCCTACCACCTTCCGTGTTCTATACACCGCGCTCGTTCTTCCGCATCTCGAGTACTGTAGTGCGGTGTGGTGCCCACATCAAACTAATTTGGTTGACAGCCTGGAAAGCGTGCAGCGGCGTGCTACTTGGACATACTTTACTCGCCAACACAACCCTGCGTTGCCCTACGACAGTTGGCTTAAGAATCTCAAATGGCATTCCCTGGCTCATCGGAGAAGAGTCGCCAGGGTGGGCCTTACCTGCCGACTCCTCGACGGCTCGCTCAAAGGGACGTACCTTCCGATCATCCCAAGGATTAACAAGAGATCGGGGCAGCCTGAACTTATTCGAGCGCGTACCAAACACCACAGTTCCTCGCCGATCTTAGCCGGCATCGAGGACTTCATCTGGGCCCCGCTCAGGATACGTTCGCCGCTTCCCCAGGACCGTACTGAATCTGTGTCGATGTGTCGCTTGTTTTCAAAGCCCCTACAGCAGCAGGCGTCATAACAGTGGTGTAGTGTAGTGTGTGTTTGTGTGTGTGTTCTTGTAGGTATACGTGGGAGTCAACTTACACTCTACATTTCACAATCATTTTTCTTTTAAAACATTTTGGGTTGCGGCCCTGGGTACAAATTTGGTATATGTGTGCGTGTGCGTGTGTTTTTTTTTAATCCTGGGTGGCGGGCTGGCAGGCGCACTCGCGTACGTGTTTTAACCTTTTTGCACAGCCGTGCACGCCACCCAGGATCAGATTTTTGTATGCAAATAAATATTAATATTATTATTATTATTATTATATCTGGCAAGACGCCCTGTCATATTTACCTATGCCTTTCAGGAGGCGAAAAGCTTTTTTTTATTATACTTTAATATCTGTCTTTGAATACTCTCAAAAGCTTTTCAATACACATTATTTTGCCTAGCAAAAAGATGTTCTAGTCGATTTGAAACTTGTGGTTTTTTAAGGCAGGAAGCCTTCTTAATATATATATATATATATATATTTTAACTGACAAGATTTCTTTGTGTATATTTGTGATCCTTGTCATTTTACCTTCTGACAATAAAAATGAAGCAAAGCGAAAGATGTGCATTTAACAACTGGGAACATTTTTTGTATACGTCATATGTTGGCAGACTCAGCAGCAAGAACGTCTTCTCAAGGTAGGACTCTGTTAGATGCATTCGAAGTCATCCGTGACTGCAAAAGGAGGACCTCGGACAGAGCTAGCCACCATGGGGGTTGGAAACGGTTCATACTGGTCCGCTGACAAGACCAGCTGGCCAGTATGAAGCGTTCCATAATCCTGTATGCTGTTATGGCACATTCACCAGTATCGTTCTAGTATGAAACATGTATGCTCATATGGTACCCTTGCTAGTATCATTCCGATGTCGGACCAGTATGCTGATATCATGGTTTCACCAGTATGGCATGTTCCATAATCCTATATGCTAGTATTGGGTGTGACCCTTTATGATTCTAGTATCAAGGTTTTTCTAATAGGGTGGTGCTGTTTTTTACGTGATTAAACGCACATTGAAACACGGCTGGAATCCTAGTTGTCTGAGTTTTATTTGCCAACCATACAAAAAATTTTGATCAAATTCTTATCCTTCGAAACGGGCCTACAAAAATAATTAATTTAGTCATTAACTTCTACTTTCCAAACTCATGCACTAGGATGTTTAGTGTATTAAATTGTTCAGTTATTAATCTTAGGAAGGCATGAGGCATATATTTCCAACCATCATGCACTCGATGGGAGAAAAAAAAAGGGTAGACGCATTTTTGCCACGATCGCATCGCTCGTGGGAAGAATGCATCTACGATTTATTTTCTTGTTACGCTTTACATTTGACCAACAAAGTATAATGTTTGAAATTCACGGTTTGTAGGTATATATGTTTTAAATATTCTAAAATTTCTTATTGTGCTTAAAAGTGTAAAGCTCAGGAACAACAGGACGTGTAAATTATAACACGTTCGTCTCTGAGCAATTATCGTATATTCTTAGACCTTAAAATATTTTAACGCTACCGCCACATTCCGAACTTTTGACCGTCTGTCCGTCTTTGCATTTTTCGCTAAATTTAGCGGGGAAATAGACGTCACGTAATTTCACGGGACCTATTCGACTTGGTGAAATTGACGGCACGTGACCTATAATTTAACTCAGTTTACCAGCAAAATTCGGCGGGAAAATTTACGTCTTGTGGCCAAAACATTCATTCATCTTCCCGCTAAATTTAGCGGTAAATTGAGGTCACGTGACTTAAACACGAAATGAGTTACTCGCTAACTATTGCGGGATAGTTCACATCTTGTGACCCGGACACCAATTCAGTTTCCCCTTTAAATTTGGTGAGAAAACGTGCGTCACGTGACGGACCCTTACCTATTTCCTAAATTGCCACTTCCTGACGCTCTCGTTTTCTCTAATTGGAGGAAGACAGCGGGTCTGCCCACTAATCCTTCCGATCAGAGCTTGGTGCTCCGATGACGTCACCGCACGCTCTCATATCCTCCTCTCCCCGAATTTATCTCCGTATAGTCATGTTTTTGTTTATTAACAAGAGGCGAAGTCGAATTGGCGTCAAGTCGTTTTTATTCCTGGCACTTTTTGCGGCTTCCATTTTGCCGCGGTGGGAACGCGAACGCAAACCAGCCTCCCCAGAATATGGCGTCACACATGGTCAAACAATGAGCCTTGGTTGGGTGATTGTTGCCTGCCTTGTGGAAAATGCCGGTTGTAAATTTCGCCGTCGCCGTCGGCGTCGGCGTAACCGCGAGCCCCCGCGCCAACCCCCCCCCCCCCCCCCCCCCCCCGAAAACCTCGGGAGAACCTCGGGAGGACCTCGGGTTCCTTCGGGAGGACCTCGGGTACCTTCGGTGACCTCGGGGAAGGGGCGGTCACGTGACCCCCCCCCCCCCTCCCGAGGCCACGTGACCCCCCCCCCCCCCCCGAGGTCACGTAAACCCGCCCCCCTCAGGACCCTTCCCTCCTCCTCGTCAAGAGCTGCGCTCTAATTTGGCGTTACAGGGAGTTGTAAACGGCTCTCACTTTTTTCGTCAAAACATCAGGAGGTATGCCGAGGAATGAAGCAGCCGATCAGCGGATATTGGAGCGAGCAGTAATAGTCATAATCTGAAAAAGAAACATTCCCCTTGAGATAGGTTTGACCACAAACCGTGTATCCACTTAAATTTCAATTGGAGCTACGGCTTATACGAGCGCGTGGAAATGCTGAGTCTCGAGTTTGATTTTCAACCTTTTAAAAATCGCTTATATTGCAAAGTCTGCAGCAAGTTCTTTTTTTTTGTGACGAATTTACACTAATTAGGTATTCTTATACCCGTTGGTAACAAATACGAAAAAAATACATAAGGAAATGCGGTTCGAACTCCACATCTCGCTCGAGGAGCAGAAGACGCTCTTGCTCGACTTTATTGGAGGAAAACAATGGGTACAAAAAAATTCTGGTAGCCTTTGCGCCTACCCACTATTCTTCCAGTCAGAGCTCTGCGTTTTGATGTCCCCGCACGCTCCCATCTCCTCTTCCCCTTCAGTTTTTCAGTCTACTAAAGTTCCGGGTCAGATCGAGACAATCAAAATTGCACATCTTCTGCCGTATGAATACATATATACGCATCCAGAAAGCTTACACTCCGTGTCAATGTGACTCCAGCGGTGGAGATAGGGTGCGAAGGCATGACAACGCGGCGTTCCATGAGCTGAGAGATAAAGAAGAAACGCAATTTCCTCTGAGCCGACGTGCACCTATAGGCCCAATATTCGTCCAACCAATAGGTGGCATTGCGAGCGCCTCTGAAACTGGTTGTAGTGGAACAACTTGTCAGCAAAGAAGTAAAAAGACGACTGCCTTTCTTGCTGACAATTCTGGTGATATGTGAGACAGCACGCACTCAGGTTGTATGAAGTGCTGTCGAATGTACTAATTGTGCGGTACATTTGGAATAATGTTGATATTGATGACACTACTGCCGCACCGCAGCTAAAGCCGATGTCCCGCAAAGGTGCATAAAGAGAAGGTCATCACTCTGATCAACTCATCAAAATGAAAAGGCGATAAACGTTTTTTTACGCACGCGGTGCTAAGTTTTTTTTTTTTAAGTAAATATGGCGACTGCACTCTCGATGCATTTTACATTCTATTTTATTCATAGATATACTTTCTGATCATTTATTTTGGGAGGGCTTATCGTTGGCTCTTTCGCTTCCTTCGGCGTTTACTCCTTTGGTTTAGTTTACTTCTCTGAATATTAACTGTCACATATTTATTCCACCTAAAGGCCTTTCGAATATAAACTACAGTCACAAACCGTCACTTTATATAACGTGAATATTGTGACAGCCTGCATGCTACACCGATCGACAAGCATCTCAAGAAACGCAAGTGGTGTCGTTTTGTCTTCATACTAGAACTAAGCATAAAAAAGTCTTCGTAGTTGGCCTCTCACAAAAAAACTGCTGCTACCTAGGAGCGCTTTCTCCTTCTACTTTGTCAATTAAAACTTCGAGCGCTATTATCAAGCGCATAAAATGTTACGCGAAATTATTTTCAAATTTTAGGGAATAAAACATATACCATGTTGGGCACGCCTTTTGACGACAAACTCAGCCACAGCACATTAGTCCGTTTTCTTTTAAGCTCTTTGTTGTATATTTTTTCTTGCGAACTTTTTCACGCATTCTACCAAAAACATAAACATATGCATTCATACGAGCAATCTTTATCTTTATTGTTACCATTCGGAAGACTCATACAAAGGAACATCTGAAAACTATAGTTTTATGAACGGACATCAGAATGTTAGGTGGTTCAAGACAATCTACCTTAACTTTAACTCTTAGTATACGCACGAGACGCACAAAAAAATTCTTGGCACTGTGCGCCACGGCGAATTAATTAGGATATTACTAATTAAAGAAATATTGAAGCAGGGGAAAGAAAACCATGCAATTTGTGTGCTTTCAGACAGGGATGTATGGTAGATAATCATGGACAGACTTTAAATACAACTGTCTGTTTTACATTAACAAAATGGCTTATAATGGGTCATATGGCTCCTTCGTACGACACTATGGAATATCGGTTGTATGGGTGCGAATGTGTGTTTCTTTCAATAGGCGCCGCAAGTGGCCCAATTAACCGCCGGCCTGATTTTAATCACTCCATCTTGATCTTCGCGCCTTTTTTCGCCACCCTAAATGTTAACACTGGAAGCTTAAAAAAAACTTATATTGGCTACTTCTCGAAAGGACATTTAAGATATTTCAATGAATACCATGTTAACAGGAATAAAATTTGAACGATCACCAGGTGGCCTGTTTATCAGCATTTTGTCGTTGCTTGTTTTTTTTTTTTTTTTTTTTCAAAAGAATGGACTGTTGAAACAATAATAAGTAGAGTGAAAATCATTATGTTTTTTTTTTTTTTTTTTTTTGGGGGGGGGGGGGGGGGGGAGTGCGCGGATGGTGAACATTTTCTCCCTTTTCAAAAATCTAGATGACACTCCGCACAGCCGTCATCCGCGCCATCTGGACTCTGAAAGAGGAAATAAAATAAAGGTTGAACGCGCTACTTCTAGATGGCGCCAGCATCGCATTGAGTGACAAGGCTCGCGCTTTCCGATACATTTTTTTTTATAAAGAAAATAGACTCCCCAAACGTGGTCGCCGTCAGTCAGAGGAACTTTCTCCTTCCCTTCACGCGTTTGCTTCTGGCGCTAACCAACACACACAAGGAACAATCACAAGGGAGTAGACACGGACAAGCGCAACTTTCAACAAGACGGGTGGCAGTTGAAAGTTGCGGTTGTCCATGTCTAATCTCTTGTGATTGTTTCTTGTGTCGCGCAAAAACTTTTAGACTGCATCCTGAACCAACTAGGCCAACAACAAAGTTTAATTAGTCCGGTCGCTGCGCTCTTTTGTCGGGTGCCGCTCGCAGATTCTAGGCGTTAGAATGCCTGGATCTCTGCCTGTGTTAGAGTAGAACCATCTTTTCTTAGTGCTTAGTGCCACTTATCAGATACAAAAATTATCGAGCTGTAAAATGTTGCCAATCAAGACAGAGTCACGTGTGTTGATCGCACCCGATCTGTTGGGGTGGTTGTAAACATTACCGGTTCTTTTCGTGGGTTTTGGTGCTTTAGAGTTGTTGGATGCAAACCGTTGCATGGTCATTTTGTACATTAAAATCGAAACATTGGTTCCTTTTTTAGAGGTTTCTTTCTATTGTTTCATTTTTTACCTGAAGTGATGTACAGTAGCGTCTTTTATGAATCGTACTTTCGCGCGAGCGTTTGAGAGTGCGGCTGGCATTTTAGAATATGCACTACTGCACTATGATTCAAGTTTTCAGGTAGTTACGCAAATATGCTCTGGCCCCAAAGTGTTTCTAATGGTGCAGCAGCAATTAAATTGGAAATCTTATTGAAGCTGCGTGACCGTCGGTTGATAAAATACCTGGGTTAGACTAACTTTAGCCTGATAATTTTTGCCAATGACTTTTATTTGTTTCAACACATGACATGGTCGACTCTATAGATAACATTATTTTGACTGAAGCCACGGAGTGAGCGGCCTTTACGTAACTTGCTTAGTGTATGTGAAATAACTGTTGTATCTTTTCCGTACTCGGTTCTTCGTAAGAATTGCAGCGGTCAAAAGAGATATTAGGCTAGCGTTGCCTGTAGCGACGTTTTGCGCGCTGACTTGCTATTGCAGTCCCTGTGCACTGCATTGTTCAGATCAAACGTTCCACGTCGCATTTCTGATTGATATGATGCGTTCAATTTGATGCTGCGTCAATCATACTTTCCTGATTTGAACTGGCTCCTCGTCGATCTTAGCCTATGCTCAAAATCTTATGTGCAGTCGGATCTAGCACCGTAACATCCATAACGCGCAAAAAGATTGAGTACAAAGAAAAGAATGCCAGGTGGTACAATCTTATGAAACTAACGAATTTACCAAATATGCCAATGTACAGTTTTACTTGCTGAACATCTTGACACGTCAAACACCGTGCCACACTCATATCAGGGTTAAACTTATATAGCTAAAAGACACTGCTTCTAACCCTACTGATGGAGCAGTTTTAAACGAAATAATGCAGCCTCAAAAGTGCGTACGCTCCCACCTTGTGGTTATTTAAACGAGCTCCGTGGTCCTACGAGAGCCAGATGAGAGACAAATGTAGAACTTGGCGCTGATGTATCCTACGAGCATCGCGATGATCAAACTCTAACTAGACACAGTAACCGAAGTGGCACTTTTCCTTTAAAAACAGTGCTACCTTCCAAATACGTCAAAGCCAGGGAACTGCGGCTAGGCGTTCTGAGCTATAAAACGACTCGCGATTGTTGAGGCGTTCGCTATGCTTTGCTGCGAAGAGAAGATAGCCCCCCCCCCCCCCTCCATTAGCGCAGGAAAGGATTTATGGGTCAGACCTTGGAGGGGCTGTAGGCATCCGGTTGGCAGAGGGGGGGGGGGGGGGTGAACTTGTTGAGATGTGACGTTACAGTCGAAACATAGCCCAGATCTATTTTGTTGTCCCGATATTTGCTATGTCAGCAAAAACGACACGTTTGGCTGGTGTATATCAGTGAGTTTATTAAAACAAAATTGACCTTCAGGAGCTTAGGGCGGGGGGGGGGGGGGGGGGGGGCCTCCACTATCCCCCCTAAATGTGCCCGTGCATTAGCGCATCTTGAGTGTGGAGTGACTTTCTCAGCCGGAACTTTTCGTTTTTCGATATGACACGTAACGTTAACCTGTCAGCCTTGGAAATATTCCCCTCGCAACAGCCTCCGAAACTCTCTTCATCCCCCCCCCCCTCTCCACCCTTCCATAGTCTCTGCTTTCTTTCCGCGCCCAGTGTTTCCTACAGAAATATGTTTCGAAGTCGAATTAAATAAATACTGTTATCAGTTAAGTGTTGCGTTCCAACGATTGGGCGCATGTATCGTCTTCATTGTTAGGCGTTAACGTTGGAACATTTTGATTATCCAGCATTTCGAGGTTTGCCATTTTTATTAGTCTCAGTTTTGAACTCCACAATTCAGCTCTATCAACAAGAAAAAAAATTATTTTCAGGACGTACTTGAATAACCTGATTCATTACCCACCGCACTTTTTGAGCAAGATATCAATTTGCTAAAACAATGACGAGTTATCACCCACCCTTACAAACACCCAGACTACGGAGCTCGCGACCCGATTCTGTCCGAGTCAGGTTGTGGTGGCCACGGAGCGTACGGAGGTCAGAGGACGTCCGCAATCAGATAAAGAAGAGAAAGGAAGAGCTACTTTGTTGAGGTTTCATCCCCGATTGCCGAAGGACGTTTGTGTGGAAGATAACGATGAAGATACCAGAATTAAAATTTGTTATGCTCACAAAACATAAAAATGACCTGTTTCTAAAAAAAAAGAGAATGATGCATATATTTATTAACGGATTGCGTGGTTGTGGAACATCCAATCTCCAGGAATGTTCCAGCGGTCCCGCGGAACGTAAGGTCGAAGGAGGCTCAAACCTGTATAAGAAAAGAATACATAACAGAACGAAGCCTCCTTTTGTTCATAGCTAAAAGCAACTCCGCCTTCTACCCTAAAATACGATTACTCCGCCACCACACGTTTTGTTTAGATCCCGCACTCGGCCGCACACCGATACGCTGCAAACACCAAACAAGGTCGCGCAAAAGCCTGGGCCTCGTTACTGAGTAACTGGTATTGGCAACATCAATTCAGCTGTAAAGAAAAATAGAGGACTGTGAAACTATAACATGTAGGAGGTGGAGAGAGAGATCTGTAAAGGTGTTATGGTTCCGAGCTTGACTTCGCAAATGCACTTTTGTGCGAGAAACTGGACGTCCAGACCAGGCTAGAAATAAAGCACCGTGGATTAGGTAGATTGGCGCTGGGAGCACATGTAAAACACCGAACCAAGGTGTACAGAGCGCGACACTGTTAGCGCGAACAAGCGATCGCCGGTTTTTCCAGTTTTTTTCTTTGAAACTAAGAGATGTCATCCAAGTTATTATTGCTACGGAAAGAGCTCATTTAGTTCTACAATGTCAGCGATAAAATGTTGTGCTCGCTAATACTAGTTAGAAGTAAAATGCGAAAATGCGCCGATGTCGTGTTCGCGCTAACAGTGTCGCGATGTGTACATGGCGATATAGGATGGTCTTCATTCGACGGCTGGAATGCTAGCAGTAAGATAGAATTTTAGGATAGGCTAAAATAAGTAGCTGCAGAACGATGGGCACGAAGAGCTCTTTGCTATTTACAGCTAAACATCGTCGATACACATATAAAGAAAGCGCACTAAAAAAAACTATATCTATATTTATGGGCAATAGACCCTTTCCGGAATTCAGTGCTATCTGGCGACTCCAACGGCAGTTTAACCTTTACCGTACTAATGGCGGCAATGAACCTGTGTTCTGCGGTATTTTATGGGGCACCGTCACTTTCGCAAGTCAATGGAAGACGAGAATGTGCCTTTCACTGTACAGTTCTTTTTCATTCTCTTTTAGTGTCGATGGCGAAAAAGATGCAAGCAGTCAGAACGAAGCGCCAACTTACATAGATGCTTGATAGGGTTCTATACATGTAGGGGCTTTGAAGCCGAGTGTGTGGTACTAACATATTGACTGGGAGCGAGTTAGAAATGAACGCTTACGCAGGTCTAGCATCCAATACCTGATTCATGTCGCGCTAAAGTCAAGAATGTGTAGGCCTCGGATCATCTGCTTAGTAGCATCTTAAACTTATTCCTTCATCAGTAAACAGAAGGCCGCTATTAGTATAGCACAAAAGCCACTTTTCAAATGATGATGATAGAGATCAAAGTGGCCAGACTGAATTCCGGATGGGTCTATAGCAGGAACTCGGATAAGGAAATAAAGGTTAAGAAGAGAGCTAAAGAAACTAAGAGGGAAATATGAGAAGCATGCATGCAGACTAAATTTACCTTGGAAATGTACATGTGATTTAAGAAGGACATCACTAAAAAGCCCATCTTCGACAATCTCATAGGCAGCCCCTTATGTTCGAGGCGAGGACAGGAGTGTTGCGGACTAAGACCTATAGAGCTAGATGTGCGGAAGTAGATACGGAATGTGGAGCTTGTGGAGAGGTGGAGGAGACGGCTGAGCACTTGATACTTTACTCTAAGGCGCTTCACCCTGTAGTAGCCGAGGAAGCGACTAATTTAACAAACGTACTGGGATTTCGGCATCGTGAGAAAAACATAGACATGTGGAAGGTGGAAATCACCAAGAAGAGATTATCAGACTGGTGGCATAGGTCAAGGAAAGTATGAATATATTCTTATTCCTTGCTGGGCAAACCGTACGGCGGAAGGTGAAGGCAGCCGGTTGCTTAGGGACGCCTCCATCATATGTATCATATATAACCCTATGTTAAAGAAATGTTAAGAAGAAAAAGAAAACACTGGCTAGGTGGCGCAAGCTTCCGCCCGATTCAAAGAGTTCAGCTGCATCCCTCCATCCATCTATCCATGAGGTTGCTCCGATTTGCTTGGCTTCGGTTTTAACGTGCACACGGCTGTGTTGCTGTTTAATGTAGTTTTAGTTTAATTTTGCGATAAAATTGTTTCCGTTGTAGCATGCAACCATTGAGACAGTTGTACTGAGCCACTCGGAGGACTACGTAGGGCTTTCGAACCTAAGTTGCGGGCTTTTTTACGCACACCTTTAGTGCATCTGAATATGGTCGGCGGCAAAACGACTGATATTACGTCTGCATCTATAGAACCTTGGAATAAAAACTTCACGAGTTCGAAATTTTACTTACTGCTTATTGATATTTTATGACTTCCACTTAAAATATTCCCGGAGAACATCGCAATGTTTGTTTTTCTTCAGTTGAAAATATAATTTTTGTGCATACGCCCAGGCGTACGTGTCCAAAAAAAGTTGGGGAAGCACTGCATAGATGGCGCCACCGTGCCAATGTGTTCTCTGGAGAGCCTAGATTGAAGGGAAGTTCCGTCTCAGTCCATGCGGAGCATTTGCAAATGTAATGCGAACCCCTCCTGCGGCGCCCGGTCACAAGTGCGCATGCACTGCGTTTTCGAGACCGAGGAGGAAAGAAGGCGGAAAGGCAAAGACGTTAGCCGACACTTTCCGCGCTTTTGGCACCTCCTTGCAGCGCGTATTGGAAATGCGGGGCCAATAAACCACGTGACCCCCATGTTGGAAACTTTCTGTAATACGGGCCCTCTAGAGTTCTCTCGTCGCAAAGAGTTTAAACGCCGACTAAAAGGCCTCAGTTTTCAGCGGGGAAGATGATCCTCCTGGCGCTCCTCTTTTCTCAGCTGCGAGATGAGCTAAGTTGGTGCAAGGTGAAACGTGCAGAGTATATACGAAAAGGGGAGGGTGTTAACAGTGGAAAAGGCGAATTGTACGTTGGCCTTTAAGACGTTTTAAGGCACCCGGTCCTAAGGAGTTGCAAAGTGTGAACAAGCCTTTTCACACCTCAGTTCAGAAACTTACATCAGCCTGCTCGTTCTTACACCATTTTAATGATTTCAGTTGATCTCTTAATAATAACGTCGCACCTCGCTTCCACGTAACCCTGTAAATTAAATGGTAGTCCTACAACGAACGTATTTAATTATCCTTGCTTTTTTCAAAGATGTTGCGAATATATATGTTCGGGACTACAGTCCGCACCCGGTAAGAAGTCCGCAGGGGCAAATATAGGCTTCAGCATAAAATGTTTTCTTAGATAGTCCGCACCCGTTCTTTAGCCGCAGGCCATACCTAGTTCGAACATAGAAACTAGCAAACACAACCCACCTGAAGAAATATCTGATCTATTAGCTCACAAAAAGCTTGTATCATACGTAAATCAGCATCAATATATTCCGTTATTCATAAAATTATTCACATCTTGCAACAGTTAAATATCTAGAAAAAAAATACTTGTATAATCCGCACTTAAAGCTAGTCCACATCGGGTAAAATTTTAACTTTTCAACGTGTATACTCCGCGGACTAGTGTCCGGAAAATACGGTACTTTTATCATATAACGTGTCGCCTCCTTTTATTTTACTCTTAACATAAAAACAGCAAGATAGGTTTATAGTTGCAGTTCTGATGCCCAATTTTACAGCTTGACTAGCAGCTCTGCCTTCCCAGGTAATCCACAGTGAACAGATGTTTCTTCCGTGCAAAGTTCAAAAAGCTAAAGAAAATTTTGAGCGCGACTTAGAAAAACGTTTTCATAGCCGCCTTCTCTCAGGATGAATTATTTGTAACAATAAGCATTCCACCTTCTCTTATAGTTATCAACTTTTGTAAGCAGTGATAGAGTGCAGGCGAGCAGGTAATAAATCGACATCTTCTAGACCCTGAGATGTGGAACGATAAAAAAATTAAAGAAGAGAACAAAATCTCAAACGATTTTGTCGCCATTCTAAACTACGTACCTATTCGTGCACGGCCGGATGAGTTTCTTGGAAACCCATGTCACGAAACAAGCATCCATGAGATACCTTTGACGCGTGTCGTAACAACTAATATGTGCGTCATGATATTGGGAGTATTGCTAAAAGCTGAAACCAATATGCTATTTGCTGAAACTGCTCCCGGTACGAACTACGTGTAGCCAGAAACATCCTCGGTTAGAATACTACAATTAAAAAACATTTGTTAACCTGTTTGAAGTACTTACATTCGTGTACACGACCTGATGCATTTGTTTACACTCGTACCAGAAAACACGCCTCGATAAGATTATTTCACGTGATTTGAGATGCCTAAGGTGTTAGTTATAACATTATGGTTGGTGACACGCTACGAACCTAGCGACATTTACTGCTTAAAGGCATCGCTTCAGTTTCTTGGCCTCAATGACGTCAAGGCTTGACCGAACTGTTTTTTATATCTTTCTATTTGGTATTGAGCGCGGTATGGGACGGTTATGCCGAGGTAAGCCGGGTTATGATTTTACAGCCCCTAGCCAACCCGGGTTTAGGACGCAAAGTCGTGCCGAAGCCTGGCCTGCCTTTATGGCACTTTCAGTGTAATCGCGTGAGAACCCAACGGTCGTGACGTCGTGGATTTATTTAGTGGGCCCGCTTCGTAGAGCCGATAGATCTATCAACCACCAAAACAGAGTCGACGGCCTCCGTCATCGCCTATGGCTTCTCCTCACTCAATTTAAATCGATATATTTTAGCGGTATGAGCGTTGCTTTGCGGTGGTTTTCTAGAGCAACGTGGAACTGTTTTGGTCGCCATTGCACGCATGCGTGAAACCATCGAGTGACGCCTCGGCGTGCTGCCTTGCGAGACTCTGTCTGCTTCTCCGTTTGCTTTCATAAAGAAGCAAATGCCCCAAATGAGGCCATCAAAGCGGTATTTATTCATTGGTAAAATGTGGTGCCCATCCAAGTTCCGTAGTTGAGATCGCTCCGACCGTGATTCAGGAAAGCGGTTATCGTTTATTCTTGACACTGTCACATATGGAGCGAAGTTGCAATCGTATCCTGCCTCCACCCTCTATAATACGAAATGGAAAATTTTCCAGTCCTCTTATCGATGACCGTACATCGCTTCGCGGCGATGTCGTCCTGCTCGTAAAGCCGCGAGCTTCCCAGTCACGTCTAGAGCCGATGTTACCGATTTCGCCATGTTCGGCAGTAGGCGACGATCTATATTCTTCGGAGCCGTGCGGACGCATTACGTCCGTGGGCGACGCACACCTTTTGCTTCTTGGCTTCTCGCTCACTCTAGGAGTTCTTCTGACCCATGATTCTAAACTAAAGTAAGAGGAGTGTTTGTCCTTTGTCCTCTTTGTCGTCCGTTGTCTCCGGTTGGAATCGTGTGTAACGTCATCCAGCTCGCCTTTTTATGTTTTTTTTTTTACTTCTGAGGCCTGGGATTGCAGTGCGGAGGGCAATTTTGTCTGCTTTTTTTCACGGGGAGGGGGGGGGGGCGGGCGATTATTTCAGAACGTCGAGCTCATACTGGCTGATTAAAAAAAAATGTGGGTAGACCGCAAGGCATCTAACATTGAGGTCTACCCAATGTTCTTTCAATCAAAGCCAACCCTGCACAAGAAGCAGACGACTTGCTCTCCGCATTAGACGAGCTTCTTCTAACAAAAATCATTTTACGATTCATATACTGTAAAAATATAAAATCTTTGAAAGCCCTTCAGGTACGTTTCTAGCTGTACACGACGCGATGAAATTTTGAGACATTTGTGCAATAAAATGAGCCTTCATGGGAGTTTCCACTTAAAAAATATTCATTTCGCTTTTTTTGACTCCAGTGTTTGGCGTGATCATTAGGAGTTTTTCTGTCGACTATAGATTTTTTGTATTATGTTATTTTTTATCTGAAATTCCTTTTATGTGTTTTTTTTATATTTTATTGTGTTTTAAGCAAAACACCTGACAGCAATTGCGAGCTTCTGGCTCGCTCAGTATTATTCTCTAACGTCCCCCGCTCATGCTCTCGTGACGAAAAACACGATCGAGGGCTCAGTTTGGTGCGCTGTCCGATGGTCGGCATATACAAATACTACACCCTTTTCTTTTTAAGGGTTTCACCATATATTTCGGGTGGTCGACTCACCCGAGCTCTCACCCACGTCGCGTGTAAAGAAACAGTCTCTGTTTATGCTGAATGTCGCGCAGGTTGGACAGTTCATCGTTTCGGTACATTCATGCCTAGTTATTATGAACCCCGTTAATATGGATATCCCGCAATATAGACACCATTTTCAGGAAAAAACTGGGAACATAAACGCATTTTTGTCTCAATATGAACAAATCATATTATGGACAATTTTGCGGGGAACGGAGGCGTCCATCTTAACAAGAGATCACTGCATACGGTTGTCTAGTCCGCTCTTACGCACTCGCGTTCCGAATATCTGTCATGGCGGTCTTCTTAGCGCATGTCCCACCCTGGTGGTGACGGCACAGCTAGTCCACACCAAATCAGGCACAGCTTCAAAAAGTTATTTCATTCTTCTTATTTCCGCGATTTGTTCACTGTTATGTCGTTTTTTTTTCGAGGCATATATAAATACTATGATCAACCTCTCCCAATGTTGTCTATACAGGTCGTCCTGAACGCATTCTTGTTTGTGTAACAATTAGCTAGATTATAGGAAACATTCTCAAATGTATGTATGCAGCGCCTTCCGTCGAAGAACCAGTAAGAGTGGCCCGGACCGTCGGAATCGCAGGTGATCGGTTTCCCGTTCACTCTAACAAAAAAGCCCCTGCGTCTACTTTCCCGCAGAACACTTGGAGAGCCAATCACCGGAACTTACGGAGGCAGCTCAGCGAATGACGATGCCGAAGCAAGTTTAGACCAAAAAACGCAGTTTGATTTGTGACATTAAGCATGCAAAACGTCACGCTTGCATTGCTTAATGCCACAACTCAGACAGCGTTTTTTGGTCTAAACATATGTTTCGGCATTGTCATTCGCTCACGAGCCTCCGTAAGTTACGCTGATTGGCTCTCCGAATGTTGTGCGGGCAACTAGGCGCACGCGCTTTTTTTTAGAGTGTACGGCAAGCAATCGTGCTTATGAGGTCGACGTGTTCTCGGACATGCATCCTCGCAGAGCTCTTAGGATGCTTGATTGTTCTCTGCACGATCGCAGATGTTGTCCCACCTTGGAACGCAGCGCACTTCGTTGAAGAACCAGTGGAGATCTAGAGGTTCCCGGCAGTTTATTAGTTTCACTCGAGTCATGCAACGCCGGTCAAAATCTGCAAAAACTAAACGTTACACATAAGCCCTATATACGCCCGAACATCTCATTATCCCTCTGCACCCAATCAGTTTGCGGCATTAGCCCATAAGAACACCCAAGAACCAATCAGGAAGTGAGAAACGCGAATTATCATGACAGACCACACCCTATCTTTCTTAAGGTGCACGTGACTATAATTGTTTTATTGTCGTTGGTGGTTGTGTTTTAACGCTGTTTTTGTTTCTCATTTTTTTGCCATATTTATCGCATGTTTATATTTTGCTGGTGTAACTTTTAGTCTTGTTACTTTTTGAAAAAAGCAAGGCTCGACCAGGTTTTTTTTTTGTCTTTTTGTCATTGGATGTTTAAGAAAAAAAATGAAATATTCTTTCAAATGATCACTCCTCGGCTGACGAATTAAAAAGGGCGTAAAGTAGTTTCAGGCATTGCGCTAAAATACCGTATTTTTATTTTCAAATTAGAGTCTGCACCCGGTGTCCGCGGAAAGAGGACGGGGGGCCAAATTCGGGGTCAAGGATTAAAGTTTTAGCTTAGTCGATAGCCCCCCCCCCCCCCCCCCCGCACATGGTTCATAGTCCACACGCCGTGCATGGTCCGCAATTCGTGCCTATAATCCGAAAGCAAAAATTATTGCACAGCGCACCTTGACATATATCTGCTTTCTTGTCTCACAAAGAAGCCTGTAATATGCATAGGTCATCATGAACGTAATCGATTGTTCATTGAATTCGTAACGCTTCGTGAAGGTGAAGGATAAAAAAAACAGGATTCCCGCATTTAGCGCAACCTGTACATTGTCCGCAGGCGTAATATTTTAACTTACAGGCACGTATAGCGCGTGCCCTATAGTACAAAGAAATACGGTACTTTTCTTGTGAAAGTAACTACAACCTGCATTTCCTTAAATAGTTCGAATAGGTAATTTGAGGCTCGGATCATTCACGCCGTGTATCGCTTGTGCACCACGCTGGAAATTCATTACCTCCGCTAAAGGTAGCTTTGCAGTCATGTTATTCCTCGATCCTTTATTCAATATCAGCCGTTGAAAATAACTCCAATCAAATGACGTAGCAAATTAATATCTTTTTCTCAACATGAGACTACAAACATTGGCTGGTAGTTTAAGTTTAAATGTTCAGCTGTACCGCTAATGCCCTAGTCCAACTGGAGCGACAAACAGAAACAAACGACAACGACAAGTCTCAAACCAGAGTCTTTCGCGATTTGATTGGCTTTGTAGAATAAAAGAGGCTATGCTCAAACACGAGCATCACGCACCCAAAGGTTATCTTTCGCAGGCTTGCAATCACTCATGCTTACTTCAAGAGCACCAAACGACTCAACGCCTGCCAAAAGTAGCATTGTGAGCATGCTTCATGCGTTTTGAGGCTTGTCTCTGTCGTTTTTTTTTGTTTGTCGCTTTAGTGGGATTCAGGCATAGCTGTAAGACCATCACCTGTACACCCTCGACGCAAAATAAAGCGCACACATTTATCGCCCATGCGCATTCTAAATTGGTGGAAATGCATCCAAAGATACCTACACAGCACCGTTTATTGCATTTGCTGTATGCAAAAAAAAAAATAGATTAATAAATGTTTTGTCAGATGTGCCATTTAGAAGAGAAAAGCATTGTGACTAAAAATCTAAAAACGAATGGTACAGGAGAGAAATAGCTCATAGCGTCTGAGTTCTTCGCCAGAAACCACACCGAGGGTCATCAAAATTAGAACAAAGCATAAAAACGCCTTTATAGCTGCCTTCTTACAAAAGGAACTGCTGATACCTAGGAGCACTCTAGGCTTCTACGTTCTTAACAAAACTTCGAGCGCTATTATCAAGCGAATAAATTGTTGCGCGCGGCGTGATGAATTCGTGGAATCCGCGTTAGCATGAAAATGTTTTCCTCGAGATTCTTTCTAAATGTTCAGGTAATAAAGCCTATATTATGTTGAGCACGCGTTTCGATGACTAATTCAGCGAGAGCACATTGATCAGTTTCTTTTAGGCTCTTTGTGGTATAATTTTTCCAGCAAAATTATTCAACGACTCTACCGAAAACAAAAATATTTGCACCCATACGGGCAATCGTCATTAATATCATTCGAAATACTCACATAAAAAAAAATGAAAACTAGATAGTTGTATAAACGGACTACAGAATTTTAAGTGGTTCAACACAATCTCCTTGAACGTTTACACTTATTATCCAAACGAAACCCACAAAAGAATTTTGGGCTACAACTATACTTAATTAAGGTGTTACTACTAAAATAATTATTAAAACAGGGGGAAGAAAACCATGCAGTTTGTGTGCAATCTGCCAGGAGAAGTATGGTAGACAACCAGACTCCAAATACAACTTAACTTTGCACATTAAGAAAACGGCGGATAGCGAGTCATAGGGCTCCGTCGAAAGGCGCTGTTAAGTACGGGTTGTATAGGTGCGAATGTGGTTTTATTTTTCAATTCAAACCGCACGCCGGACAAATTAACCACCGGTCTGAATTTAATCACCTCGTCCCGATCTCTGCGTGGTTTCTTCGCCACACTCAGTCCCACAGCCTAAATATTATCAGTGAAAACTAAAAAAAAACTCATTTTTAAACACTTCTTGATGGAACCTTAAGTTATTTCAACAAATACCATATACCTTGTCACCCCGTTGCACGGTCGTGCAATGCGGGACGGAATGGTGCCGTCACGAAATGAGGACAGCGTGGGTAATTCTCATAGCCGTCGTGGTTGGTGTTGTGGATGCCACGGACGGCCGCCACTTGAGCTCGGTGATCCGTGAAGTAAGTGTGTAACCGCGATGAAAGTTTCTAAAACGATCCAACATTGCGCGTAGCAACTGGAGAGTTCCAAAGTGGGATTTCCCATAACGCGAGTAAAGTTGGAAAACAAGTCTTTCAAGCAGACTACACGGAAGACTTCCCTTTCTTCGAGTCATTACTGAAGGGATGGCGGGACGGCCGACTGGAAACCCCGACCTCCCTGGCCTCGCACCAAGAGCGGAGAGAAGGGTTTCTCCGCAATGGCGACGACGGGAGACGAAATCGAAATCTCTGCAATGTCGTCCGTAAAGCATTCGCTTTAAAAAAGAAATGGTGTGTTTATGTGCGCGTGTGTGCGTGAGCACGTGTGTGTGTGCGCGCGTGTGTATGTGTGTGTGTGTTAGTGTATATGTGTGTGTCTGCGTGTGTGTTAGTGTGTGTGTGTGTGTGTTCTCTTCAAATATTTGTGCATTTTGGTGACACGTTTCGGACGGACGCTAAACACGGGGATTATCTATGAACCAAATCTAATTAAAGTCGAATGAAAAAAAGAGAGTTTTGATCAAATTTAGTCTTCACTGATGCAAGAACTTCTAAAAATGTGAGTTTTGCCGGGTTAATTTGTTCTTATTTTCTAATTTTTCTGTCTTTTAACTACGCATCACCGAAGGCTCATTTTTCCGCCCGAAGGTAGCGCGAGAGGTCCGAATCAGTTTACACATTTTCAGCGCGAACAGATATTTCATTCAAAAGTTTTAGGAAAAATGGTGGCCGACGGAGGTCTCGAATACTTGGTGCTGTATGGCGCCACAAACCGAAAACAAGCGAAAATAGGCCCCTTTTTCCCATTGAAATTTTTATGAAATCAGTATAACTTTTGAATAAACATCGGTTCGTACTGAAACGTTGGCATCTGGTTTGAACCTGTAGCGCTACCCAGAGCCGTGTATAGAGAGTGTGGTCAATGGGAGGCGCGGGCAGAGCCAGGGCTCGCACCAGACGCAGACAGAGGGCTTGACACGCTCTCTTGGCCGACCAGAAGCCGAAAAAAATCCCCAAGCGCTTGTAGCAAGAAAGAGCTTTAATCGTCGGTATAGGGTTTTACTAAGCGCGTAAGCGGTAAATGTAATAACCCTCCATGGTTGAAAAAAGGGTACACGTGATGTTTTCATCATGATTATGCAGAATGACGTAAGAAATGAATGTGCCGCTTGAACCCTCTTTGTTCAGACAGAGTGTGACAGCTCGGACGGCAGATTCCCGGCCCTCGGTGCCTGGCGTACGGATTATGTGGATCGTTCCGCTAGTCTCACTCTTCCACCATCAGTTTGGATGACCGGGATTGAAACATCGCGTGCACCATATTTTAAATCTCAGAGAGTTACTCCGACGCGCTTATTGAGTTTGTTTCTCGAGACCACCACCAGGGTATGATTTCCGGATCATTGTTGGCCACATTCGAGTATTTGAAGACGCCCTGGAACACGCCCAGCCCACTTTCAGCCAATAACGTCTCCTCATTTGACTCCTATATTTCCCAATGAATGGCCAAACTTTTTGTATATGCGGCTCTGGCGCTACCTTTCGGCGATGAATGGGCGTTCGGCCATGCATAGTTTGTTTTTGCGGTAAAACAAAACCTGAAAATTGTATTTTGAAACACCCTGTATATGTGTTTTGAGGTTAGAATCCTGTAAACAACTAATATGATGACATACAAGGCTCAGTCCTGCCCAGTATTCCTTGAAGTGTCAGTTCATACCGTAGGGCAGGGGTCTCCAAACCCCGGCTCGCGGGCCAGATCCGGCCCGCGGAGGCCTTCTGACCGGCCCGCGGCTGGCCATGGTGCTTATATTGTGGTCCGGCCTGCGGCCCGCCACCAGCAGGCCCGCTGCTACCAGTGCGGGCAGAAGCGCGCGTAAAGACGCGACGGCGCCACGAGCACCGAACATACCGGAAAGAGAGAACACCGCATCGTATTTCTCGTCCGACGCCGAAGCGTAAAAGGCATTTTCTATGCTCGGTTCACCCGGAAGCTGACAGTGCGCTGGAAGGTGCGTGTTCGCCGGACCAATCAACACCATGTCTCTCTTCGCCAGATCTCGCTCTCCACGCGTGAAAATGCAGAGAGGGTGTGATCACGTGGTAAAAGACCGGGAGTTGACTGGTTCAGCGGGCATGCAGCTTTCAGTGCACTGTCAGCTTAGGGGTGGACGAAGTATAGAAGAATCTCGAACGCGGCTTCAGTGGCGCAACCGGTGCGTTCACGCAGTTCACGCACTACTCTCTGGCATTAGATGAATCCACGGTTGTTTGTGAGACGTCAGAGCTTCTAGTGTTCATTCGCGGTGTGGACAGTGAGTTCAACGTTACGGAAGAACTAGCGTCAGTACATAGCATGCATGGGACCGTAACAGGACAGGACATCTTCAGAGAATTAGCAAAGACTGTATCGGAATACAACCTGGAGTAGGGCAAATTAAAATCGGTCGCAATTGATGGAGGAAAGAATATGTCTGGGGTAAGGAAGTGTCTGGTTGGACAAATCACAAAAGCCGCTGAGGTTGGTGGATTGACAAAGCCAATGTTTCTGCACTGTATGATTCATCAGCAGGCACTCTGTGGGAAATATGTGGACATGTCGTGTGTTTTAAAACCTGTGGTTTCAGCCGTTAATTACATCAGGTCGCATGGGCTTAATCATCACCAGTTTCGTGAATTCCTAAAAGATGGTGAATCGGAGTTTGTAGACGTGACCTATTACACAGCAGTGCGATGGCGGAGTTGCGGTAAAGTGCTGTCGCGTTTCTTCAACCTTAGAGAAGAAATAAGAAAATTTCTCGCAAACAAGAATTGGCCCGAACCGCTGCTGTCGAACAGTGAGTGGCTTTGGAATTTGGCGTTCTGTGTAGACCTGACGGAGCACATGAATAAGCTGAATGTGAGGTTGCAAGGCGAGACACGTCTTATTCATGAGGTATACATGGATATTAAAGGATTCGGGGTGAAATTACAGTTCTTCGAAAGACAAGTGCGAAACCAGAACTGGGAGCACTTCCCCTGTTGTGCAAAGCTCCGTACGGAGACTGATGTGGCATTCCCCTCATTCTTCGCAATAGAAATCCTCCGAGACCTTCAGAAGCAATTTTTCGAACGGTTTTGTGACCTCGATGGGAGAGTTGAGGAAATAAAGATGTTCCAGAATCCATTTAACTGCGATGTGGATGCGCTCCCGTGTGAGTTTCAATTAGAAGTCATTAACTTACAGTCAAACGACATTCTGAAGAAAAACTACACGGAAGGAAATTTTATACAGTTCTAAAAATCCTAGGGCTCTGAGCAATTTCCAAACCTGAAACAATTTGCTCGCGTGTATGTATCGGTTTTTTGCACTACATACCTTTGTGAGCGGACGTTTTCAAGGATGAAGAACGTAACATCCAAATACAGAGCTAACTTGTCTGATGAACACTTAAAGTCCCTCCTAATTATTGGCTCATCAAGATTGAAGCCGCACTTCAGCGAAATAATAAAGTCAAAGAATCAGCTACACCGCTCACATTAGTCCTGCACTTCATTAACATTAACATTAACATTAATCTTTATGTGTATGTGTTTTCTAGTTCAGCTGGCCTTAAGTCCTGCACTTCATGTCTGGGTAAATGTGTCAAAATTTTGATGCATTCCGGCTCAAATACTGCTTAGTGTTTTGTGGTATATGGTGATATGTTGTCATCATGAGGTTCACCGTGCTTAGTCTCCTGCTTCATATCTGTAACTACGTTAAACTTCCTTTGCGTTCTCGTGTATATTGCGATTTGAGTCATGTGTGATAACTATTGCATATTGTCATAACAGTTTTACCGTTCTCATTAGTTTTATCTGTGCGAATATTCCAGAGTTCATATGCGCTTTCATTTATGCCTGGTGAGTTTTCTGAGTCACACTCATTGTATGTCACAATTACCTATATGCTTAATTTCGAAATAATGTATATGTATTTATTCATCTTTGATTACTTATCGTTTTTACTCAAACTTGAGCGCCTCTATTTAAATGCTCATCTGGGCTAATTAATACAGTTTTTACTGATTTATACTATTTATTTTTTTTCCGGCCTTCGAGACTGCGACAGGTTTCCAATCCGGCCCCTTGGCCAAAACGTTTGGAGACCCCTGCCGGTGGGCATAAGCAACGCGTCTAACCCATACGCATATTCCACGATAAACGCGCCGCAAAGTGAAATACTGTTCTAAACCGAATTTATTTCCGTATTTTTTCTTCGCTGTATAATAAGATGTTGAAACGTACACATCGCGACACTGTTAGCGCGAACACGACATCGGCGTATTTTCGCATTTTACTTCTAAACAGTATTAGCGAGCACAATATTTTATTGCTTACATTATAAAACTAAATGAGCTCTTTCCGTAGCAATATTAACGTGGATGACATCCCTTGGTTTCAAAGAGAAAAACTGGAAAAACCGGCGATCGCTTGTTCGCGCTAACAGTGTCGCGCTCTGTACAACCTATACCTTTACCAACTTCATTTCGGCATACAGTTTGTCACGCATAGCTTTCTTTGGATGCATACTCGTTGCGGGCATCGTCGCAATAATTGACGTACTGTTTTATGCAAGGCTTTCCGTCCAAGAACTATAGTCGGTTACAAGTCAAGAAGAGAGGAGAAGATCCTTCCAGAAGCGTGGTGCGCCCGTTTCAAATCCATCCGCAGTCGAAAGACTAGTTCCCTGGAAACGCCCCAGTTTCCGCTTTAATGAATCGATAATGGCTACAGAGTGATGCCAACTTGTCTGCGACCCCCACTTTTTAAAGCGTAACTGCAATGAAAAAAAAGTGTATTTTAAAACGCGTAATTGGGACAAGCATGTCACAAAAACACTTTTCCGCCAAAAACTACTTTTTTTACAGCAATATATATTGCGCGAGACTGATTTCAGTTTGCGGCTATTTCGTCCGTTTTAAATCGCGCGCCACAAAGTTGGTATTATACGTCACGTAGTGGCTGCTATACGTCGCGGAGTGACGTATAAGAGCCACTCCGCACACGTCGAAAGAGCGGGTGTTTCAAATGTGGAGAATTGTGAGTCTAAATTACGTCCTGTAGCGTAAATATTGCTAGAAAACAATTTTTTTTTTTCGAGAAAGATTTGTTTTGTAACATGCTTGTTTCTTATAGGCTGTTAAAAAAAAAAAAAAACTTTCTTGCACTTACCCTTTAAGAAAGCGACCTTTGTATACATCGGAGAAGGAACCGAGCCCCTGAAAGTTGCCTTTGTATCCATCGGAGGGTGAACCTAACCCCCCAAAGTCGCTTTTGTTTCCATCGGAGGGGGAAAATTCTAAACTCCATCTCTTGGTTTCCACAACGCTTGGTCAAAGTCGAAAGATAAAGCAAATATTAACAAGAAGGCAAAACCCTCTCCCACGTTGGCCACGACGTCACGGAAACGATGGGACGCTAATGGATGTGGAGGTGGCGGAGGGATATATGAATCCCTTTGAGGGGCATTAGCCCCTAATTTCTTGACCTGTAACTTACTATAGTAGGTCCCTAGAGGTTTCTTGCAGCCTATTCGTTTTATTCCATGTTATCAACCGTACGCTTAAGTTTGCCGGTGTTTTTATACGTCCCCCGATTCGCCTTAACATTGTCTCATCGCACAAGTAGACACGGGTCAACAACTTGGTGAAATGTTTTCAAGAAATCAAATGTTTTCGTGAAGTTATTAAATTTTAAAGTTACACGTCTAGAGTCAGTTCCAAGCAGTAGCCCTCAGCTGGCAACGATGCTAGTCACACAGGAAATGACGTCGATGTTAGGTACCCCCGCCATTGCTTCCGCGCCCGCCCGCACCGATCTTGAAGTGCTACCGAGAACGCATAGTAGGCAAAATCGGGACTCAGTTACCGTACCCATACAATGGGTGGCGGCAGCTGCTGCTGTGCCGTCGACTGCACTGACAGCGGCAAAAATTCCCTAAACGTGTAGGTTCATAACTTTCCAAAGGAATGCGTCCTGCGCGAGCAGTAGCTTTGAGCCGTGCGGCGTAAAGCATGGAGCCCGACGGGTGCAACTCGAGTTTGTTCTGAACATCTTCGAGACGAGTTTAACGAGGAGAAAAATATGCTCAAGATAGACTTCGGCCTTGGTCGCGGGTATCGTAACCTGGAGACTGGTGCCGTGCCAACAGTAGACAACTACAACCCCGCATCGAAACAGGAGCGCTGACGAAGAGGGGAATAACAGAGGTTGGTTTTGGCATTTCGTTCACGTGACCGCTGGGGAAACAATGTCGCCTTTCCACGCTGCTGCCGTTTCCTTTCTAGAAAACGGCGTGGATTGTCGAGGAGAGTTGAAACTGTTCATACATTTGAATGTCTGGTATTGTGCTCGCTGAGTGAAGTGCCGAGCGATTGAACCGGAAACCAAGACAGAAGTTCCAAGCGTCACTAAATGCGGCGGCCTGTGATGCGCCTTGTTGATGAAGTTCACATCTCCCGTAAGTTTTTTCTTTTTTTTTTTTTTGGGGGGGGGGGGGGTTGCGGGGAGCAGGAAGAGAAGGGGGGGCGGGGGTTGACTTTAGGCAGTTATTCGGTTGTGATCGAAACCCGTGCCACGATTGAAGGCGAAGGGATATGGGGATAAAAGTGAGTCTTGCACGCCACCCAGGTTTGGCCAAATTAATATTATTAATATTATATTTGAGAAGGTACAAGGGAAACATAAAGGAGTCAAGAAGAGTGTGAATTGTTTTCCGTCTGCACGTGCGGAGGCTTCTCTATGACGTCCTCTAGTGTTAGGGCTTTTTGCCGTCTCTGGTCCGTTCTTCGTCTGTCCCACTTGGGGAGCGTCCGTTGGGGGCGTGCATAAGATTAAAATTAACCTTATGCACTCGGAAATGCACCGTGATGTTACCGATTCTTATTTGTCATTTACGATTTAAATAAAAAAAAAAATTAGGTTGTGTGTATGTTTATACAGCCTAAAACTTGGTCTGCCGCAACGGGTGACGATTCTCCCAGCTGTAGATGAGAAACTAAGCCAGTGCAGTACAACCGCCAGCCTGGGAACTTTAACGAGCACCACGCAGTAGTGATACACGACCGCACGCCGGTACGACGCTCATCCAGATCGAAACGGGCAGGGGTGGGCATTCGCAACTTTCACAGCCTATAGGGGGCGCATTGGCGCCTGCAAAATGGCTGTCATCTGGATGATCGTCGAAGAACAGCAGTACGAGGCGGGGTCTGCGACGCGTAAGTAATTATAGTCTTGCTATATGCGTGCAGTGTTAGAGCCTTACCGTATTTTTTCACGTCAGGAAGGTTTCAGGCAAGCACCTTTATTAAGAAGCCAATCGTCCAGGAGCTAGGGAACACGATTCTCACACCGCGGTACCACCATCGCTGAAAGTTGCGAATTGCACTTAGGATCCTGGCTTCTGCAACGGAGCTTTTGCAGCGTCGCGCGATGACAGCGCAGCACAGGTTGGTTGCACTCTTTCTCCGCGGGGCGCGGTGCCGCCGGCGCCGAGATGCGCTCCGATATCAAACTGAAACTTAAAAACCCGTCGAATTTGTGCGGCTTTTCAGAAAGCCGTAAAATGCTTCACGTGTCTTCTATCGTTCTTCAATTTGTTAATTTAGTATTTTTTGATGATGCTGAGCAAATTTCTAATTGAAACCATGCCCTTAAACACAATATTGAAAAAGTTAATTACGCGAAAATATTGAACAACTTAATTATCTTGAACTTTTATAACTTTCCTAAATAGGCCCCTGGCCAAGGACCAAAACGACACAAGCCTTTTTTGTTGCGACGCGTAGTTTTCGAATTATCGAATTTGTCCCCCTTTCGCGAAATACCCTGTATATACAGAGTGTCACAAAAACAATTTGCACGCTCTTTTTTACCGCAAAAATAAACTGGGCATCGCCGGACGCTTATTGTCCACCCAAAAGTAGCGCTAGAGGTCACAACCTGATGCCAAAGTTTCAGCCCGATCCGATAACTTAGTCAAAAGTTGTAAGTGATTTTCTGAAACTTTCTATGGGAAAATGGCGGCCGACGGAGTTTTCGAATACATGGGGCTCTATGGCACCAGAAACCGAAAACAGGCAAACAGAGGCTCCATTTTGCCATTGAAAGTTTCAGAAAATCACTTATAACTTTTGATTAAGTTATTGCATCGGGCTGCAAATTTGGCATTTGGTTGTGACCCCTAGCTCTACTTTTGGGCGAAGAATGTGCGTTCGGCGACGCGTAGTTTATTTTTGCGATGAACAAAGCCCCGTCATTTTTTTTTGTGATAACCTATATATATATATATATATATATATATATATATATATATATATATATACGAGGGGCGTTCGTAAAGTTCGTATTATCGGCACAAAAAATTTAAAAAAATAAAAACGGAACAAAACAGGCACCAACTTGAGCGCGCGTCCCTCTAGTTTCCGCACAGTATACGCATCGCATGCTATAGTAGCTCGGAACGCTGATAGGGAGTCGAAACGAAAACGGCACCTCCCGTCGGTGCCGAGCACATTGAGAGATCCGTTTTCTTTTTTTATTTGAAGGGAAGAAATGCCAAGGATATACATTCCAATCTGGGAGCCTTGTTCGAGGACAACACCCCAGTTTATGACACCTTGGTTAAATGGCGCAGACGCTTCCAGTGTGGCCAAATAAGAGAAAAAACATTTCAAGGACGGCGGCCAAGTGATTGCTGAAGTGGAGCGATTCCTGAACCCTCAAAACCAGGAGTTCTATAACAATGGCCTCCGACATGTGGTGCATCGCTAGAAAAAGTGGATAACTTTTGGTGGCGAATACGTAGAGAAAGTCTCAACTCCTGCTCGAGTTTGATTGCTGAATCTCTATTTCTTCGTGACAATAATACGAACTTTGTGAACGCCCCTCGTATATGTCAATGCTCTTGTTCTGGGCAGTGTCGCAGACTCCTGGGACAATCACGTAACTGCGATCAGTTTTCCAGCGGTGCGCAGTTTCTTGGGAAGACTGATCGCTTTTAACATAAACATGATGAAACAGATAATAATATAATGACATCCACGGCGTATTGGGACCCGAAGATATCTTTGTACAAAGATAAGCGAACAGCTTAAAAAGTGCTATTTGTCTTTTCTTTTTTTATAGAGGCTTGATTTTACGATATACATTATGGGTCAAATACGGCTCCATATTATGCGGCTACGTTTTGGGTGCGGATACAAAGTCTGCGGATTCCGATTCAATCCGGGTAATCAAACTGTTATCCGCGCGAATCTCTAGAAATGGCGACCCGAACGCTCTTAGCAAGCATGTTATTATTAGCGCGAGATGCCGAAACGTGTTACGATGACGACTGATATTTTGATTCTGAAGTGGTTAAATTATGATCAGTTATTCGTGAACTCTGAATAAAGAGAGAACGGGCTATACATGGCAGGAACGCTGAGAAGGACGAAAAACACTGTTTTTTCACTGGCAAGCTCACGCTGTTTTCCCACACCAGGTGTACATAGGCGCCCCGCGTGCCCAAAAAAGAGATTCGCACGAAGGCTGTACGCATGCGCACAACACCGACAACAGCGCCAACGATAGCCGTAACGTCAGAGCCGAGCGTTCGTGGTGTATGTCCTAGAAAAAAAAAAAAAAAAAAAAACACGAAGCAAAGTCAGATACTTCATTCAATTTTTTTTTTTATTCTCAGTACTTCTTCGTTCTACCATTGTCATGGGACGCAAAAGTACGCCTGAATTAGTGTTTACCAAGTTCGGTTATACAGATTCTCTCGCATTCAGCCTTGGAATCGTGAACGTTTTTTGTATTACACATGTTGTTGTTCCACTGTGGTACGCATCCTTTTCCGTCAAAGCGCCAGTAGTCGCGCGGAGGTTCCCTGCAACGCATGCTTCTCATCAATTGCGCGCAGCGAGCATCTTTATCCCCTGGAACATAAACGTATCCGTAACGTAAGTTCGCCCGCTCTACTTGCGGAGGGGAAGTGGTGACGGGAGAACGCCGAACTCCCATTGTCGCTCCGATTGGATGGAAGGTGGGTAGAGTAGACCTCGAGGCAGCTATGGCATCGAAGTCTACCCACTATCTTGTGAATCGGAGCCAATCGGAGCTCGGAGTTCTGGCTTAACCGTTGAGGTGAAGTCAAAACGCCAGGGTCGGATTGCAACCATCTGCTTAAATAAAAGCAGATGGTGCATGCACTTTTTGGCCCCGATTGATTGGCTCAGCGGGTCGTATAGACCTTTGCATCGCTTATCACTCGGGTAAAAATTGCAGAGTCACTGAGGTGTGGACGTATGCGGAGGGTCTGGTAAACTGCAATGCAGAGCAACACCGCACACTCAGAAGGCTTTCCACAGCCGAGCAGACAAAGATGGCAGCTCTCAGAAGGCGACTTTTGCAAAGGTATATACAGCCTTTCTCCGATTGGACATGGTGAGGAATATGGTGTATACAGTTGCAGCTTCAACAGACAGTTTTAGAATAAGGCACCCCGTCGCTTTGGGTCGCCCGAGCAACTTGGAACATTGGACTGCACATGCGCCGAACTTCTACGCATGCGTGGTGGTGACGCTTCAGGCTGCTCGGCGGACTTATGCTCTTGTTGTTGTTTGTTGTTGTTGCTGTTCTTCTAACTCTCAAATATTCAGTTATGCCGCTAAACCATAAACACTCGAAGCGGGAAAACATAGCGCAAAAAAGACGCGGGACAAAAACACAAGACAAACACAACAATGAATGATGACTTCGTGTTTTTTTTTTTTTTGTTTTATGGAGACTTACCGGCATTAAAAAAGGAAAAACTGAGTCCTATGTCGGCGCTGTGCTTCAGTGTTTTGTGTTCTTTTCCTGTGCATTTTTTACGGTGTTTTTTGATTTTTACCAATATGCTCAAACCAACCCAACTTCAAACCCGAATACACTCGAAGCTGTGCGTTCCGGCGAAAACTATAGCCAATATATTTCTATTCTAATGGAGTTTCATAAACAAACAATATTTTCAGATGTGTGATCCAAAAAGGAAAGAGTTGTTACTATTTGAAATTATAAATCGAATGGTACCATAGACAAGGCACTCACCGATAGGGTCAAGGGAAATTGTTCTGCCAGGTACCACGACGAGCGCCACTACAAGGAGGGCGAAGCAAAAGAACGTCTTCATGGTTTGCTTCTCACGGGAGGAACTACGGATTGCGAAAAACATTCACGGTTTATCGATAATTATTAAACATATGACGGCTATTAACAAGTACTTAGATTTGTGCACACGTACTAATGAATTCTTCGAATCCGCGCGGTATAGACGCGATTTCCACGATATATATGTTTTATTAACCCACGCAGTATTTACAAATGTGTGGCTTTTAGTGCCAACCAATTGTAATTATGATAAAAATATCAAAAGTTTCTCAGCCGCGCAGTCAAAGTTATTATCGTCGAGCCCCAATCAAAAAGAAGACTCGTATACAACCACAAACAAATCTGAATGATACAACTTAATTGCTGCAATATTGCTTTTACGCGTTAAGGTAATAAATCATGTACATTGAGCTGGTTTCTTGCATTTTTACATTCCGCTTCACATTAACGGCAGCCAACCCTCAGACCCGATGGAGACATTCGAGCATTGTCATATGGTGCTCGCCGTCTTTTGTGCGTTTGTTCGTTTGTCGAGCCGTTGGACGCAAACGTACAAAAATGATGAACGCCATCACGGTGCACTTCTTACGCAGCTTCACTGAATTCACGGTATCAAGTTGGCTGCGGTAATAATCGCAGTCTAACGCAGACACATCACGTGAATCGGTTTTATTGTAGGCTTATTTATGCAGACTAGTCACGCAAAGAAAAAGAAGGAAAAAAGGTGGCAACGGCGCGTTTTACTTCCTTCGACTGACGCGCCCCCAAGCGGACACTGGAATAAGGGAGGAACGAGATTGTTTTTCCCGCTCTCCATGCAGACGGCAAAAAATGTTCTGCCCTCCCGCCTTATTTTTGTTTTCGATTTCCATTTTTTGAGCATGTTGCGCGCGTTGTATATTAAATTTTGCTTAGTTGATAGAGCTTCAGCGAAAGCGAAAACTGCCTCTAATTCCGTCTCCCATTCCAAACGTGCAGAAGATTTCTGTTGGATTGATGATGCATTATGCCACTAATTGTATCGTACGAGCAAACGGAGCCTCTAGAAACTGCGAAGTTCCGGAAGAGTGCCAGCAGCGTTGGCAGCGCCGTGTACACTGGGTTAAGATGGCTGCCTCCGGATTGCGGAACAACGTGTCAACGTTGACGACATTATCGAAGCAGCGGAAACGGCTTCCATATTGAGGTACTTAGCGCACAAGGTAGAGAGAAGAAGGACAGGACTGCCGGGTGACTGGGTACCTTCTGTGCCGAGTTCGGTTGTGTTTTCCGATGCCGAGTGCCAACCGGCAATCAACGTGGATGAAGCAACGGTATCCCCAGTCTCGGGTTTACAACTATGCTCAATCAACGTGGATCTGTGTTTCTGCGTGTCAGCAACTTAGCAGCAACGTCACGATGGGAGTGCTTTGCGTTGTGAGCAGAAGACTGGAATCATCGCTGATGTGACCGCGTGTTAGCGTATCAGTCGTGTAACAACAAGATGCGATCACGTAAACAGTCAGGCAATTAGGCGGCTGGTCGGGCTGTCGTCGGAAGGGGTGTGGTGTTGCAGGTTGACATTCCGATTTACACTAAAGAATTTGAGACCACTTGAGGGATTACCTACCAACCCATCGACCTCCGAATAGTCCTGTTGAAACTCTGGTCTTTACCGTAGCTCGTATCGTGCAGTGGTCAATGCCGTCCGCGATGTCCTGTTTTCTCCTACCAGAGAGTTATTGCGCTCTGGGAGGAGGACTGAACAGTATCGTAATATGACGGAAAGTAGAGTATTTACGCTTTGGAATTTTAGCGTTAAGGAAAAGTAATATATAAAATCGAGAAAAGAAAAAAGAAAAAGCTATATCCTCATTTTGCTTTTTAATACGCTGTGTGTACTGGAGAAACTGCCCTCCAAGTGGTGCACTAGCGCAAGACGTTTTCGAGCTGACCACCGCGTGTCTCTGTACACTTAACACCTGCCCCATTTCACGGCTTTGAGTGCATTAGTGGTGATCAAAAAACGATTTCTCTGCCCGTGAAGCATCGCTTCCAGCTCAGTTAATACCCCTTTTGAAGAGATTAATTCAAGACGACAATTGCAGCCGCACGCGAACAGAAGAAAAAGAAAAACAAATATTACAACCAAAAGATGGCTACGACGTGCCATGCGGGGAAGCAAACGCATGCTTTCAACCGCTGTGGAGCGGATCCTTTTAATAGCTTTCAAATTATTGCGGCATGAGCGATTATTTTATACTAAGACATTTGTACCCTGACCTGTTCAAACTGCTCTGAAAGATAAACATTGCTGAAAAAATCAACATGGTGCGAATATTACTTATTGCTTATGTGGTATACGTGAAAATTTGTAACTTCAAATCGACGAGTATAAAAGGTGGAAATACAGAGCTCGGAAGTAGTGATCGCGTTAGTGCGCTGTTGTTTTGATGATTTTATGTGCCGTGTATGCGTATGCCCCTAATATATATGTTCAGCTGATCCGTGGAATATGGGTAATGTATCTACATTTGTGTATAATGTAGGTGCCCAAGGTCCCGAAGCTCAATGGTGCCATAAGTAAATAAAAGAAAATTGTTTAGCATATTAATTGAGCGGTACTTAGCGCCACCTAGCCTAGCTGCTTGCAATTACTGCGCATGAACGTGCCACCTGGTAGCAAGCGATTTAACCTTCTTTCACGCTTCGCAATAATTTCGGGTTGCTGTGCAACAATCCGTCAAGTGGGTCTGCTTTGAATTAGCTCTTTTGAGAGCGGCGTTTTGTTTCGCGAATGCTTTATTTGTTTTCCGTGGTGTGTGGTTGACGAAGGAATTGTGGCTCGAGGAAAAGCAAAGGTAAGACCTAGAGTGTCTGAAGTATCTGAATATCGGTTGTCTCCGTTCAACATCGCACTCCTGACGGCGACAAAGCTGAGCGACTGATTTCGATACGAAAGTTTCTTTGCCTGCATGAGGAAGCTGGCTTCAGAAACAAAAGCAGTTCGCGGAAAACTCGTGTTACTCTTTTATTTGCTGCTCCCCTCGCCCCGTACAATAGACGTAGTGTCCTCGTAAAGCCGTATTGAGCTCGGCTTGCTTCATACAGGGACCCCATAATGAGATGTTGGCGAGCGAGAAATTTTGTTCGCCTGATTTCAGGACGAAAGTTTCTCCCTTTCTCAAAGAACGTAGGTTACAACAGCGTTCCTTTCTTCAGGGAGGTCTATAGCGAAACTTTCTTTTGAAAATGTAATGGTTATAACTGGACTTGTTAGTAACCCTATTAAAAAATAGTTTTTTACTCGAATGTCATTTTCAGTGAAAGTCGATTTTATTAGATTATGGGACTGCTTTCACTTCATGTAAAGCCGTAGTTTACCGGAATGTCACCGTATTTTTTTACTGGAATGTCACCTGTTGTTTTGCTGGAATGTGACCGGATTTTTACCGGAACGTCATCAGATTTTTTACCAGAATGTCAGCGGATTTTTACCGGAAGTTTATTTCTAGTAAAAATCTTTTTTACTGGAATATAGGACTCTTTTCACTTCCAGTAAAGCCTGAAGTTACCAGAAGATCAGCAGATTGGCCAGAATTTACCGTGTTTTTCCTTTTTTTTTCGGACGTCAACGGAAGGCATTTAGAAGGAAGCCCGTGAACCGTGGTTGGTGTATGTTTGCCAGATGCTGGACGATTCGGTAACATTGAAAGTGGTTAGTCTATATAGACCTGAAGGCTCTATGTATTTATTTGACAGGGTCGATACCACTGAAACAATTTGCACAGGTGTAGACAAAAACAATCAGAATAAATAGGAACAACCGAGTTCTTTGCCCTATTGAAAAATAATTTTAACCGGAATGTCATTTCAAGTAAAAGTCTATTTTACTGGATTATGGGACTGTTTTCACTTCTACTAAAGCCGCTGTTTACCGGAATGCCACCGGAATTTTTACTGGAAGTATATTTCCAGTAAAAATCTATTTTACCGGATTATGGGACTCTTTTCACTTCCAGTAAAGCCAGAATTTACCAAAAGATCACCAGATTGGCCGAAATTTACCGTGTTTTTCTTTCTTTTTTCGGACGTCAACGGAAGACACTTAGGAGGTAGCCGGTGAACCGTGGTTAATGTATGTTTACCAGATGCTGGACGGTTCGCTAACAATTAAAGTGGTTAGTCCATATAGACCTGAAGGTTCTATGTATTTATTTAACTGGGTCGATACCAGTGAAACAATTTGCAGAGCTGTAGACCAAAGCAATTAGACCAAATAGGAACAACCAAGTCCTTTGCTACAAAAGATATCTTTCAAGGTACTCACAATGCCGCTGGGTAAATTCCTAGACGCACGGTAGTTCAACTAATAAAACCGCGCAGGTGCACCACACGGCTCACACGTATACTGTCAGCAGCACGTTTAGCGAAAACCACGACCGCGCGGAACGAACATCCGCTGCCGTAGACAAATCCCGGGCACACTCACGATGTCGTCCCTGATGCCATCGCCGCGGGTGCACCAGGCGTCAGTAGCACGCTTAGCGAAAACCACGACCGCGCGGAACGAACATCCACCGCCGTAGAGAAATCCCGGGCACACTCACGATGTCGTCCCTGATGCCATCGCCGCGGGTGCACCAGGCGTCAGTAGAACACTTAGCGAAAACCACGACCGCGTGGAACGAACATCCGCCGCCGTAGAGAAATCCAGGGCACAATCACGATGTCGTCCCTGATGCCGTCGCCGCGGGTGCACCAGGCGTCAGTAGCGCGCTTCGCGAAAACCACGAACGCGCGAAACGAACATCCGCCGACGTTGAGAAATCTTGTGCACAGTCTTTTTCGCTCGCTGGATGCTTCTGAAGGCGGACGGACAGAGGCGTAAGAAACAGCTCACTGAAAAATATATTCTTTCCATCTGCACACCCAGCTGCTTTGGAAGATACAAGCCGCACACATGGAACGAGAAGCCGAGACGGAGCGTTCGTTCCTGGCCCGCCGTTGCTCGTTGACGAACAAAGAAACCGGCTTTCTTAATGAAAAAGTCAGCAAAACGACCCTCTCCCATTTTCCTCACGAACCCAATGCGAGGGAGAGAGAGTGCGTGGAGACTCGTCCTTGGTGCGAGGCGCCATAATTGCACACCAAGTCCCCGGCCCGTCTCGGCTTCCCCCTCCCCTCGCGTCGGCTCCGAGTGAAGGTCGGTAAACAGAGAAGCGAGTCACCCGTTTCGGGTAAGATTTCTAGGAAATCCGGGTCGTCTGGTATATGAAAGTGGCTGCCGGTGATATTCTTGCGAAATCTGTTTCGCGGCAAATAATCTACCAAAGACATGCTAAACTGGTTTTGGATGAAAACGGGTGAAAGTGCCCACCTTTTTGGATTGTCAAAAAAGTTCACTGCACGTACTTCTTGAAGATTGCAACGTCGTCCCGAGCTAAAACTAGCACTCACGAGAATGCCGCTCGAGTAGTCTCGTACCTGCTCTGGCCCAGACTTTTGCCTGTCGCAAATATCAAGTTGCCGGTGATCGATGCCCACCTTTTTGGATCGTCAAAACAGTTCGCTGCACGCACTTTTTGCAGAATTGCAACGTCGTTTCGAGCTAAAACACGCACTCACGAGAATGCCGCTGCATTGGCGGCCGCCATTACAAACTCTGTCCCCCTGCTCGTCTTGGCCTCCTTGACTTTAGCAGTTCCCCTTGCGTCGGCTTCCAGTGATGTTCGGTGTCCGGCAAACGAGAGTGGCTTCCGGTAGGAATCCAGCGGCGGGTAATCGAAAGTAGTTCTGGTAAACTTCCAGCGAAAGTGGCTACGCTGGTTTCTGGTGAAAATGAGTGGAAATTAACCAGTTTCCGCCGAATGTCACTGGAAGGTTTTGCCGGATTTTAACCGTAAGTGGCTCCGGTAAAAGGTCCAGCAAAATCTGGTTACTGGAAGTGGCAGCCGGTAATATTTGCACCGAAAAGCTGGTAAATTACGCTGGTTTCTGGTGAAAATGAGTGGAAATTAACCCGTTTCCACCGAATATCACTGGAAGTTTTTGCCGGATTTTTCAATAGGGGAATCATCCTGGCCGGGCCTTACCTGGACTCCCGTCTACCAGAAGCGGGGGCCGAAGTGATGCATTGCCTCACCCGGGGGGCCCCGAAGGGTCCAAACCTACTTCGGGCTCGACTCAACCACCAGGATGCCCTTTTCCCCAGACACGGGAAAGCCACGCACAGCCAGACAATTGCGGGCGAACCCGCCAGGCTTGGGGTCCGTGGTGACGCCACTACCAAACACCTGCTTTCACAGGTGCCTCCTGCGGGGAGACGTTTTGTAAAAACACGTTTCATGAACACGCTTTTATTGATACACGTTTTGTAGACACGTTTCGTCGACACTGCGCTCACCTTCCACTTTATGGTCAAGTCATTGTCGTAAGGGGTGATGAATTGAAGGATCGCATTGTAGTGCATCATGACATGCAGATCGCGAACCAAATTGCCAACGTACATTTCGCGACTCTTGCATATCTGGATTAGAGTTAAATAAAGCCAAGACACTTAAAATCCGGCCATTTGACAGCTACGGGCGTTGTTAAAGGCTGATTTGAACTTCAGTTCATAAAAAATCACACAAATGGGCTGTGTTTATTTCACAAGCGTAGTCGTAGAAATGGCGTTCCACAATGAGCTCATATTTTGTGGTGTACTAAAAACCTCTTGTTACTTGTGGAAGCCCTTTAAAGCTGTGTGTAGCCGCAGTAGCCACTGAGACAAGCCTTGAATACCATTTCGTGAGTAGCTCGTTACCAATCACTTCGGTGACGATATTAGTCAAACACAAAAAACAATAATAAAAGCTTATGCTCCGAGCGCTGCCAACTCTAGCGCCTTAGCAATCGTAATTATTTCCGATATAGGGACTGCGCAAATGCTACTTGAACACTGCTTGAGCGTGCATATTGGTTTGATTTCGTGGTTCCTTTACTCGCCTTTTCGAGCATATCGGACGCTAGATAAAGCCTCACATCTGTTGCAAAATCTAGTTTCTGTTTCGAAATCTCCATGCCGCATGGTTAGCCAAGTACGCAACCACCCCTCTTACAAGTGAAAGCGCCGGGTGTCTTGCACTGGAGTCATTGAATGTTCCCACAGTACCGCAACTCTCAAGCTTCGCTTCAGAACTGAGTCGCGGTGCAGCAGTCGCTATCCCCAATATGGCCCTGCCCCGTGTAGTGAAGCGCGTCAACTGGGGCGATCGTCCTCGCGTGAGCTCTTCAATCCATGTTACTGGACTGTGGGGACAGTGGGTTGTTTTGATTCAAGTTATTTCGTTCGTTCGGAGTGGTGCGTGACTTGCCCCCTCGCTGTCTCGTCTCTCTCTCTCTCGCCTCGAAACACCTCAAAGTCGAGTGTTTGGCTTAGCGTTGAGTTTGCAACGCCGCACCAGCGCAACCTGAGAGAGCAAAGGAGCCGGCAATCTTCTTTGGCGGTACAGATTAGCGGCTGCTTAAAATTGTAAAAAAAAATGTACGGAAAATCAACGCACCTTCCGTTCGGTCTGAACTCATCGACGCCCAGCGCACCTACCCATGCGTGCCTGCCGTAGTCGCGGTAAAGAGAAAATGTTGTATATGTTTTTTTGTTTTTTTTTTATTTTGGTCGATCCACAAAATGGTCACTGATAACTTCAGACACGCGGTAAAATAGCCAATAAAAAATGGATTCTGCGCTATTGATTTCCGGTAAGCGAACTGAATAAAATTCGGTACTCTGGGAACATTCAGTGACTCTATCTTGCACAAATGACGGACGAGGGTGGACGTGCTTTTATAGGCTGTATACTTTTTAGTTAACTTAAATTGTGTTATGTGTCATAGAGTAATCGTGTTTTTTTCACGAAGTCCCACGAAGTACGCATCATGATCTTTGAAAACGGTATCTGAACATAAAACAAAAAAGCTGCATGCTGAGGCAGCAAACGCTGCTCTCCTCTACGTGTCACTGCTCATGTTTTAAGTCGAAAACTGTCCGCAGTCAGCAGGTTAGGAAGGTCCAGGGTTTGTTCTCACGATTATTAAGCGAAAGTGAATTAATCCTTTCACATCTTGAACGCAGTGTAACATCTTATCGTCTGCAATTATGCTCCGAGAGTCAATGCTAGAGTTAACATTTTTATGCTACCAAAGAAATGCGGTACTCTTTAAACCTAGTTGCGAACAAATCTGCACTCTTAGAAAAAAAGGTATTGATAGTCTTGCCTAAAGGGAGGAACGGACTTTAATCTATGTTCCTTTAGAACAGGATGAACTTTCGTCCCTGAAGCAGGGTAGCAAAGTTCCTCCGTCGCCTGCATCTCATTATGGCGGCAACGAATCGAGCAAATCGCGTTCAATGAGGCTTAACGAGGACGCTACGTCTCTTGTACGGGACGAGAGGAGCAGCAAATAAAAGCGTAACACGAGCTTTCCGCGAACTGTATTTACTTCCGAATGCAGATCCCCCCGCAGGTAAAGAAACGTGCGTTACAAAAGCAGTTACTTAGTCTTCTCGTAGTCAGCACTGCTATGTTAAACAGAGGCAACCGATACCCAGTTACTTCGCCCACTTTACGTCTTAACTTTGTTATTCCTCGAGTAACAATTCCTTCGTCAACCGCACAACACGGAGGAATGGAAAACCAATCCGCGAAACCAAAAGCCGCTCTCAAAAGAACAAACTCGAAGCCGCTGTTTATCGCATAGCGTGAGAAAAGGTTAAATCGCTTGCCACCAGAATGCACGGTCAAGCAGAGTGATTGCAAGCAGCTAGGCTGGCTAGGCTAGGTGACGGTAGGTACCGCCCACATCATGTTCTACAAAAAATACTTTTATTTCCTCATGCCGCCATTGCGCTTCGGGATCTTCGAGAACCTTTATCATACAAACATATAGACACATTGCACTTACTACATGCCTCAGCTGAACATACATTGAGCGCATACACACACATGGCAATTACAAATATCAATACAAAAGCACATTAACCCGTTCACAACTCCCGAGCTCTGCGTTTCCGTCTTTTATACTGGTCGTTTTGAACGTACGGAATTTCTCGGTGACTGCCTAAACAATAACAAAATATTCCCAGCATGCTGATTTTTTCCAGCAATGTCATACCTCTGAGAGCATTTTGAATGGCTCAGGGGATGAATAAATCAAGCCGCTCCAGTGTGGTTCCAAGCCATGTCTTTGCTTACCCGCACGTCACGACGTAGCCAGTGTTTCTATTGTAGTGTTTCTTTTTTTTTTATGTGTGCTGTTCGCGCATGGCTGTAATTGTCGTCTTGAATTAATCTCCGTAGAGGGGATATTCACTCAGCTGGAAGTGATGCTTCACGGGCGGAGAAATCGCTTTTCGATCAACTTGAATGCAGTCAACGCTGCGACTTGCGGCAGGTGTTAAGTGTACGGAGCTACGCCGTGGCGAGCTCGAAAACTTCTAGCGCTCATGTCAGCACGCCACTTGGAGGGCAGTTTCTCTAGGAACCGTAGTATGTTTAAACAGAAAAATAAAGGATAGCTTCTTTTTTTTTCGATTTTACCGACCATTCTTTCTTAATGCTGAAATTCCAAACTGTAAATATACACTGGGATTGAGCGCGTTGGTAATCGATTCAAAAATATACGAAAGAGTCAGACAAAGAGGACGGACAGGACAAAAATATTTCGACTTTCAACACATTGAGGTCTTTATTGCCAGGCCGACAAGCAACGAGGACAAAAATATTTCGACTTTCAACACATTGAGGTCTTTATTGACTAAGCAACGAGCTGCCGAAGATTTGGGAAAAGGGTTAATGGGAAAGATTCGACCCTTTCCCCAAATCTTCGGCAGCTCGTTGCTTGTCGGCCTGGCAATAAAGACCTCATTAAGTTGAAAGTCGAAATATGTTTGTCCTGTCCGTCCTTTTTGTCTGACTCTTTCGTATATTTTTGTAAATGTACGTACTTTCCGTCATATTTTTGTACTGTTTACTCCTTTCCCCAGGGCGCAATCGCTCTCGGGGAGAAGACAACCGACAGTCACATTGGCCACTGTACAATAGAGATTACTGTTCAGACCAGCGTTCCGACATGACTATCCGCACGTCTATCAATTGCACCTAATCCCTTAAGTGGTCTTAAACTCTTTAATGTATAGCGGAATGTCAACCTGCAACACCCCGCCCCCTCCGACCCGGCCCGACCAGCGGCATAAATGCCCGTCAGTTTTCGTCATCCCATCTTGTTACTCATCTTGTTGTTGTGTTAGTCACACGGTCAAATCGGAAATACTTCCAGTCTTCTGTTCACAACGCACAACACTGCCATCACGATGTTGCGGCTATGTTGGTGGCACGCAGGAATACAGAACCACGTTGACTGCCGGTTGGCACTCGGCATCGAAAAACAGAACAGAACTCAACACAGAAGGCGTCCAGGCGCCCGGCTGCAAAACCTGCCTGTCTTGGAAGCAGTTTCTTCGATTTCCATAACGTCGAAAGCGTCGACACAGTTCTGCGTGGTTCCTCGTGGGTCCCGCAATCCGGAGACGGCCATCTTACCCATTGTACGTAGCGCTGCTGGCACTGCTCTGGAACTTCGCTGCTTCTAGCGGCTTCGCTTGCTCGTTTGATAAAATTAGTGATAAAAAAATGAAAGCCGTTTACAACTCCCTGTAACGCCGAATTGGAGCGCAGCTCTTGAGGAGGAGGAGGGAAGGGTACTCACGGGAGGGTATACCCCTCCTCCTCCTCCTCCTCCCCTCATTCTTCAATGTCCTCGGGGGGGGGGGGGTCACGTGACCCCGGGGAGGAAAGGGTCGCGCGATGCATTATGGGAAATGTCCCATAATGCACCGCCTGACCCCCCCCCCCCCGCACGTGACCCTTCCCCCCCGAGGTCACTTGACCCCGGGGGGGGGCTCGCGCGGTGCATCATGGGACATTTCCCATAATGCACCGCGCGGGCCCCCTCCAGGGTCACGTGACCCCCCCCCCCAAGGTCACGTGACCCCCCCCCCGAGGTCACGTGACCCCGGGGGGGGGGGGGGCTCGCGCGGTGCATTATGGGACATTTCCCATAATGCACCCCGCGGTTACGCCGACGGCGACGCCGACGCCGCTCAAGCTGGAAACGGGCGCCTAAGAGCTGCGCTCTAAAACGTCAATGCAACCAAAATGTTCTGCACCTGTGGACTGGGAGACGTAAAAACAGGCGGCCTTCGCAGTCGCTGAAGCTCGATCAACTCAACAACATTTATTAAACAACGTGCGTGACGTGCTCGAAAAACGAAATTGAAAGAAGATGAGTCGGGAGGGCGAAAGCTTTCTCCCGTCTGACTGGAGAAGGAGAAAAATGTCTCGTTCCTCCCTTCTTCTCGTGTCCGCTTGGGGCCGCGTCAGTAGAAGGGAGGAAGACGTGCCGTTGCTACCTTTTGTTGGGTGAGCTACACTGGCCGAGGTTCAGCAGCTTTGCGTGGCTGTCAAAGAGCCGTGCTGCGCAAGCGCGAGGAGCAGTGACGTCACATGGCGCACAGCTGGCGCGCCGGGGCCGCCGCCACCGCGCGCGCCTCGCCGGTCTGCGCATTCCAGAGGAGTGACGTCCTAGCCGCGGCAGACGCACTGGCGCCGCCGCGTGCCCAGCTGTGCGCCTCCGTTGCGCAGTAGCCAAGTCTGTCGCTGCACCGGAGCCGCTTGATAGCGCCTATCATTTTTTGCGCATAAGCTCACGCTACATATATCCTGGCATAGCCGAGCTAAGCCATTGCAATTTTTTTCCTCCATTTTTTCTTAGAGTGTGGGACATCTGTGCGGCCGAGTTGCAGCGGACGTTCGCCACCCTACACCGACGGGAAAGGGAGAAGATCTCCGAATTCGAACCGAGGGCCCAAACAAAAGCAGCAAGGGCTTCGTGGAAGACGTTCTGCGCCGGAGCGCCCGTGCCGATCCACGAGCCACAGACGACAAGAAGCTGCGGGTCCTCATGCGCGGGGTGAGAGACGACATCTTTGGAGGCCTCGCGCGAAACCCCGCCGGGCACCGTCGAAGCCTTCGTCACGGGGGCAACAAACATCGAGCACGCCCTCCAAGTGCGCCCTTCGCACTACGAGCGACATCCAAGCGCTGCTGCATCCGCGCTGCTTAGCAGCGAAAGCGCTCTTGGCACGGCCATCCGCGAAATTATCCGGGAGGTCAACCGAAAGCAACTCCGCAGGCTGCTGCCAACCGCAAATCGTCCAGCGACATTCTCCATCACCGAGGCTGTGCAGAGGAAATACAATAAGGTGGTCCCCTACTGAAAAAAAAAAAAAATATGAATTTATTTACAATATGTATATTGGACACATTTTCATATCGGAACTTATTGGGTATTTCACATCCGTTTCATGTCGCATAAAATTTTCAGCTAGGCTAGGTGGCACTAGGTACCGCCCAATTCATGTGCTACAAAAATATTTTTATTTGCTCAGGCCACCATTAAACTTCCGGCAACATTTTTATGCACACATGTAGATACATTGCGCATAACAGCGGAACAAATACAATGAGTGCACACACATACACGGCACAACACACATGAATACAACAGCACACCCGATAACTACTTCTGAGTTGTTTTGAAGGTACTTATTTTCTCGGTGGCCACCTAAGCAATAAATATTATTCCCAGCATGTTGATTTTTTTGTTTAGTAATGTCACACCTCTGAGAGTATTTGAATGGCTCAGAGGATGAATCTCTTAATAAAAAGTAAACGCACATGCCCTAATTATTTAAAAGCCAATAAATCAAGCCGCTCCACTGTGGTTTCAAGCCACGTGTTTGCTTGCCCGCGCGGCAGGTCGTACACTGAAAAAAAAACATATATGAATTTATTTCTGATAAGTTTATTGAACGCATTTTCAAATCAGTTGGCATATGTTGCATTTCAGTTCTTATATGTCGCATATCAGTTTTTAGGTATTTCGTATCAGTTTCATATATTGCATATCAGTTTTTGGACATGTAATATCAGTTCTTATATAGATTCATATATTTTTTTTTCCGTGGGTCCAACATGAAGTTCCCATCAACACGGTGACACCGGAGGAACCGATGTTGAGTTACGCCGCAATGGTCCGACGAGCTCCACCAGCTCCGTCTTCGTACATGGTGCCTCCCCGACTTGAACCTCCAGCGCCGCAGTATTCCCGACGCCAGGAAGACCGGGCTCACGCCCGCCCAGAACAAGCTGCGTTAAGAAAGATCGATGAGGGGAGGACGGCCGATCGACGCCCGTTGTGCTACCACTGTGGGGACTCCGACCATATCTACCGCCGTTGCCCCTACCTGCAAGTAGGGCTGCGCGGCTTTCACAAAAACGACTCACGCCCACGCTTCGGTAAGCTACCGCGGGAGATCCAAGAGTACCTCCGGCGACCCCAGTCTCCCCGCCTGCACCTCGCTGCGGGTCCCGGTCGCCGTCGCCACGACGTCCAGCTTCGCCGATGCACCGACCCCTTCGCGAGAAACTGTAGTCCTTGTCGCGCCGTGAAAACTAAGCGCGGCCACTCCCGGAGGTGGAGTTACCGCAGACCGACAACGTATAGAGCCTAAAAAATAATTGCCGGAGGCCTCCCACTCGACCGACGAAGTGCATCCGAGCGACGCTTCTGCAACGGTGCCTAACAGCCTCAACGTGACCATCGACGGCCACAACGCGTCGGCACTCGTGGACGCCGAAGCAGACTATTTGGTCTTGAGTGGGAGGCTTTCACGCCGTCCTCGGAAAAAGACAACGCCGTTGGAAGGTCCTCAAATACGAACCGCCGGTGGGCACCTCATCACACCAGTCGGGATATGCACTGCTTGCACGGAGATCCAAGGTTAAACGTGTCCTGTGAAGTTCGTCGTTCTGCAAGACTGTGTGAGGGACGTCATACTCGGAATGCACTTCATCTGCGAGTATAGCGCTGTCATCGACGTCGGTGCAAACCGGCTGATGCTGCGAAAACCTGTCCCACCACTGGAGGAACCCAAAGCAACGTCATCCGCGGTCCGAGTCCTCACAAACCACGTAAGTTTACCACCGCGGTCGAGTGTTTTCGTACTCGTTGGGATCAATGAAGCTTCCTGCTTTGACGTTCTGCTCAAGGGAGGCCTCCAGTTGCTTCTAGAAAGAGGAATCGGTGTCGTACGAGGGGTCACAAAACTTCAAAACGGGCGCGCCATGGTTCTGGTTATAAATGTCCGAGAAAAGCCGCAGCACGTTACGAAAGGTATCGACGTGGGTCAAATCGACAATTTCGGAACTTAGCCAAAATTACTTTCGGAAGAGCCGACTTCATCGCAGCACGAGAGAAAGTCGCCCTCAAAACTTTTCATCGATCCGAAGCTTCTAGCGACTGAACGAGAATGGCTTTGTGACCTGAGCGAATTTAGCGAGTGTTTCGCCTCACCATCAAGGGTGCGACAAACAATGGTGGCGAAGCAGCACATCATTACTGACGACGACGCGATTTTTGTCCACCAGTCGCTGTACCGAGTCTCCATAAAGGAAAGGAAGGTGATCTTAGATCAAGTCCAGGAAATGCTCGACGACGACATCATTCAACCCTCAAAAAGTCCGTGGGCATCCCCAGTTGTCATTGTAAAAAAGAAGCACGGAACCCTGAGGTTCTGCGTGGACTATCGTTGACTCAACGCTGTGACTAAGAAGGACGTCTTTCCGCTCCCCCGCTTCGAAGATACGTTAGACCGACTGCGCCACTCCCTATGTTTTTGGTCGATGGACCTGAAGAGTGGTTGCTTACTGGCAGATTGAGGTTGACGAATGCGACCGCGAGAAAACTGCCTTCGTCACTCCCGACGAACTGTACGTGTTCAAAGTGATGCCGTACACACCTTTGTGCAGCACCACCCACCTTCCAGCGTGTCATGCATACCGCGCTGGCAGCTTTGAAATTGCAGAGCTGCCTCGCCTGCATGGACGATGTGTTGGTATTTACACCGGATTTCAACGAACACCTGAGGCGACTTCGAGCCGTGCTTCAAGCCATCAAGACCGCCAGCCTGTCACTCAAGGCAACAAGTGTCGGTTCGCCTATGGTGAACTAAATTTTCTTGGCCACATCGTGAACAACAAAGGTGTTCTCCCTGACCCCAAAAAGAACCGCGCCGTCACTCCATTTACGCTGCCGTCTAACAAGAAGGGCCTGAGACGATTTCTCGGACTCTGCGCCTTTTACAGGTGGTTTGTTCGGGACCTCGCCAAGCTGTCCGCACCACTGACGCACCTCTCGAAGGACGCCGCAAAGTTCGAGTGAACTAAAGAACATCAGCGGTCATTCGATTAGCTCAAACGAAGACTCCAGACTGCCCCCGATTCTTGGCCATTTGGACCAGTTCGCTGAAAAAGAGAATTACACAGACGCCAGATGCACCGGACTTGGCGCGGTACTGGTCCAAATGCAGGACGGGGCAGGGCGATTCATCGCTTACGCAAGTTGGACGCTATCCAATGCGAAGAGGAACTACTTAACTACTGAAAAGGAGTGCCTTGTTGTCGCCTGGGATATAAAAAACTTCCACCAATATTTGTAAGGAAGCCCCTTTCGCGTGGTCACAGAACACTACTCGCTCTGCTGGCTCGCAAATCTGAAAAACCCCTCGCCCGGTGGCGCCTACGACTGCAGGTGTTCGACATATCCGTTGTGTACAAGTCTGGCCGGAAGCAGAATGACGCCGACAGCCCCTAAAGGGTCACTGTCGAGGCCGGTCCTGCCGCCACCGAAGACCATGACGATAAATGTTTTCTCGACGCTGTGGATGTCAGCGACATGGTAGCACTCCAACGAGACGACCCTGATTTGCGAGCACTCATCGAGCCCCTAGAGGGACAAGCGAGTACGGTCCCCGTGCTCGCTTGTCTTCGTCAAAACAACACAGCATAGGTTGTTGGACTTCGTCCAAAAAACACAGCGTGGCTGTTGGTTATTTCTTCCAGCCTTCGCAAAGATATCTTCCAAGGATGATATGACGACCCAACAGCTGGGCACCTTGGCTACAGCAGGTACGCATGCCAGGATTCGGAAAAAGTACTACTGGCCGAGGCAACTTAAGACCGCTCACCTCTACACTCGATCACGCCACGAGTGTCAGCGACGCAAGAGGCCACCGACGAAGCCGTCAGGACTTCTGCATCCGATTGTTCCCCCGTCCAATCCGTTTCAGCAGATCGGCATGCATTTACGTGGCCCTTTCCGCCGTCAACGTCGGGAAACCGCTGGATGATCGTCGCCAGAAATTATCTCACGTGATACTCCGAAACGAAAGCCCTTCCTTCAGGGACTGCTGTGGAAGTCGCGAAGTTTATCACCGAGTCCATCGTACTCCGGCAGGGTGCCCCTGAATTTCTGATTACAGATCGCGGATCATCGTTCATGGCACAGCTGATGCAAGAGATTCTCCGTCTCAGCCACACCCACCACCGGCGAATCAGAGCATACACCCCCCAGACAAATGAGCTGACGGAAGATCTAAACAAGACCATCGCGGTGTCGATGTACGTCGACGTGGAACACAAGATATGGGACGAGGTCGTGCCGTATGTCACGTTCGCCTACAACACAGCGGTTCTAGAGACCACTGGTGTTACACAATTCTAGCTAGTGTATGGTCCCAAGGTGACTACGATGCTTGACGCAATGCTACCTCACGAGAAATCTGGCAACGGAAGTGACGACGCCCAGGTGGTTCCGCAACGAGCAAAAGTCTGCCGTCTCGCCCGAGTCCGGATCCGGGACCAGCAACGTGTCGACGCTGGCCGCTACAACCTTCGTCGGCTGGACGTTGACTTCCAGCCCGGAGACCAAGTGTAGGTGTGGGCACCGATACGACGTCGTCGCCTCAACCAGAAGCTTTTGAAGCACTACTTTGAACCATACAAAATCCTTCGACGCCTGGGAGATCTCAACTACGAAGTGGTGTCCGACGGAACGCACGTATAATCATGACGCTGATTGCGACCCGAGGTGGTTCACGTCATTCGACTCAAGCGATTCTTGGCTTGATAAGACTGTGGACCTTATGTGTTCCATATGACTCTTTAGTTTAGAGTTCTTTTTTATTTGCTGCGTTTTGTGTTGCATCGGGGCGATGCACGTTTTAGAGAGTGGAGTAATGCCGTGGGCACAGCTAGCGAAGAGTGCAGCGCGTCCGTGGCCGAGCGATTATCGTGCTTAGCTCCCACGCAAAGCGCCGAGGTTCGATGCCTGGCAGCGGATGAACCTTCTTAGTGTTTCTGTAATGTTATGTTTCGGTAAAATCGAGAACCCTGTTGCTTATTCGAGGTTAGAATGTTCTACGCTCCGAACTTTCTAGGCCGAGTGCTCCAAAACCCCCCGCGTCTACAAAAGGGGGTCCGCGTGGCGAGCCGGAGTCAGTCTCGCCCCAGCGTTCGAAACTGATGTTCCGCCGCCATCGACAGCTACGACGCTAGCCTTTTACCACTTTGTTTTGGGCACACGTTCGCCCCACTAAACGTTTAGTTCGCTTCAGTTCTTATGGCCTCATGAATTGTCATTCGTCAGATTATAACATAAGCCTTCCGAGACAGTATTTTGCGAACTTTCCAGCTCGTGCAACCTGATGTCCAAATTTGATTTATATTAGAAATATATTGCCTGTTTTTCGCGCTATTTATCTGTAATGAGGAATATCGTTGCATGAATCTTTACACGTTTCTTTTTGCAGTAAGGTTTTATGTATGGAAATATTTAAAGAAAGGCATTTTAATTTCTGTCTTTCTGCACATTTCGTGTATTTAACTTTTGATCTATTATGCGAGCACACAGACCTTTTTGGGCATGTGCCGCAAACCGGTTTTTTATACTGCCAAACAGCGAACAAAAAGCATGTTTCCTCAGACTAACCAGCTGGCGCATTTTCGAATATCGTCCTCCCGTGTCAGTCTCAAGCGGTCATGTGAACATCATACATTCAAATTTATTGATGATAATAAATTTTATTTTGTTACTGATTGAAGATTTGACAAGAAAAATTCTGGGCCGATCACCTTTTACATATACATCATAAGTAAATGCGCCCCAAATTTTCTTAAGTATGCTCTGCAATTCCTTTCCAGCTTTGCAATCCTCGATAGGCACGCCAATTAGTGATTTGGGCGAGCTTTAAACAAATTTCTGTTTTTCCAGCTGATTTAAGTTGTGAGTTTTTTTCACATAATTAACACCTCAAACAAATAGAAGTCTGTTATTGCCTCTTCTATTTGATGAACCACATTTTTAGATGTCTGTGGGCAAGATAGAAACAAAGCACATAGGGGCGCGTGGCTGAACTAGTGAGTTGTAGATGATATTTCCGATACTATACCCCCAATAACGCTACGATGCACGCGCAAAGGTGCCGGCGTAGTGTCGGGTATACTTATCGATTGCGCACGTAGTCCGTCAGAAAAGGGTCAATTAAGCAGCTGCAATTTCAAGTACAGTACTTCAAGAAAACAAACATCTGCAATTTGTTAGGGGGATGCTTAGTTGAAAATTGAATGGACCGGAATCCTGTCAGCAAGAAAACCTCACACGCCAAGCTAGGCGGAAAATCTTTACTTGGGTACGCTCTATTTTAGGCCAGATTCGTTCTGAGTACAAAGGTTTGTACAGATTAAAGTGAACAACTTTGATCACTCTTTTTTGCATGATTATTCGCCTCCATCATTGTGCTGAGTGCAAACAACGTTGGTCAGGAAAACAAGCGCTGCGATTGCCGCTGCGTGTTTCTATAACAGGTAGACTGAAAAACTTTGCCCTAAAGATTTCGTTACATTTTGGATATATTTCTGCTTTTAGTTTAGTTGCATCGTCAACATATTTATAGTGTAATTAATTCCTAAGTTCCTGAGCACAACTAGGATTACAACGTTTAATGCTGCGACGTTGTACCAATCACGGGCACTTTAGGCGACCTCCCGAACTGATAACATTTCGGTTCAGGTAAAATATATGCGACTGAGGTAAACAAATAAATGTTGAGCCGTATAAAACAGTTTTTTATGTGAATCCAGCCTTTATATTACACTTCCGTTGAAATTCAATAACGGAATTGTTTTATTTTTTTGGTAACTGACAATAAATGTGAAATGCATGAATAATACAAAGGTATATATTTGTTTCACGGTTAAAATATTGCCTTTTGCCAAAAGAACGCGAACATTATATTCTCAATTTAGCGCTTCAAAACGGTTCGAACCGTCATTATTGCTCTCCGGAAGAGATTCTGAACTGAACGGAAACCCGTGAATGTCAACTCGAAAAGAACCGGTACAAAGTTTGGTTTGACACCTAGATATCTTTGGATTTGTCTCAGAATAACCCGACTTTTAGATCACACGCTTTTATGTTGAGCCGTTTTCGCACTCATCGGTTTTGGCCTTTCAGAAATATAGAGCAGTGTTTTTTTCCATGTTTCCGTACTGTTAAAAGACGCAGAAAAACATAAGCTGAAAAAGAAGATAGAGCTAGAAAGCAATGTGTAAATATCAACTCAAAATCACTCGAGAAACACATACGTAACAAGAGAAATGTACCAACAAAATCAAAGAATAGAAAACGGCTGAAACCCTTGGCAAGTGGCTAAGGTGTTCATATGCCGCCTTGAAAGAAAGACAGGGCAGAAAGTACGCAAACCTTTTACGAACTAAGCTTATGGCTCTGGTGTTTCCGTTGGGCTTCCTTCACTGGAACTGTCAGATAACGATAATATTCAAAGCAATCGGACGTATGAGTCATGCAGCCGGGGGGGGGGGGGGGGTTATAGTATCATAACTTTATTGCTTCCATAAGAACGTATCTTTCTCTGTGTATGCGTTTTTTTTCGAATTCAAATTTAAAAGTATTGTTGCCCTTTATCTGTAATCATGCCTGCCAACAGAAAGATGCCTTTCCGGTACTACATCACGGAACAAATTAAAACAAAAAAACAAACATATAAATAATATAAACATATAAAACAAACATATAAATAACCTAACACTATATAAAAAATGGAAAGCAATGTAACTGTGCACACACACACATGACAGATCCCACATCACTACGTTTTTTTATTAATCATTCAAAGGCAAAAACATGTCACTTGCAGATTATTAAAAAAACTGTACAAAACGTCTTTCAATCAAGTGAGAGGCGAGATCCTGGAGCATATATCAACATGGGACAATCCTGTTGAACTTGAAGAGCCACAGGGCACAAAGCAGCTTTTTTTTACTACTAGACTTGAGCACGACACTGTGACCTCTCAAGGTTTCTGCGTAGATCACAAATTATAAAGATAGATTTTTCGAAGTGTATCCATGCCCTATGTTGTGCCTTTTCCTGTCTGCATCTGTCTTCTTGTATGTGTCTTTTTGCGATAGACAAATTCGATGAAAAACAATCAACTAGCCCAACTAGCCATAGTGATGAAGTAGTTTCACTCCGCCAGTAAGCACAGTGACTATGTATATAGTAAGTTGCAGGTTCATAATAGTCAAACGATCCCCTCACAAAGTTATCTGCTCTCCACGATTGGTGGTTGCATCATGTCCGCTTGCCTGCTTCCTAAAGGGTGATTTGCTAAAGTGAAAAGAATGAGGGCTTTTTGGAAGCAGCCTTTCCTGACATGTTCAAGCTTTTTCACGGTTACCCAAATCCTAAAATTGTTTCCTTCCGTCCGTTCATCCTTGCATTTCTTGCTAAATTTGGCGGGGAAATCGACCTTATGGTGCCTAAACCCGAATTTAGTTTCCCCGGTAAATTTAGAGTAAAAAATGATGTCACGTTACCTGATGTCACGATACCTACACACAAATTTAGCTTCCCTGATAAATATAGTGGGAAATTGAGGTCAAGAACCTAAAGACAAATTTAATTTCTCAGCTAAATTTGGCGGGGAAACAGATATCACGTGACCTGACGTCACGAGACCTATACTCCAATTCAGTTTCTCCGTTCATTTTACGGGGAATCATTGTTACGTGACGTAACGTTCACTATGCACCAATTTAGTCTCCCTATAAATTTAGCGAAACATTTACCACACTTCACGTTTGCACCAAGCCAGGTTTTCTGCTAAAATTAGAAAGGAATTCGTAATAATGTATGTGCTTCACTTCCCGAAACGAGTGTGTAATGTCTACTAAAGAATTTTAAACGATCGCTCCATAAATGTTGCATTTCATGCACTATAGCCATGTAGAGATAAATGCCGCTGTCAATTTTTAAGTTGCAAGTGACTATAATATCGAACTCTTAACACCGATCACTAATCTGCCCGTGAAAGAAGCGTGCAGTGTCGCGTTCCAGTGGTCATTCAAGATCAGATCTATCACGCAGCCTTTGAAGCAGTTAACCCGGATCACTATTGAGGTTCGGTGCCACTCAACCTCCTCACTCGCTGCGCTGGTTGATTAAAACTTGCTTATTTCTGTTCTGAAGAAAACAGTGGGTCTTCTACATTGGAATACAATTCCCCCCAAAAAAAACAATTCTGTATTTAATATGTTTTACGTACGTATCTATGTAGTGAGTCTAGAGTCCAGGATGTCTCATGCAACGAAACATTGGCAATCGAAACAGACAGTGAAGTTTACTCTGTTCTCATGTAGAAATCGGTTGCGTGGCTAGATTCGGATGTCCAAATTGACGTGCGTAGGTAGGCGGCAACAGGAACCTAATTCGAGTCAATTCACTGGAGACAGCTAGGGGTAATATTCTACCGCCAGATCTCCAAACTACAAGACCACCTCAGTCAATTGCATTATCGTCCCACTAAAATCGCAATCGCTCAACAAATTACTGAAGAAGTAGTATTTTTCGAAGTAAACTGCACGACATCCGTCGATCCATAGGACCCGATTTTAGAAATTGTGAAAAGTAGCCATGGGTTGAAAATGTGAGGTTTACTATCTGTCTCTGTCTCTCTCGAGTATTTATTTAATCCAGACTTCCCCACGATGTCTGAATGAGATAAACGCACGTCAGGTGATGCTCCAGTTGTGTGCCTTTATCACGTCTAGCCTTTAGAACGCCATTAAAGGGGAATTTGTTTTCCTATCTCTGAAGATCGCTGGTAATTTTCGCTCTACCGGTGCTGCCGGTTGAGCGAATTATTTATTACAAAGTACAATCCGCGTATTGTTTTTATGTATTAAGTATTACTCACTGATCCTCTGCATATAGCTTCAACAAGATTTCCCCGAAGTTTTAAATAAGTTAGAAATTAAGACGAAAAGACATTTTACCTTCATGACTTATCTTTTTTTTTTTTATCAAATCAAACCTCAACGTATGAAAATAATTTCAACTTTTTTTTTCCCTCTATGACCACAAACGGGTCACTCTCAACACTGACACTACAATATTAAAAAAATATTTTTTAAATAAGAAAATGTATTTTCCTCCGATGTAGAAGACTTAAAGTATTGCAGAGTCTTCGCCGCAGGCGTATGCGGTGTCAGGCTCAAAGGAATGGTGTATGTTCTAACTGCCGAAAACCTACGCCTTCGGCCGCCATTTTGATAATCGTACTCTGTGACGCGAAGGTGAGCCTCGTGTTTCTTGACTTCCGTAAACGTTCCTGTAGCATTGCATAGGCACGTATCGACTGCTGGACACTGAAGAGGGTTATCTTCGCTAAGAAAGAGGACGTAGTAAATAATCAGGAAGGGACGTGAGCCCTGCGAGAACTTGATAGCGAACGTTCCGGTTATGCCCACGGTCGATGTCCAAGGAACTTTCTGTGTAAAACAAAAAGAATACCAACACAAACACTTAATTAACTAATCGCAAGAACTAATTTATTGACTAATAAACGGTCAACAATCTGAAGGCATTGCAAGATCAACGTATTTTCCTACTTATTCCACAAAAAAAAAAACGATTGCAGCATTGCAGCAAAAAACGCAAAGAGCAAGTCGTCTGCTTTCTGTGCAGGAGTTGCGGCGACGTCAAAAAGACGCCGAGCTCTGATTGGCTCTGATTGAAGGAGAGTGCGTAGAATTCAAAGCAAGTTGCCTTGAGGTCTACACACCATCTTTCACTCAGAACCAATCAGAGCTCGGCGTTCTGACCTTAGCACAACCCCTGCAAAAGAAGGAGACGGACTTGCGTTCCGGATAAGTAGGACAATAAAACCTTGAGCCTTACAAAATGTACCATTGACGTCAAATGACGTTCACAATCGGTCCAATCAATCAAATAATCAATTAGTCAAACAATCAAGCACAATGAATGAGTCGTTGCAAAGACATGCAACGAGCTCCATGACCATGCACTTTTAGAACTGTTGGATTGGCTCCGCTCGGATTCTAGCATTGGCTCCGGTCGGACTTAATGCGTGAGAAACGGATTATCAACGAACAGTTCCAAACGCACAAGGTACAGGTGTTTGTAATTAATTTACGTGTTGTATGATCGGCTAAATTAATGCAGCGCAGTGAATGCCTCGTGACCTTGCATTTTTAGTTTATATGTTCGGCCACAGCCTTTCACTGTGATATTAAATAAACAAAGCAAAAAACAATCTCCCTCGTCCTAACGACCTCCGGTTCACTTAGGCTCAATGATATACTATATATCTAGGTCAACATACCCCAACTTCGAAATCAACTGCATCGCTCAAGTGAATCACGATGCCTGTGATGGCCCATTTCAAAAACGAAATTCATCCGGGCGTAACGTACCTGCACGGCATCTGTGATGATCCACTCAATCATGACGGACTTCATGGGAGGCACGGTGACGACCTGATTTATCGAAAATGTCTCCGTGTCAGAGATTTCTTCACGGTGTCCCGATTTCAAGTCTAAGCCTATTGTGTGCTCGGTTTCAATGTTCACAATATTCCAAATAGTGGCACTGGCTTTCACGGAGCCGGAATAACTGAAACCACGTTCAACGTGCCAGGTGGATGTCTTCTTGTGCTCGGTCCTTCTTTCAACGGTGGTCTTCAGGGACGAAGACGGCTGTCCATTGTGGACCCACTGATTATATACCACGTTTGGTCGCATTGCTGAGCTCTTCGGTTTGCCGTACACCACAGCTCCCGCTGTCGCAGTCACCCTGTTGACGGAGAAGAGCTTATTAACTAGTTTGTTTTACAGGCAACGTGCATCGCGACAAGAGACATGGGTTTAAGGGGTTTGAAATGAAGGATGCTTACTGCTATGCAGTTATTACCAGGGTGGTTTGATTTGAAACCGAACAACCTTGTCGGGGTGGATATTTCGATTTTTTTCTTATACATATATATATATATATATCTGTGTGTGTGTGTGTTATATCCTCCCTAACGTAGTGAACAAACAACTTTCCAGAAGCTTTCAGAAGAAACGGCTTTGCATAAAAAAACATTTTTCAAGTGGAGCAAAGTGAAACGCTATATTTTGACTGCGTGATATTGGTACCCAGTGCTCTCGGTTGTCATAAATAGGTAAAAACGTAAACACCCACTTTCATTTTGGTTGCGAATGTATAACGCATGGCCTATAGATTTTATTTCATTTTAAATCGCGTTGGTGTCATTTACGCCAAAAACGAAAAATTAAAAACTTGAAATCTTTGACGTTTTGGTGACATACTACAGTCGGGTGACAGGTTTACAGTTCAGAGCGAGGGAAAGGGAAGCTGGAGAGAAGAGAGGGAGACGACCCTCTTCGCTCCAGCATTCCGCCTGCTTCCTCCTCGCCAGCCTTTTTTTTTCCTTCGCCCTGAACACTTCACCTGTCACCGACTGTAGGAGCTCTATGTCTTACGATCTATCGTAACTTTTTCTTACCTAAATACTATGCACCTGCAAACATAGCTATCCGCTATCAACTAGCACCACTTTATCATATTTTACTTTTACGCGATAAATTATATAAACTTCTAGATTTCTTAAAAATAATATCATTATTTGAGCCCGCTATATTAAAATATGCAACTGTTTACTTCTCTTGCTTCAATTTTTTCATATTCTTTCTAATTATGTTAAATTTCTACGAGATTAATAAAATGTTCTCTTTATTTCTAGTATTTTCTGCAGAAGCCCTCAGATACAGACAGATGCACCCGAATGGGGAAAAGCGCAGTTTTGCAAGTTGGCTTTCCTGCAGGAGGTCTCTGCCTTAAAATATAATGGTGGGCGGCTCGAAAATGTTCGGGAGGTAAAGAGGTAAAGGCGCGACGGAATGTGGTGCTGAAGGAATGGGAAGAGGAAGGGTAATGGCGGACGCCCCCCCCCCCCCCCTTAGAAAGAAATGCCTCGCCGTTCCGAGCGTTTTACTTCTTTTCTTTCTTTTCAAGGGGGGGGGGGGGGGGGCATTCAGTTTAGAACACTTTAGTCGGGCTGCATATTTTTTTCTTATCTGCGTTAGTATCTTTACTTTTTTTTATCTCTCACCTCGTCTATAGTTATCTTCATGTTGTAGGCTGTAATGACTGTCAGCCTGAGTAAGCGGAAACCCAGGTTTAGTACAAAGAAAACGAAAATGGTAGGAGAGTTCTGAGGGAGACTATGCCTATTTTGACTTCTGGAAACTGTGTAAGCACACTGTCCTTGGCATGGGATAGTGATATCAAGCGTTTTTATATGTTTATGGTCTTGTTTTGTGGGTTTTCCAAGGACAGTAAGGGTTGTGCTTGAGTTGCCAGTTATCGCATGTGGCTGGTCAGCCTCAAATGAAGTCGTCAGGGTGAATGTCAAAGGAGGGGACAACATGTATCATTTGGATCTCACTGAGTGTCCGGCTCTCTGTGACCTAGTGGCGTCGAAGTGTTTCTTTTTTGGGTGGTATGGGTCTTAACTAATGTATAAGAGCGCTCGTTGTTCAAATAAACTTCACGCTGTTTTTGAGACTTGTTGTGGTTTTGTCCATTTTTTTCATCGTTCCGTGCCGCTGATTGCTATGGAAGTTCTTCACCGGCTCGCCTTTGTTTTTAGCCTTTCTTATGAACATGTCAAGCTTTTGCTCCCCGAAGAGTGCATCCACTTGATCTGAACGGAATGTAAAAAAGATAAGACGAGATCTACAACTGGCAGTCTTATGTTGCAGCTACCATTCCCATCCCCAGCTCGATCACTTTACATTTGAAGTGGCTGGTGCACAGCTATATCAATGGCTCTTTTTCGCTCTTTTGTTCGAGCATTTACGATGCGACATGACACGCAGCTAAATTCAAACGAACATTCTCGGTCTGTGAAACAGCTCCTCAACTTGAATTTGCTGAGGTCAGTATTGTCCCGTAACAGCGATGCTACGATGAGCAATACAAACAAGCATCAAACTACCTGCTGTGAATACGGACATAACTGCAGACCCGCTTTGGGTCGTGAAAATTATAACACTTTTACCGTGTGCCGAAGGTCATCGTGCAATTATTAGGCTAGGGCCAGACACTGAATACTACACAAAGAAAATCTTTCTTGTTATATTCGTAGTCCAAACATTAAACATGCTATGAAAGTCATTAGAGATTGTACGAAGAAAGTCATTATATAAATATATACGACATTATCTATTTCAGAGACATACCTGATGTTAGTGAAAGCCTAAACTGCGATTACGACATCTAAATTACTCCGTATCAAATGAATAAAAATAAACCGAAAACAAAAAGTACGTCCCTACGTGTACGTTACCAATATGTGTCTGTTTTTTTTTTTTTGTTGTAGCAGCAAATGTGTAGGGCAGATATTTTTTTTTTCTAAAGGGGCACTTCCATATAAACCTCTCTCTATATCCCTGTTAACCGACACCTTCCACCGCCTCTTCACCCCCCACAAACTCCGATCCCCCTTGCCAAATAGCATCTCAAGGTTAAAAAGCTCTGCGGTAGAGTCAACCTGAGGAAATACCCTTTTCTCGATTCGGATCTGTGTATGTGTGTTTGATGACTTCAATCGAAAAATACCAGAAAGAAACAAAATTGAGCAACGAGGGCTTATAGAACAATCTGCAACATATTTTTCAACCAGGGTTAATATCCTCCTCGCCACAACTCCCATTTGACCCTCTTTCACTGCTATCTTGACGGTGGGAGCTTACATCGAGTTTATTTGGATGGGGAAAAGTTGTTATCTGGGGTACCATGTTGTGCTGTAAATGTTCGTGTTCTTCAGCGCAGTTTTTGAGAAAACCTTAAAATTGCATCATTGTCACATTTCTGCTGACTGTGTCACGTGGTGCACGTACACATGAATACTTCAGAGGAATTTTACCAGCTGCTCCAACTTTATGTTTTGTTTTGTCATCGATCATTTTTTTATGTTTCTTTATTATATATTACAATACAAAGTACACATGCTTTAGTGATATATTTCTATAGCATTGTACTTCGGTATTCAGAAAAAAACAAGCATTTGTCTGCTGCCAAAAATGTATCAATTCAGACAACTCTACAATTAACGTATAACACAGAAAAAGATGCCTAAATCTTAAAGGTCGCTACTCTGACCCTCGACGAAATGGGGTAGCATTTATCCCTCATTTTGCGTGCCTGTAAGAGGCGTCAGATACATTAAGCCACGCACGCGGCCGACACAAGTGTCGTTTAACGTGCCATGATTTTACGGTGGAAACGGACGTGCAACACTGTGCGCACATCATCGCAATTTACTGAGAAGAAAATTGAACGAACAAACGGAGCGAAAGAGCGGGGCTTACGCAAGACTCAAGAGGGAAAAAGGGCGCTACCAGCGAACGAATAGAACCACAAAAAAAGGCGGAAATTGCGGCGCAACAAAACCCTTCCAGACCAGTCCATTCCAGTTTGGACGAGTCGAGTCCGAACCACGACCATCCAAACAAAATACGGCTGCACATAGCAGTGAACCAAACCCTTTAAATGGATACACATCTGGAAGGCTTGGTCTCACAGTGACCTTTCTACTTGGTGTAGTTCATACGGTTTTATTGAGATTAAAAAGTCAACTAAAGCCTGTCAGGAAAATCATCTTATTATTTTTCGATGCGCTATAAGCAAAGTCATTGATTATTAAGTTTAAAAAACTCTTTGGCCGTCATGAATGGTCATATTGCAATCACCACCTGATAAACGGTCGATAGAAATAAGTGAAGATTTTCTCTTTTTCAATACGCAGTATTTCTTAATTGGGTTTTTGTTTTTGGTGTATTTCGTCTGTGTGCGAAGCAAACGAATGCGATCGCAAATGCCGTGATGAAAACCAGGGCTCGTTTGCTGGAAGCTGGTTAACTTCAACCGAGGCAGGAAGAGAACCGCATTTCCCTACCAGGGGGAATATTAGGTTACGTAACAAGCAGAACACGAACGGCGAGGAAACATGGCGGTGCCCCTCCCGGTGAGCGTGGCTTGATTTGGAACTAATATGTCGTAGTCGCTGCTCTATTGGGCACGTTGGTAAGCACTGAATGAATCAGGAGGCTTTCGCTTTGCCTTACATCACTTAAATCGCAAAGTGTACGCAATGATCTGGACCCATTTTTGTATCGTCTTCCCATTCTTACCATTTGCAAGCCTAAAGGAACGCGGCAATTGTCGACATGGCAATGGAATTGGAATCCTAGTTGATTGTCTTGACTCGATCGGCCGGACATTGATGACATGCAGAAGCAGACCGCGTGTCAAATTTCAATGGAGCCGAAGTACACGATTTTCATTTTATGAAGATGACGTTATGAGCAGTTCTTTCATACTGGTCAGCCATGCATGCTGCCGGTGTGCCGCCCGCCCTTCGCTGCACACTTCTTCGTCATTGTTTGTAGCACTGAATTTCGTCGTCCTCTTCGCACTGGGAAGGGCATCTCAACGAGACTCGTCCCAACTTCGGACAGCTAAACATTGAATACTTGTCAAAGATGGGCCTGTTTTCGTTTACCTTACCTATTTTTGGTACCACGAGCAAAAAAAAAAAAAAAAAAAAAAAAGCTTTTCTCGAACTCAAACGTATGCCTGCGCTGCGTCGCGAAAACCCGGCAGCGCGCGTACTCTGGTACTGCCCTTTCCAAAAAGTTTTCCACGAAAGAAACTTATATCCGCTTCAACCAGTAGGTGACACGAGCTACCACCACTTAAAAAAAACACGGAGCTGTCGCGCAATAAGCCCTAGTCAAACTTGGCTAGGTACATACCTAGAAGGGAAGGGCCTCACGTTTTTGACGTGGTTAAAGAAACTTTCAAAAAATATTGTCGCCATTAATCTGAATGCAAGTCTCTTTGAACAATGTTGACTCGCCAACTTTGGACGTTTTCAGTGATTGTACGACGTTCAAGCGCAATCTTGACTATGCACTGTACCATGTATAGGAGAGGTGTCTTCATGAGATACTGCTGAATCTCTTGTCTTTTATCCAATCGTAGACATTGGTGCCACTATACCAAAACCTCACGGTTGTTCTGGGGCACTGGGAAAATAAACTATTATTATTATTATTGTTATTATTAATATTATAAAGTTAACTGGCTCCGAGCAAAGGAACCCAGGAGATTATTAAGCATTAGCAACGACAACACATATTTTATGGTGTTCAGAATATGTCTATTGTACCAAATGACAATTGTTGATGCGAGGAAACACTGAAACAAACTAAATGTTCAATAGGGCGAACCTGTGGCCAAACGAAAAAAGATTCAACGGAAACTCACATGCGACGATGGTGGTGTAACGGCAGGGTCGAGCCCCGCCGTAAGACTGGCTTATACGGTGGTGGTGGTGGTGGTGGTGCGCCGTTTAGGTTTTACGTTACCTAGGTTAGCCTAGCTCCAATTAGCTGGCATGGGCAGGTGACGAGCTCTAAAAGAGCTGTGTTAAAAAATAAACTTTCTGTTTTGTTTTAGATACAATTACACACGGTCGATCAAGCCAATGTCCCGTAGGAAGCGTAGCACCGCCTTGAACACTTTCTGACACTTCCGTTGAAGTCCATCGGGGAAGAGGATATTGACTGATGCTCGCGGATTATCTATGCCGATTGTTTTTATACAGCACTGTTCGTCGTGCTTCGTATGCCTGGCAGACGCGAAGAATGTGGCGCACCGTCCCTTCCTCATTGTATTGCGAGCATTTCGACATCCGTCGTTTCTCCATCTTGACCAGAAACGCATTCGTGTTGGCCGTGTTTGTGCGCAGGCGTCGTGCAAGGGTCTCCGCCGCCCGTGACAATCAAGACAGGGCTCCTTTTGGCAGCGCCGGCTCGTTACTTGCATTTAGAAGGTACCAGTGGACGACAAGTGCACCCTATGGTGGATTTGCCGGTGAGGGACAGCCGGGATTTCCAAGTGAGCAGCTGCGGCCAGCCTATCTGCCTGTTCATTCCCTTTGATCCCCGCACGCCATTGAATCCACTGGAGCCACGCTGCTCATCCGCGTGCTTTCAACGACACGAATGACTTTCGTGCGGCGATCGTTGCTGGGTCCCCGCACTCTGCATTCGCAATCTTCTGGAGGGCGCATCTTGAGTCTTTGAGCACCACCATCCCCGTCGGTGGCAACAGGGTGGCCGCTTGGAGGGCTTTATCGATGGCCACCAGATCGGCTATCGTGGAGGATGTGGGTGCTTGAAGTTTCCCGCTCCACTCCCAGCCTTTCTTTGGTGTGTAGTAGGACCCAGTACTGGAGGTTCTTGATCTGTTTACGGACCCGCCCGAGTATATTCGTAGCTTTCCCCTATGGTGTTACTCCAACTGTGCTTCAACTGCTGCCCTGATAGCGATGCCTGGCCTATCTTTTATGAAACGCAGGTACTTGATTCTTACGTCACTGAACACCTTGATTGCGTCCCATGGAGCCATCCTTGCTTCGTCCGTCGTCGATGGTAGTGAGTCCGTGTCACTGTGAAACTCTTCTACCGCCTCGCTCCATAGCGATTTTCTCCGGGCCTGGACTCGATGTAGGAACCATTTGCCCGGGTGAGTCATTGACAATCGCGCCAGCTGGTTAAGTCTCCTTCCTGTTGCCTGTCTTGCGAGCGACTCTGCCCCCCCCCCCCTCCAGAAGGACCGCGTCGTTCCTGGCAGCGTCGGGAATCCCAAGTGCTGTTCGTAGTCCCTGCCGATGTTGCTATTCCATCCTCTCCAGGTCCGTCCAAGATGGGGCCATGTATGGACGTCTATACACTACCCTTGACATTACGAGCGCCGTGTGGGCAACTGTGATGGTCCGCTCTTTGCATCCCCACGCAGTACCCGGCATACGGCGAACAACATTCATGGCAGGCCTGCATGTTTCCGATGTCGCTGTTATGGCTTGTGCCCATCTCAACCTGTTTGTGATGACGATTCCCAGGAACCTCTGCTTGGTGACCTTCGTGACGTTTTTCCCTGCCAACATGATGCCTGGCAACTGAAACATTCTTCTATTCCCCCGTACCGGCATCCAGACGGTCTTGCTTTTTTAAAGGGCAATTCCGATTCAGCCAAAAACTCGTCTGCTGCTTTCGTGGCGTCTTGTATGCTCCGGCGGATCTGCGTTGTGTATATTCCTGCCACCCAGAGGCGCACATCGTCTGCATAGATCGACACTTGCACCGGGAGTGCGGTTTGTGGGATGGCGTTCGGTAGTCTAGCCATCACGATTTTAAAGAGCACCCGGCTCAACACGCTTCCCAGTGGCAATCCTCTATGCAGCACTCTTTGCGAGAAAACTGTACCTTCGGACCCGATCTGAATTTTTCGCCCGGTCAAAAAATTTGCGAAGAAGTTTTGAATCTTACCGGTCAGCCCAATTACGGTCCTTCTCTTAAGGATTGTAGGCAGCGGCACGCTGTCGCGAGCTCGTTCCACGGCCAACAACCCCGCAGTCGTGTTCCTCCGCCTGTTCTTGTTGTCCTCCATATCACTTGTTAGGTCCAGCATACTGCCTTGGGCTCCCAGCCCTCTCCTAAAACCGGACATGCAGTTTGCGGGACAGTGATGTTCTTCCAGGTATCAGCATATTCGCGCTTGCACCATCCTCTCGAATAACTTGCTTATGCACGAGGTTAGTGAAACTGGGCGGTATGACTCCACCTTTTTTCGCGGTTTCCCTGCCTTGAGGAGAGGCACCACTATTGCTTCTTTCCACTTGTTCGGGACGTCCCCAGAGTTCCATATAGCGTTGAACCATTTGACAGGGCATCTTGGGCCTCTTCGGTGAGGTTCGTGAGTGCCGGGTTTAAGACTCCGTCGGGTACGGCTGCACTCTTCTTCCGACATTTGCGAAGGGCACTCTGAAGTCTGGAATGTGAACTGGGCATCCAGAGGCCCCGACGCTGTGTTTGGTATCCCAGGTCTTCAAGACGCATCTGCAGGGGCGTACAGGGCGCACAGACTCTCCGCTGCTGCTTCTGGTGTTTCGTTGGCGGCCAGCGCTAAAACCTGCAGGGTCTGTCTTGTGCGACTTTTCCCAGTCATTGTCCCTACGACGGTCCACAGCTTAGTCATGAACGAGTGCGCGTTAGCATTCTTGCACATGAGCTCCCATCGATTCCTGACCAGCACCTTTGCGTGTCTTCGGAGCATGGCCGACACCCTAGTAAAATTGGTCTTGTCCTCGGGCTTTCCCGTCCGGCAGTACCTCCACTGCGCCCTGGTTTGTGCCGCGTGAAGGTTTAAAAATGTGAGGCCCGGCTTTGAGAGCCATTCTGTGACGAAAGTAGTGCATGTCGTCATCTGTAACGCTTGAATTATAGCTGCTGGAATTTCTTCTTGGCTCAAATCCAGCGCTGCTCAAAAAACATCCCAGTTTGTGCACGTCCTCAAGACTTTCCTCGCCCCCTGGCACCCCTTGATGCTGATGTGCATGGGGAAGTGGTCACTTCCCCATGTGTCAGGGCTAGCTCCCACTTCATCTCCAGGGATGGCGAGTGCGCTGTCACGTCAAGGACACTGTATGAGTGCGGAGGCCTGAAGAACGTCGGCCGTCCATCATTCGCCACAGAAAGTCCCATCTTCTCTATTTCTGTCATAAGGGCGTCCCTCCTCCTGTCAGTTTGAGCGCTTCCCCAAGCCACATTGTGTGCGTTGAAGTCGCCGCTTATAAGCAACTCCTCTGTTCGGTCCTTACACCACGCCAGAATTTTCTTGCTTGGCAGATCTGTGCCATTCGGTCGTACATATCCCAGAAGAATGGCGTGCGTTCGGTTCCCGATGCTCATACTCGCTCTCACGAACTCTGCTGAGGTCTTGCAAAGTTGGATGGTATCGAGTTGTATATGCGATAATATCCTCCATATAAATAATACCGAGCTACGTGTTCCTCTTCTCTGTCTCGGTCCTTGTGTGCGCAACTGTAACTATGTATAATACCGAGCTTCCATGTGGAAATCCTGGTATTGCCTGTGTCGTTAGTCTAACGTATCCAAGTAGCGATCTATTGCCCGGCAGCCCCGCTTCCGTCAATGCCAGCACCGGGCTCGGGTTGCTTTGCAGATGCAGGCTAACCTCACTGTGCTCGGCGTTGAGGCCTCTGGTAATCCACTCTAGGACGGTCGGTGCCGTTCGAGTGATTTTGTTGCCTCTGGGGGTTTGTGCTGCCATCCCTTGCCTTCCTTTCTTTTAAGTGCTGTCCATCTAAAAGACCGCCCCATGGAGGTCCTCCAGGAAGATAAGAATGTTTAGTGTTGTGCGGAACCCCGATGGCGTAGCAGCTGGAGGAGTCGGCGCACTGTGTTAAACACAAAGTTGATAAATTTCCTCACGGGAGACCGCTCAGCGGACTCTGGAACTGATGTCACTGGCTTTGGCGGTATCCCCTGTGTCTCGGGATTGTAACGTGGCTTCTTTCTGTCCGCCGCCGAATTCGGGGAGGGGGGGGGGGGGTTGTCCTGAGTGACATTGCGACAGGTGAGACCCCTCGCGTGGTTGTCCCTGCCGTCGTTGTGTGGGTTATCGGCCTATGCTGCCCCTGCCGGACTAGAACTGCCTTCTGCCCAGGGTCTACTTCTTGCGCGGTGGTCTGGCTTTTAGGCTGCGAGGTGCCCGTTCCCGGTTTCTGTACATGTTGCTTGTTGCGCCTTTTGATTTTTCGTTGTTCCTCCACTACTCTGGCAGCTTCCAGGAAGGTGATGTTCTCTCGTACTTTCACCTTGCAGGTCCCCTTTTCCTTTTGAAGCTCTGGGCACTCCGACGAGATTGCATCGTGTGCTTGCTGGCAGTTTACACATTTCTGTGCAGAAGTGCAGTTTTCATCACCATGAACCTGTGCGCAATTGGGACAAATGGCGCTGTAAGGGCAGGTTGCCTCTACGTGTCCGATGCGAAAGCACTGTCGGCACTGTAGAGGACGCTGGATGAAGGACCTAACGCTGTGCCTTACTAATCCAATCTTGACATGGGCAGGAAGCATGTCTCCCTCAAAGATAACCTTGACTGCTTGCGTTTTACCTAGGCGCCTAACCTGCACGACGCTCACTCTGCTGCCGATTGTCTTACTCAGTCTGTCTTCGGAGATATCGGTGTCGACGTCCGAAACTACACCTACTCGCGAGTTCTTCGAGCGAGGGAGGAAAGCTCGGACAGGCACCCCGCATATTTTGGTCAGAATGAGGAGCTCTAGTATTCCCGCGCCGCCTCCGTCCTCGCATCCGTGGCTGATATGTTTTTTTTTTTTTTCGTGTATTTACTCATACCTCGCTAGAATGGCCGGAAGCCAGTGCTTGCAGTTCGTCCGACAGCAGCTGGCGGTTAATGTTCCTCAGGTTCGTAGCGGGAACAGTTGGCGGGAACAGAACAGCGCGTGCCGTATTAGGAAGTTTCACGGTACATTTATTCCGTTGAGAGCCTTTGTGTCGAGTTCTCTTTTTCTTTCTGCCGACTGTTGTGAAGTCGCCGTCCTCGTTGCTTCCGAGGACGCAGTCGTCCATTACCTCTTCGTCGTCTTGCAGCACTGATTTTGTGTGTGCAAACTTGCCGGAGCTGCTCTCACTCAGGTGTCGCTTTGCTGGCGTGGGGTCGCTCTGCCGTCCGGAAGTTGGCTGGCGTTGGACATCGTTTGGAACGCCGGAACCCGCTGTACAGGCTGCTGCTCCCCGTAAGGGGTGGTGCCGCCCACCATGGCCAAATGCCTAAGAATTTCCTATCCACTTTCAGAATGCACCCCCGCCAGCTTGACAAGAAACAAAGAATTTCACGTCCCGAGAAAACCTCGCGATCCGGTAGGTTCGACCCGTGAACCGGGAATTCCTGGCCGGCTTATGCGGAGCGGTGTAGCTCCTTTTAAGCCTTCGCTGGGAGCCTATAAAAGACCCTTTCGAAAGACACGAGCCAATTATTAGGAGGTCGGAACCAGTGCGCAATGGTGGATTAACTGACGTCGTGGAACCTGAATGTCATGCCCCAACATAACGAACGTCGGAGCGCGGCCAACGCTAGGAGCCGACGCGTCAATCAAACAGCGTCAAAAGTGCGACGTCACTGCACTCATTACCTTTTTCTGTGGGTGTGTTTTTGTCTTCTAACACAACCAAGCACATAAAGTGTGCCGTGACGTTCCGGATTTAGTCCACCATTGTGTAGGGATTCCACACCGGCCAACAGGGTGCAGTCTTCCTAGAGGGTTTAAATTCTGCCTCAATCCTTCTCCAACTATACAATCAGTACATGACCAATCTACACGGTTCTCCATCCTTATCGAACATTCTACTTAGAAAAAAAAAGTAAATGGCATTCAGGGCAGGAAATCGAACCCGAGCCGCCTGAGTGTGAGCCCAGCGCGCTGCCGACTCGAATACGTAAGCTTTTAGAGCGCAGCTCTTAGGCGCCCGTTTCCGGCTTGAGCAGCGTCGCCGTCGGCGTCGGCATCGGCGTAACCGCGCTTAACCCTCGTAATTCTCATGAGGGTTACGAGGGTTGCTAGGGTTACTCTCACGAGGGTTACGAGGTTTACCCTCACGAGGATCACGAGGGTTACCCTCGTAACCCTCGTGAGAATATCCCTCGTAACCCTCGTAGCCCTCACGAGGGTTACGAGGGTTAGTTACCCTCAAGAGGGCTACCCTCACGAGGGTCACGAGGGTCACAAGGGTTACCCTCACGAGGGTCACGAGGGTTATGAGAGTTACCCTCGCGAGGGTCACGAGGTTTACCCTCACAAAGGTTACTAGGGTTACCCTCACGAGAGTTACCCTCACGATGGTCACGAGGGTTACCCACACGAGGGTGACGAGGGTTACCCTCACGAGGGTTTCCCACACGAGGGTCACGAGGGTTACCCTTACGAGAATCATGAGGGTTACCCCCTGAGGTCACGTGACCCCCAGTAGTCACATCACCCCCCCTGATGTCAAGTGACCCCCCTGAGGTCACGTGAGTTCAAGGAGTCACCTATCCCTCAGGACCCTTCCATCCTCCTCCTCAAGGGCTGCGCTCTTATCCGGCGTTACTGGGAGTTGTAAACGGCTTTAATTTTTTTTCTTTATTACCTTTTTGTTTACACGCACAACAGATTCACTCCACTTGGATGCTAAAACCTTAACCAGTCTTTCGATGGCATAACATGGTTTAAAATGGTGTCAATGTAACCCTTACCAGTCCAGTACTGGAGCCTCTTCAAGTTGTTCGCTCAGCGTCCCATAAACATCCTTAACATGAATTACGCTTTGAATGAACTAATCCCATGCTTGACGAGGGTTCACATCTGCGTGTCGAACAGCCATTCTAGTTCTCCATTGGCTGTGAACACGGAACAGCACTACCATGTCGTAAGGTACACTCTTTTCGCTTTTTATGGGGTGGAAACGAATACCGTGCGCTGTTATCGGCAGGTCCTTCTTCAGGGTACCTTGCAGAATGTCCTACAGAAGAACAGCATCCAACAGTATAGAACTAAATGCTCTACAGTTCCCGTTTGTCGACATAACAGGCAGTCCACCGACCATGGCACAAAAAGGTCTTTCTCTTGAAGCCATGGCTTTACAGGGAGTGTTGCACTATGTAACTGAAAAAGAACGTCTTTAGAGATGGCCTTACCAGCATCCTCTTGAGTCTTTTGAGGAAATTTTTCCTTGGACAATCCCAGTATATAGAACGGTACACTGGTATTGGCATGAATGCGTCAACAATATCTTTGCACATACGCTTCCGTGCGACGACACTTGAATACTCTAATCAGAAACGTACTTTTAAAAACTGAAATGCCCTAACCACTTCGAACAAAATGCCTCACACCGTTGTCCGTTGAAAGTCACCTGTGGAAATAACAAAGTCATGCAAAGCATGACACAATCCAACTTCCACTACGGCCAAAAAATAAATAAATATTTTGATCCCGTAGAACAGTGGTTCTCAGATAGGTGTCCGCGGACCGCAAAGGGTCCGCGAAGACATTTTGGGGGTCCGCGAAGCCCTGCTTGCCTTATCAGTCAAGCCCGCAATGAAATATCTTTTTTTTTTTTAGATTGAGGAGAAACGTTCAAATTTTCGGGTGACTTTTCTCGTATGTATGTCAATAAGATAAGCCTACTTCACACACCCCTTAGTTATATCTATTTATTAAGTCATTATCATAATTCAACTGTACCTGTACCTTGTCTCCACCCCAACTGGGGTCCTTAATAATCTATGCCGATCCACAAGGTGTCCGCGAAACATCAATGGTTGAGAACCACTGCCATAGAAAAATAAATTGAGAACAAACCTGGCGTAGAAACAAATGAACAACACCAAGCCAATCGGCTACGTAAGCACGCGTCAATATATTTTAACGACTCACGGTGTATAGCTGGGACCGTATCCCTTGAGCTCGTCACGATCCCCATGAACGTCCCACCACTCTAATTTATAATTGTTCTCTTTGGCTTGGCGTTCTCCGAACCTCTCCACCGCCTTGTCGAGATCAAAGGTATGTGGCTCCCCTGCTATTAAGGAAAGCAACTGTTACACAGGGCTCTTTGATGCAATGAATAGACAGCTTTAATCAATATTCACTGTTTTCAAACCAAGTTGTCGTTAAATATTCAACTCCCCGGCATTATTTGGTACATAATTATAGGGACCACCCAAAGATAAAAAAGGCATCGGTATGAATTTTTCGCTTCGTACGTTGCCATGCTAAAATATTTTAACAATTTGAATCAATTCGTGATGACATATTATCGTTGTAGTTCTCACCTTTTGAAATATGTTCATTGAAACAAGAGCCTAAATTAGACATATGCGTCTGAATGTGACAAGCTGCGTTACTACACATTGCATTTTACAACCATACGTTGCGCGGACTTCAAACGCGGTGGCATCAGCGTGCAAAAACGCACTTTACCGCTTCCAGCCTTCCACAAGACCTAAAGTTTTAAACTATTTTTCAAGTCCAGTCTACGCATCATTTATGTGCAAAAGTCGCTAATAACACTGACGCGATCGTTTTAAGCTACGGGTAGAGGAAGAATACGTACAAAATTAGAAAGCATACGCTAAACGGTAGTAGGCCAGGGTCGTAAGCAGTCTTAGAAAGTCGTAACGCGCTCAGTCACACTCAAGCGGAAATGCCTGACGTATGTTTTGTCGACCATTTAGGACTCACTAACTCAAGCGCATATCAATGAACAGCTCTGTCATCCACATCTCAGATGCATTTTGTATTGCTCTATTGAATTTAGCGCACCTTTATTGACGTGATGTTTCGCTTTTTTTTTTTTGCTTGCAAAACTCTAGCGGTTATTTAGCCAGAAACAAAAATCTCTCTAAAATATTCTCACTGTTTGCGAATTTTAAAATATGTAATAAGATATAACTAATAAATATGTTTCTAACCACTCCAAGGTAAGGCATCAGTAAAAACATAAAATGTATGACTGCAAGAAAAGGCAGCTGAGTACCTGAAACATAACCTACCAATTTCAATGTCAATAAGAATCTTTTTTCACAATTTATTTATTTTGGGGCATGAAACGTTAGTTGTATGTCCTGCAGAAACCAATAAACTATATATAATTTAAAGTTCTCAGCATCTGTCTGATCTTCAGCTCCTGTTAACCCTTTCGTGTCAATCTCTTTCTTCATAAAAAAAGACAGATAAATATTCCAGGCTTGATTCAGGAATATAAAAAGAAAAAAATTCAAGAGCAATAATAATTTATTTGCTGGTCCCATTGTGAAATGTTGTGCCAGGGTAATTTTTGGCTATTATTTTTCTTATTAAGTATAAACTTCTTTGAAGCAGTTTTTGGTGAGGTCTAGGCAAGCGTACATGCTGCATTTTCTACAATATGTATTTCCGTAAGAAAAAAAAGTTGGCTCTGAAACCCTTTTATCGAGTCTTCGGTTTTGTTTGGTATTGTCCATTCAGGCGGTAAAAAAATAACAAGAAAGCGTCAAAAATTTTTTTCTGAAGTCATACCAAACCAAGTGCCACGATAGGAGGCGGCTAAAAAAGAATTTAGACAAACAAGTGAAGCATAAAGATAAAACAATCTACGCAAGGGTGTGTAAGCGCGCTAACAACCTGTCATTCACAAATGTTTTCCCAACTCATAAGAAATGGAAAAATTGCAATTGTGTTGAATATGCACACTCCATATCATAATACAACAACATGGTTAAATCACGAGCATAGTCTGTTGAAGAAGCAGTGACTCGAATTACCAATGTTACTTCAGAGCAACATCAGTTCATATTCCACGTGGGAGTCAGCCACACATGAAATATCACTATCTATGCTAATGCGCCATTGTTTTTATGATTCGGGATCACTTTCAGATCAATTTTTAAAAAGAACAATGCAGGACGTGATATTTAGAATCGTGTCCACATTGGTGGCACCTTCAAGTGTATATGGCTGAACACCCGTACAACACGTTCTGTAGGGTGGGAAGAAGACGCACGTCGCTATCCATGATGCTGTGGGTGAAACACCATGAGTTACTTGAGAGCTACAATGGGCATTTCTGTTTGCAAGCGACATTTTAATTGCTAAACAAAATATAGTTTGCAATGTTGCTCTTGAGTAAAATGAACATGAAAGGGTTCATTCTCGTTCTATCTTGAGCTCAAAGGAAGGATGTAAGAGGTAAGAGTTTGGGTTACTCACCCGCGTGCTGATGGACCTGAAATCAAAAGATATGAATACATTTTGGTTACCGCAACGTCTCTAGTTAGGATCACCACAGTTTGATTCTTGATATTTATCTTGAATGGAAAAGCGCTCCTATGAATCCTTTTTTCACCTTTTGAACTTAAGAACTTCGAATTACATTTATTTAAACGCAATTTGGGCCACTAGAGAATTTGCTCGGAATTCATGTCCGCGGGTTTTAGTCGGCTGGATGTGGTTCGCCAATTTTTTAGCTGCTTTTACTATGAAGGTCCTTTAACTTTTTGTTTGGCAGGAGTATACGAGAGGGACCCAAAAATGACCGGTATAAATATCTGAATATCGCGCCGTTCGTAGTCTCAGCTTAAACCGCTAGGAGCGCTTAGTTGCACACATTTCGAGACCCTTTGCCGACAGGCGTCGTCTGCTAAAGTGGTAGCGGCATCTTGTGATTTTTTTTCCAGGCGCTTCAAGATCATTACTTGTGTTTTTGCAATGTTTGATTTGAAGGAACAGCCTTTGGCCGTAAAATACTGTTTTGTTTTAGTGAAAACGGCGGCGGAAACTCTTGGTATATTCAGACAGCTTACAAATGAAATGTTATGAGGAAATATCAGGTCTACGAGTGGTGTTTTCGCTTCAACACCTTCGAACTATTGATCGACGGCCAACCTCGTTCAGGGCGAGCCTCAGGGCGAGCCTCAACTTCCTCAACTAGTGAAAACGCAAGAAACTGCGGAAATTCTTCACTCCGAGTTTGTTCCACCTTGTAAAACTATTATTCAGTTGTTTTACCTGGGAGTTCTGCGACGCATGCGCAACTCAGAGAAGCATAAATGCCCCCATTTCTGGGAAAGGGTTGAGTGGTGGTTCCATCACGACAATACCCTTACATCCTATTGAAAAATCCGGCAAAAACTTCCAGTGACATTCGGTGGAAACGGGTTAATTTCCACTCATTTTCACCAGAAACCAGCGTAGTTTACCAGTCTTTGGTAGAAATGTTACCGGCAGCCGCTTTCGCTGGAAGTTTTACCAGAACCACTTTCGATTACCCGTCGCTGGAATCATACCAGAAGCCACTCTCGTTTGACGGACACCGAACTTCACTAGAAGCCGACGCAAGGGAAACGACTAAAGGCAAGGAAGCCAAGACGAGCAGGGGGACTGAGTTTGTAATGGTGGCCGCCAATGCAGTGGCATTCTCGTGAGTGCGTGTTTTAGCTCGAGACGACGTTGCAATCCTGCAAGAAGTGCGTGCAGCGAACTGTTTTGACGATCCAAAAAGGTGGGCAGCGATCAACGGCAACTTGCTATTTGCGACAGGCAAAAGTCAGAACAGAGCAGGTACGAGACCACTCCCACGGCATTCTCGTGAGTGCGAGTTTTAGCTCGGGACGACGTTGCAATCCTCAAGGAGTGCGTGCAGCGAACTGTTTTGATGATCCAAAAAGGTGGGCACTTTCACCCGTTTTCTTCCGAAACCAGTTTATTTGTCGGCAAACAGATTTCGCTGGAATTTCACCGGCATCGGGTTTAAAGATTTCGCTGGAATGTCACCGGCAGCCACCGTTTACCAGACGACCCGGTTTCGCTAGAAATCTTACCCGAAACGGGTGATTCGCTTCCCTGTTTACCGAACTTCACTCGAAGCCGACGCGACGGGAGGGGGAAGACGAGACGAGCCGGGGACTGGGTGTGTAATTATGGTGCCTCGCAAAAAGGACGAGTCCCAACGCACCCTCTCTCCCTCGCATTGGGTTCGTGGGGAAAATGCGAGAGGGTCGTTTTGCTGATTTTGTTTTGAAGAAAACCGGTTTCTTTGTCCGTCAACGAGCAACGGCCGGACAGGAACGAACGCTCAGTCTCGGCTTCTCGTTCCATGTGTGCGACCTGTATCTTCTAAAGCAGCTAAGTGTGCAGATGAAAAGAAAATATTTTTCAGTGACCTGTTTCCAGGTTTGGGCAGTATCGCGATACAAATGTATCGCGAACTATACTGGTGAAAAAAATGTATCGCGATACAGAAATACAGATACGAATTGTATTTCTGGTACACTATCGCGATACATTTGTATCGCGATAGTGTATCGCGATAGTGTACCAGAAATACAATTCGTATCTGTATTTCTGTATCGCGATACATTTTTTTCACCAGTATCTGTATTCCTGTATCGAAGTACATTTTTGGATGTTTCTTTGTATCGCGATACAATCAGGGTGAAATGTATTTTGTTACATTTCTTGAGAAATACTCCCCCCTGCCCCACCCCCACCCCACTCCCCCCTCCCAAAAAAAAAAATCGGAGCGAATTTTTTTTTTTTTTTATTTTGAGGCCATTAGGGTCAAAGAGTTGCTGGTGCTTTATTAATATGCTGACTAAGGTTCCTTCCGATTCTCCAAACTATTTTTCTATACGTCCTCTTCTCTCTTCTGAGAAGCGTTGCGTAGTTGGGGACTCGAACCAGGTGGCGTGCCAGGAGTGAAGTCAGATCATCTTCTGCCGCAGGTTTTTAGGTAGGGATTTTTTGAGTCATTGTTTGCTGGCATACAATGCCCACTGCTAACCGTCTCTCTTTCCTTAGCGTACACAGTACACCCAGCCGGCAAAGCTGAGTCACCGTTCGAGGCAGCACGAGCCTGGCGGTGGTTGACTTGAAATAGTAGGATGACTCACGAAGTGAAGTTCAACAGAACACATATTCGAATGCGTCTGCGGCTGCGCCCGTAATATTGCATGGCTCAAGGGTATGTCATCAGCCGACGTGAACGTGATCCGCTGCTCTGGTGACCCGAAACCCAGTAAGGAGGCCAGACGTGGCCTCGCTGTGCCGACCCAGACTTCGTACACCTGTGACTCGTCTCGAGCGCGCTCTTTCTCGGAGAGCTCGCACCTGCGCTGGCAATCTCAGTTCGCAATCCACGAAGTCTTCGTTTGGATGATGCTGCGAAACTTGAGGGCTGCAATCCATGCGTCGGTGGTAAAGGGTCGGCAGGAAGGACCTTCACAACAGGGATGCCACCGTATCGTTTTTTCAACCGTAACAGAAGATAAGGCATGTGTTCTAGGATGCTATTCTCGAAAATTCTAAATGACACTGCCTGCACGATCTTCAAAAAGGTAATTCCTACAACGAAAGTACGTATTGTCCTTTCATACAGCAGCGTGGTAAAGTTTTATGTTCAAGGCCAAGAATACCCGTTCATTCCACCACAGGGACTTCCTTCTTGGACAGGGGCGTGGTGACGTTTTGATGGGATTAACGATGACAATCAACGCCCAAGGGGGCGGAGCCTAACCCGATCCGACCAATCACAGCGCAGGAGGGCGGGGCCAAACCCAATCCAACCAATCACAGCGCTGTAGGGCGGGGCCCTTTCCCTCTCTCACATCCCAGTGACCAATGACAGGCAGTGATCATTGGCGAGGTCTCGTCACGTGTGAAGTCACGTGCGCGTCGCGTGTCAGGCGCGTGCTGGAAGCGTGTCACTTACCATGACCGCAGTCCGCAAACCACAAACCTCAGACCGCAAACCACGAGCCTCAGACCTCAAACCACAAGCGTGGTTGACCAGGTGTTGACACCTGCGGTCATCATCTGATAACAACCACGTGATGTCACACAGGGTCCGAGCTTCGTTCGACAGAGGGCGCTATAGGACTTGAATTGCGGCGCTCAGGGCGTCTCACGTGTGATGTCACACAGGGTCCGAGATTCGTGTGATGTCGCACAGGGTTCGATCTGCGTCCGACAGAGGGCGCTCACGTGATGTCGCACAGGGTTCGTGCTGCATCCGAAGGAGGGCGCTGCGCTCCGGCCGCATGACGGTCACGTGTTTTGAATTTGAATCGCTGCGCGGTAAATGTGGGGAATCCAATTTGAATCGCTGCGCGGCCAGCGGGGAATCGAACTCGTTACCTCGTGCTCACCAGCCCGACGCTCTAACCCCTGAGCTACGAGCACATTGCTTCCGAGAGCGCTTAAGTCGGGTTAGTTGTTCGTGTGTGTGTGCAATTCAGATCACGTGTTTTCCTGCCACATGGCTTTTTTAAGGCGGTTAAAAATAGGATGCTGCATTGCCGCGGGTCATGTGACCATGGTCGTGTGACGTTGCTCGTCTTCCTATCACGTGATTTCGCGCGCGCGCGATTCGAACGGTGCTCGCGCGGTCTCGTCACCTCGGAAATGGCTTTCGTAATCTGGGTGAAAAAAACAAACAAACAACCCTACACGGAATTTGAACGCGTCATTGCTCCAGGTCATGGGACGAAGCCTATCTATACAATTCCGTCATGCAGGAAGAAGTGTAGACAGTTTCGTATATGTCTCGAGAGATCGAAATGTTATTTTATTTTTTTCATATGCGAATGAAATGCATTGCTTAGACGCTCCGCTCGGTCGCTTTTGTTTATTCAGCTGTCGCGTGGGGGCTCGGAACGTCACTTGTGCGCCGGGGGTCGGTCTGACAATATGCTCGTGCGTGAACGTCTCGATGGCTGCGAAGAAGAACGCACTCGATGGAGTGATGTCGAAGCCTGCGCTGCACATCGAAAAGCAAACAACAACTTCTCTGTGTCTGCGTTGGATCTGCTGGTGGACCTCGTCATTTTTGGCAAGTTCGTTCCATATGAAGTGGACCCCGTTGTGTTCAGGATAATAGCCCAAGTCTACGAGAGCTACAAGGGGCGGGACAAGGAGTGGGAATCGCACGAGCAGCCTTTTGTGCACTTATTCCATTGGTCGGGCAAGGTGTTGAACAAGGTTACCGCATCGGAGACGACGGACGTGGTGGAATTCATCGCGGATACGCTGAAGACCATCAAATGCGCGATGCAATATAAGCTTCACATCGAAGCCACCTACATCCATTGCCTGGCCACCGACGTTCTTCGATATCGCCTCATCACCATGAATACCGTAGACACGTGGAAATAAAATAACTAACCCTAAGATGACTGCGTGTCTCTCTCTCCTGTGGTTGGTCGCCTTGTTAAAGACTGGACCCTGATAGCGCTCCGGTCAGTCTGCACTCGACCTACGTACAGATCGGTCGGGAAGTAAGCGAAATGAGGGATGAGTTTTACGTGAATCTATTCTCAAATGCCTCGTCGGACATTTTTCACGACAATAGTTTGAGCAAGTTCAAAGTACAGCTGTCCCAACCTATTATATTAAATGAACCGTGCGAGGTAGCCCTAGAGGAACTTAACTTCCCATTTAGCATCAAGAATGTGACGAGCCCATCTAACGAGCTGTACTTGGTTAGGCCTACGGATGTCGGGAAAGTGGAAGGCAGCAAACAGCCCCGAATACAGTCAAAGCGAGACTTTATCGCGCTGGTGAAAAGTGCCCTGCGAGAGCTCTTTGGTCCCAAGACGAGCTTCGAGCGAAAAGGAAAATGTTACTCTTTAAGCTTCCAGAGAATCAAAGCACTGCGCATGTCACCTACATTGCCGAAAAAACTCGGATTTGCAGAGATCGTTTTTGGAACAGGTCAGCCCGTGGAAGGCAGCCCCATGGAGGAAGATACATTCGATCGTGAGGTGCAGGTAGAGCTGACGAGGGTAAAGCACCTGATGACTCAGGACCGAATTGAGATCCTCAAGGGCTTCTACGAATCGCCAGAAGATCTCATTTACGCGATAAACAGCGCCTACCAGTCTCATCTTAAGCTCAATTCCTCGAAAATATTTCTTCGTTATAATCCATACATCAAAGAAGTAGAGTTACAGTTGCACCACAGCGGGTAGATCTTAATCAATGCCCACTGATCTCACATGCTTGGCTTCGGCCAGAAAAGCGTGTACACTCCCTTCTCGGTGGCAGACCGTGATGTTATATTATTTCCCAGCAATTACATTTTTACCTATTGCGATATCATAGAAGCGGAGCACGTCGGCGACGTGAAAGCTCCTCTCTTGAGAGTCGTCCTATTCGTAGTGTCAAAACGAAACGAAATGATATCGTATTCTTTCAATCTACCACAATATAAGAAGGTTATCGTAAAAGAAGTCAGCACCATTTGTCTCGAGCTTGTTGGCGAGAGAGGAAGCTACATCCCATTTCTAGACGGATCGGGTCGCGTTGCAGCCACTCTTCATTTTAGGAGATGCACGTAAAGTCCCCACCGTGTTGTTTAGAACATTTCTCGGGTTCCGGAGAAAGACCGCTCACGCATTTTGTGTCCGGGCCCCTGTTCCAGGTTGGGAGCGGACTACTGTCGGACATTTATCAGAGGCTATCGCCAGTGTTTACAAAGCGAGTGGCCCCTTACCTGGGTCGAAAGCTAGTGTCCACGGGTAGAGATTTCGCGGAGCGAATGAAATAGGGTTCCTCGCTGAAGGACGCCGTAAAGAAGGGAATCTGCCGCACGTTTCGAAGCACCAGAGACGAGTTTCTCCAAAAGCTGCAGTCTGGCGGAGGGCATAAAAGAAAGGCGTCCAGCCAGTGCTGTTCACTCTCTGGACGACAAAAGAAAGGAAAGGTCGTGCATGACATTTTCGATACCTAAAAAAAAAAATGACGTGCGATATTTTTACCCTGCACGAGCGTTCCTGTCTGTGCACCAGCGGAGAGCTCGATCTGTTTTCTCTTCCGCCTACGTCTTTTGCTTTGGAAAAGTCCGAATATATCGAATTCATTCCGGTCGCCACGACAACACCCACTTCCGTCTTAGAATTTCACGTTCCGTCTCTAGGACCTCACTTTTACGATCTGAAATCAAGCTTCCTGCACATCCAGTCAAAAATCGTGCGAGCCAATGGCGATCCCGCGAGCACCACCACGACGGACGGAACTGACACGCACGATAAGGGCATACCGGTTCAGGCGTTTGCAAGCTCCCTTTTTCAATACTTGCACGTGTATCTGAATCAGACTTTGGTGCGCCAGTACGAGAATTATGCTTATCGTTCCTATCTCGATATTCTCCTGCACGCAAACCAGACGAGTAGGGATCACTCTCTTTCCGCGATGCTCTACGAAAAAGACCCGTAAATACGTCCGAAAAGCTCGACATTCCCGCCGATGCTAAGGGCCTTATGGCACTCTTTAAAAGAACCGAAGGAAGTACGCTCTGTGATTTGTTTTGTCCTCTTATGAGTGACATATGTCAGCAGGAAAAGCTTCTTTTGAACGGGGTGGATATTTGTATCGTGCTGCGGCAAAATACCGAAGATTTCAGGCTCTTGGCCGCTTCGACGGTTCCCCAGAAACAAGTCGTCAAACTTCCTCGCATTGTGCTCTACATTCGACGCGTGCAAGGTGCCCCGGCGGTGCTTGTGGGCATCGAAAGACGTCTGCAGTCCTCTCCAGCGACTTATCTACTACGTGGGGCGGAGATCAAGACCAGAACCATTTCGCCCGATGTGTCGCACATTGTCCTCGACGACCTGTATCCGCATCAAGTGCCGTCAAAGCTCCTCATCGCTTTCGTGAAGAGCGAGGCGTTTCAGGGAAGTCGCGAGCACGACCCCTTCAAGCTCGAACACTTCAACGTGAAAACGGCGGTCCGGGACGTGGGTGGCTGTCAGCAAACGGAGCAGTTTGATTTTCCTCAAGATCTGTACATGAAGGCCTATATGAGCTTCCAACACCGCCTCAATCGAAGAGACGTCCCCTACTCTAAAGGCGCCTTCTCAAAAGACTCCTTTCTGCTCTACTATATTTTGACTCCGGACAGGGAAGAGCAGAGTCTTTGTCCAATCTCCACGGCGAACGTGAGACTCACCTTGACCTTCAAGCAAGATCTAACTAAAGCGATCACCATTCTCTTTATGTCAGAAACGCCTCGCGTCCTGGAAATTGACAAGGAGAGAAACGTCAAGTTTGCCGCTTGAAATGGAAGAACACGAATTTTACCCAATGTTCGCGGGAAATCCCTGCACGCGTCCCTGGTTTCGTGGCACGTTCGCGTGCGACGAGATTGGTCAAGAGACAGCGTCACCCGGTCTTTACGTAGTGAATACGGCACCGAGGTCTTCGTTCGGTGAACACTGGGTTCTTTTCTACGTATGCCCAAACGACAATGCAATTAGTTATTTTGACAGTTTAGGAATGATTCCAATTCACGGGGAATTTTACGACTTCATTGGAGGCGCAGCGAGTTTCTTCTACTCCAAGAGAAGAATTCAAGGGACTCTGTCGCACACGTGCGGACTTTACAGTCTATACGTGGGTGTGCGCCTGTGTTGCGGTGTACCGCTCCGCGAGTGCATCCAAGCTTTCTGGTCGAGCGACTACCGACGGAACGAAACACACATTTCCATACTTGTGCGCAAGCAATTTCCTTCTCCTGCGCTAAAGCTCTCCTGCTGCTCCGCTCTCTAACCTGATCGCGAAATAAAGCCACAAAAAGGACACAAAGCGAGGATGGATCTTTCTCTTTTTTTTATTCAATATGCATGCATCTAAGATATTCTCGAAACATGGAGAAACAGATGGCGCGCGCGACAGCTCTTCATACAAATATCAAACACTTGGTGAAAAACAAAAAAAAAACCTCGCGTCGCTATAAACCGCACTGTTGCGACGCGTGTGAGCATTTATCTTGAAGCAAAAGCCGCGCGAGTGTTCCTGGTAGGTACGTGTACTTGTATCGCGCGGTCAGCTCCGAGCTTGGGGAGCATCCGCTTTTTCGTTTTATCGGTTATTCTTCGTTGGGTAAACATTGTGGTTTGGGTATACGTTCCGGCGTGTGAGCATTTATCGTGAAGCAAAAGCCGCGCGAGTCTCCCGCCGCGCGGGAATATGCTTCGCGCGAGTACTTAGAAACGTGTCTGCGATGCCTTCTTTTCATTCGTCTACGAGCGTAGCATGCATGGTCATATCTTCGAGCCTGGACAAATTTCGTTTCCAAACGCCGGCGTCAATCACGATGATTGGATCCTCTAAATCAGGCAAAGGTACGTATATTCGCAGCTTGTTGAGATTTAGAAGAGAAATGTTCGACAAAGAGTTTCACGTCGTCTACTACGTCTACGTGTTTCCCCAGAGCTGGTTTTCGGAGACGAGCGGGGTCGTCTTCACCAAGGAGATCCCGCAAAATTTAGACCCCGAAAGAGACTCGCTGATCATATTCGACGACTTTCTCGAAAATCAAACAAAGCTCAAAGACATTTGTGAATATTTCATAGGAGCTGCTCATCACTATAATGCTTCGGTCATTTTCATCACGCAGAACATGTTCCTCCAAGACGCGTACTTTAGAACAATAAGCCTAAATTCTTCGGCCTTAATTATATTCCGTTCAGTGCGGATTGTCGATCAGCTCCAAGTGCTATCCCGACAGCTTTTTGGGGCTAACAGGGGGCAGGTTCTACCGCGTATATCTTCGGACGCGTGTAGAACGCCGTTCAGTTACCTGCTGATCGACCTATCGCAAACTTGTCCCGATAATTTCTGTGTGAGAGCAAAAATCTTGCCGGACGAGGGTCCGGAAGTCGTGTACGACACGTCCTAATGAACCGCATCACCAAGCACGCAAGATTCTTGAACCTGTTGTCGGAAGCCATATCGTGAAGGCAAAGGGAATCACTACTACGTCACGCCAAGGAGGAGCATCTGAAAATAATTAGGGAAATTTGTTTAAACCTGTGCGCCGGAAACCTCCTTCTCTCCGCGGATATAAAAAAGAAAGTGAAGAGATTTGTACCCGTCATACGGTCACTGGAAAATCAAAACGACACGCACAAGAACGTAAGAAAGACGCTGGTATTGAAGGGAGGTTTCCTACCCCTGATTCTTCCTGCTCTTCTAGGCCTCATATCAACGATCGGGGGAAGAGCCATCGCAAAGGCTATCGGAGTCTGAGAAGTATGAAAAAGTACCATCTCGTACCTTACACAGAGAACATTTCCGAGATTCTGAAAGAAGACGACGAACCGGATGACATCAAGCTAAATAAAATAATTCAAACTCTACACAAGATGTTACGTCCGTACACGTCGAATGAGAGTAGCGCACACAGTGAAGAGGTTAGAGCGACACCCGTTAGCACGGAAGAACGGACAACGCAGACGAGCGAGCTTGGGGATGATGATGATGACGACCCTTCCGTCATAGTCAATTACTTGAGCAAAACCTACCGGCAAAAGGGTCGATCGCTTCTGGCTCTCCTGAGGCCGCTGCTCGCCTGGGACCCGCAAACTTTGGAAATGTCGATCGACGAAAAACATCTACAGGGATCCAACATTGTGGACCTGGTTTCGTATTTAGTTTCACGCTCAAAGAAATTGCCAGTTCCGGTTCATTTCGATCGAGTCACGAGGTTATTGGTCAAAGAGAACCTGCCAGTGACCATCGTGAATCACGATCGCTTTAAAAGAAGGACCCTCAAAGCGCGGGCGACCATTCGTCGAGGTGCGTCTTCTTCTTCGGTCACTTCGCCGAAGCGCCTTCGTACCGCTTCCCCGGAGCAGCGGAGTGCAGGATCACCGGCCCCGTCCGAACCGGCTCCTGCTGATCCCGTTTCTATCGCACCACCACCTCGTGCCTCGCAGCGCCTGGTCGAGAGAGCATGGAAGAAATTCTAGACAAGGATTACTTCAACGACGAGGAAATTCTTTCCGCTTTTCACCCACGACACCGAGCGAAGGTCGAGACGCTCCTCGGCGCGATTTCCTCGGTAATTGCCTACACACCCGAGGGAACGCTGGTGGTTCACGGAGAGCCGCTCGAGGGATCCAGCATTGTAGAGCTTCTGCACTACGAGCTGTACAACAGGCAGCCTCCCTGGATGAGAGGCGCCATTTCCTCTCTCATCAATTGTCACCTAAACTTGACGGCGTTTCAAGCTCGACACTACCGACCAACAGTGCGGTGCGTCCAGAAAGCATGTCTTCGTAATAAAAGAAGGGGAGCAAAGCTGTCTACTATGAAGCAAGTCATCCAGCCTCCTTCGGTTGAATCAACAGGCTCGCACGACATACGGGACGAAGAACGGCGGAAAAGTTTCTAGAAGGATCGGACGCATATTCGCTGTTCAGGGAAACCAAGCGCCCTCGCGTTTACCGCAAAACGCTATCCTTGGGACTGCGAGACGTCTATCAGGCTGACCTAGTGGAAATTCAAAAAATTGCCAAATACAACGATGGAAAACGATACATTTTGTTTGTGATTGATACGTTCTCACAATTTATCACCGTCGTCCCCATAGCTCGAAAGACGGGCGAGGAAGTTGTCAGGGCGTTGAAAATTGTCTTTCGCAACATGGGGAAAAGCAGGCGTTTATGTACGGATTGTGGTCGTGAATTTTACGGAAGATTGGTCCTCTCGTGTCTGGAGAAAAACGACATTAAATTGTATTCCGTGAATTCGAAGCAAAAGGCTTCGATCGTGGAACGCGTACAACGCACCATAATGAGTCGGGTTTACAAGTACTTTGAGTATGCACGAACCAAACGATTAATTGAAATCCTCCCGGAAATCGTCGAGTCTTATAATTTTAGCCACCACAGGACACTGAACGCTAGGCCGGTCGACGTTACCCCACAAAACCAGACCGAATTTTTCTTTCACTTGTTCCCCGATCCCGGGCGCGTGAAAATACCCAAATTTCGCCTGAGTGAACATGTGCGCATCTCCAAAGATCGTCACCTTCTCGTGAAGAAGTAAAAGCCGTCGTTCACGGACGAGGTGTTTATCGTGGACCGAATTCGATTAGGTGTGCCCAATACCTACCACCTAGTCGATATGGTGAGAAAAGAGCCCGTTCTCGGCTCTTTTTACGGGGCAGAACTGCAGCGCGTTTCCCTGGCCGAAAACAAGACCTGGATCGTGGAGAAGATTTTTAGACGCCGACGTGCGCCCCACCTGCAATACCTCCTCGCACAACAGTTGGGTTAATGCGAGCAATTTTGAGCAATAAAAGAGATGAAGAAAAAAATTTCGTGTCCTTTACGCGACGCGTCAAGTTATCGTGGGCTCTGCGTGCACATCGCAATACACAAACACGTAGCGAGTTTTATCATTTTTTGTTCAAACATTTTGACAGGAGCAATATAGCTTCACGATCGAGATTTATTCCGTACAATGAGGCTTTCCTTCCTCCGCTCATTCGCCGAATTTGATAGATGTTCAGAGGACATCTTCGAAGGTACATGGACTCGCTGATGATGCAGCTGTCTTCACACTCGAGATCATGCTTCCGGGGAGCAAGAACGTCCAGCTCATTGAGACATTGCTTCAGCGCCTCAGTCTGATTTCTGTCCAAATTTACACCGGCTCTTTTCGGATAGCCCTCTTTCGACCATTCACGTATTGCTAGCACGGATGCAGGACACTGATGTACTTCGATCTCCTTGTTCAGACTCATCTTGAGCGTGCAATTTCCGTGCAGGCTCGCGTGCGACATGCTGACGCCGATGGTGATCACGCAGACAATTAGAAAGGAACCCATGATGAGCGCGAGAAGAGACTTGACGGCCGCGAGTGTCACCGCCATAATGACGGTGCGCCGTCGTCGTATACCGCATATATATAGGACATTGCGTAAACATGCGACAGTTATGTGTGGGGCGCCACGAGGCTACGAGACCGCGAACACCGCTTGAATCGCGCGCGCGCGAAATCACGTGATAGGAAGACGAGCAACGTTAGCGCCCAGCGATGCATTACGTCACACGACCATCGTTACATAACCTGCGACAATGAAGCATCCTGTTTTTAACCGCATTACAAAAGCCATGTGGTAGGAAAACACGTGATCTGAATTGCACACACACACACGAACTAACCCGACTTAAGCGCTCTTCAGCAGCTATGTGCTCGTAGCTCAGGGGATAGAGCGTCGGACTGGTGAGCACGAAGTCACGAGTTTGATTCCCCGCCAGCCGCGGAGCCTTTTTTTATCGAATAAAAGGGGAATTTACCGCGCAGCGATTCAAATTCAAAACACGTGACCGTCATGTGACCGGAGCGCAGCGCCCTCTTCCGGATGCAGCACGACCCCTGTGCGACATCACGTGAGCGCCCTCTGTCGGACGCAGCTCGAACCCTGTGCGACATCACCCGTGAGACGTCCTTAGCGCCACAATTCAAGTCCTATAGCGCCCTCTGTCGAACGAAGCTCGGATCCTGTGTGACATCACGTGGTTGTTATCAGATGATGACCGCACCTGTCAACACCTGGTCAACCACGCTTGTGGTTTGAGGTCTGCGGTCTGTGGTTTGCGGTCTGAGGTTTGCGGTCTGAGGTTTGTGGTTTGCGGTCTGCGGTCATGGTAAGTGACACGCTTCTGGCACACGCTTGGCACGCGACGCGCACGTGACTTCACACGTGACGGGACCTCGCTGAGCTCCGATTGGTCACTGGCTAATGCCCTGTGGGCGGGGCCATCGATGCCCACTGCCTGTCCACTGCCTGTCGTTGGTCACTGGTATGTGAGAGAGGGAAAGGGCCCCGCCCTACTGCGCTGTGATTGGTTGGATTGGGTATGGCCCCGCCCTCCTGCGCTGTGATTGGTCGGATCGGGTTAGGCTCCGCCCCCTTGGGTGTTGATTGACAGTTGGCCGGAGTGGTACATGTTTGTTACTACTCATAGACTTTATTTAGAGGTCGAAGTCTTTTCGCATCCCTCGTCAGACAGACATGATGTCAGGGAAGGGACAGCGGTCATCCCTTGGTGGAACTTTCTTTCAGCCCATTGAAGACTTCTTACGGGAAAGTAATTTCGGGATCGAAAACTTCCACTTCCTACTTCAAGCTTAATCTCATTTGGCGTCTTAAACAAATTTGAAAAATGTATTGCAGTATCAGTATTTCTGTATTTGTATTTCTTCCCTCCCTAAAATGTATTCCTGTATTTGTATTTCCAAATACTTTTTGCCTCTATTTAAAATGTATTTCCGATACGTATCGGGATACACTTTTACAGATATATTTCAGTATCAGTAGTTTAGCTACTATTTTAATGTATCCCAGTATTTGTATTTCCAAATACATTTTTGAGTATTTGTGCCCAACCCTGCCTGTTTCTTACGCCTCTTTGTCCGTCCGGCTTCAGAAGCATCCAGAGAGCAAAAAAGACTGCGCCCAAGATTTCTCAACGTCGGCGGATGTTCCTTTCGCGCGTTCGTGGTTTTCGCTAAGCATGCTACTGACAGCGTGTATGTGTCCGCCTGGTGTACCCGCGGCGACGATATCAGGGACGACATCGTGAGTGTGCCCGGGATTTCTCAACAGCGGCGGATGTTCGTTCCGTGCGGTCGTGGTTTTCGCTAAGCGTGACAGTGTGTATGTGTCCGCCTGGTGCACCCGCGGCGACGACATCAAGGACGACATCGTGATCTGTGCCCGTGATTTCTCAATGGTGGCGGATGTTCGTTCCGCGCGTTCGTGGTTTTCGATAAGCGTGCTTCTGACAGTGCGTATGTGTCCGCCTGGCGCACCCGCGGCGACGGCATCAGGGACGACATCGTGAGTGTGCCCGGGATTTCTCAACAGCGGCGGATGTTCGTTCCGCGCGGTCGTGGTTTTCGCAAAGCGTGACAGTGTGCATGTGTCCGCCTGGTGCACCGGCGGCGACGACATCAAGGACGACATCGTGATCTGTGCCCGTGATTTCTCAACGGCGGCGGATGTTCGTTCCGCGCGTTCGTGGTTTTCGCTAAATGTGCTACTGGCAGTATAAGTGTGTGTGTCCGTGTGGTTCACCTGCGCGGTTTTATTAGTTGGACTACCGTACGTCTAGGACTCTACCCAGCGGCATTGTGAGTACCTTGAAAGGTATATTTTGCGACGAAGAACTTGGTTGTTCCTATTTGGTCTGATTGCTTTTGTTGACAGCTGTGCAAAATGTTTCACTGGTATCGACCCTGTTAAATAAATACATAGAACCTTCAGGTCTATATGAACAGACCACTTTAATTGTTAGCGAATCGTCCAGCGTCTGGCAAACATACACCAACCACGAATCACAGGCTTCCTCATAAGTGCCTTCCGTTGACGTCCGAAAAAAGAAAGAGAATACACAGTGAATTCCGGCCAATCTGGTGAGCGTTTGATAAATTCTGGCTTGGCTGGAAGTGAAAAGAGTCCCATAAACCAGTAAAATAGATTTTTACTGGAAATAAACTTCCGGTAAAGTTCCGGTGACATTCTGGTAAAAAATCTGGTGACATTCCGGTAAAAATTCGGTAACACTCCTGTAAAACAACCGGTGACATTCCAATAAAACATCCGGTGACATTCCAGTAAACTGCGGCTTTACTGGAAGTGAAAACAGTCCCATAATCCAGTAAAATCGACTTTTAGTGGAAATTACATTGCGGTAAAAAATATTTCTTAATAGGGCACTGCAACAATTTTGGAATGAAAATGGCATGAACTACGCTCCCCCTCCCTTCCCCCCGCCGCCTTTGTTCCCTTCTGTTTTCTGTTCCCTCGTTTAAAAAAAAGTCTGGAAATGTAAAACGTTTTGTGAATTTTGAAGGTTTCCTAATCAGATATTGCAAAAGATAGAGAATGAATTTGAAGTGCTTGGGTGGGAAAAAATTACAACTTGCCATTTGTTTTCAAATTCGCAAATTTTGATCAGCAATCCTCCCCTCGAGAGGTGATCCTTCAGTGGGTTCCAAATCACTCGGGCGTTTATGGGAATGAGGCAGCCCACACCTTGGACTGTGACACATCAGCACTCCCTTGTGCTGGAGTGAGTTTGTATGACCCGCAGGAGGATCTAATTTCAGAATGGCCTCAGCGACGTGAAGCCCTGGGTTACTTACGCGAGGCCCAGAATCCTTCCGTCCTTCGACCCATTCATATCTAGGTTAGAAGGTGCCTTCTGTTGCTAAAGTCAAACCTCTTCCCTCTTTGCTTCCACCTGCTTCCCTATTAGAGATTACTCCTTGGGCGCGCCGCTTGCTACCCCAACCCCTGCGGTGACATTCCAAATACCCCTAACTTCCTTGGGACTACCCCTCCACCCTCCCCTCCCGCTCCAATGTTCTCGCCTCCTTCCCCCATCATCAGCGCCCCGGGACACCTGTGGTGTGGCTGATTTTCCCGGCGTCCCTATTTTTCCCATTCCAGCTGGCCCCGATCACTCACGTCCAGACAACACTCAAGAGCCGCGAGTGACGAAGACCATCATGCCCCCCCCCGTTCTTAGCCCTTCACGGGACGTTCCTTTTACAATAAAGTTTGAACACAAACATGCCGCTAGAACTTCGTGAAACGACACCAGTTGGAAAACCTACTCGGAAGGGGTGCCGTCAAGACTGCTAGCGGCGGAAGCTGGTACTACGATCTGCCCGACCTCCAGAACTTCATTCTGGTTACTTATGAATCTCCCCCGTATATGTTGTTTTTCTAACACTTAACCGTTGCAACTCGAAACAAAGATGAGGGGTAATTTTTTATAAACCTTAAATTAATTGTTTGGGGTAATGGGGTTGTAACACAAAAAATAAGATAAAAACAGCTCATAATTTTCAATCCTACATGTTTGAAATCAAAGTGTTTTCCGCCTTTCAAGGAACCGATTAAGTATCACTGGGAGCAAGATTTTGTGGCATTGCATTAAAGCCTTTACCCGTGCATTCTTATTTGTTAACTTTTTAGAATTGGAGAATAATCTACTAGATAGCTGGGACGAACGGTAGTGTGCTCAGAATCAAGATATCGAACTATTCATTACTTCGGTTTGGGTTCGGTATTTTTTGTTTTTGTTCCGCTTCGCTTTTGTTCAATCATGCATTAAAAATATTTGTTCGGTTACCAGCCTCTGCTATAAACGTTGAACGGTTCATGTTAATTTATGTATCTACCTAGACCATTGCTCATGCATTTTCTGCAGCGTTTCTGCAGTACTGAGAAAAAATCGAGGTGTAATATTTTCGTGACAAAAACAAAATGTCTTAGAATAAGAGAGGTATCATATTTTGCTCCATATATGGGAACCTCGCAGGATCATCGCTCATTCCACTCACACTGCTACTACGGGCACTAGAGATGGTCATGTTTCTGTAAGGCAGCGTATAAAACTTTACTCCCTTTAAGGTCAACGTTTTGGTAGCATACATCGGTATGTTTTGTTATAAAAATTATAGTTTTTTTTTTAAATAAATATAAAATGTCCATCAAATGCGACAAGTCAAGACAGCCTATTACAGTGGATTTCGTCCTGCAAACAACTATTTTAACTGAAATCGTTAGGTTGGAACACATCTCGTGTATCTGTTTTCAGCTACTGCTTTCAGGAATAACGCTTGAATTACCTCAACATAACAATAACAAATTCACTTGAGGGTAATGGGGAAATGTAAACAAACCCGATCATAATTACAGAGCAAAATGTTTCAAATATTGTTGAATTTAAAATTTAAATATGATTTATATTTACTCTTTTTTCATTCACTGCCCTCATTTTACGAGGCTCGATTGGCCTGCCTTTGAGTCGAGCATCGAAGACTTAAAAGTGACATTAAATACCTAATCATGCTGGACGAATGCGTCTTGTAACTATTTAGTCACGCGGTAACGAATTTAATAAGATGCGTTGCTAAAAAATATTAGCAACTAATAAGAATTGCGCATTTCATGCATGTTAAATGGGCCAAAACACAAAGAAAAAAGTCATCCTGGATTCCAAAGTCTGACCTGTTGATGTATCTCTCCTAGGTGTCGGTACAAAATGAAACGCAACAATGTTCTAGCTTTTATGCCTACATGCAACTTACGTTTACGCCACATCCACGCTTTTGTTCACGGAATTTAAGATAAAGTAAAATTGGTAGCGAAAACTATTGCATCGCCCCTTTAAATTATCTATAATACAGTTTCATCACGGGCTGCGTCAGGGGTCTGTGGTGTTCTCAAGGATGACCTCTTTGACTCGCTTTTGGCTAATATATGTTCTGTCACCTTGTACTGGAGAGCAATTGTGACATAAAAAAAAACAAGCTTGCTTTTTGACATAGCTTCAAACATTTCCACTAGACCCTGCGTTTATAGTGATATCATCCGATATATCCTAAGTTTAGTCGCTAAACCGTGACTGTTATCCAATATTGTCGCTAAAAAATATGAACCTTTATAGCTTCCAGGCCTGAGGAAAAAAATGTATGTTCAGCCTGGCATCATCTGCTTTAAACATTCTAGAAAATAACCTGTCAGCAACAGCCGACCTGCGGAAGCTGTAAGAGCTAAACCAATGCATCCTTAATTTTGTTGCGCGACCTTGATATGTTTATCGCAAACACCACTATAAGCAATTCAGGTGGTCACGCAGGCATTTGTAAACAATACCAAGGCACAGTAGTCACATCAAGGATCCAGCAGCCAGAACGCAGCGCACCCTCAAACTACGCGTCTCCAATGACTAGGGACCAATCTGAAGTCCAGGAAGACAGCGGGAGGAAGTCGGAGGGTGATTGCATACAAAATTATAATAGATATAAAGAAAGGGACAGCGTGCAGAGTTTCGCAAAAGCGAAGAAACACAAGTTTCCTCATAGAGCGTCTTCCGTATATTCTGTTTCACTTTACGATGGATGAACCGGCAGCGGGCGCTACAAGTCAAACCAAGCCAAGCCAGTGCTCTTAATCTTGTGACCACCTTCCCTCTCCCATGGCTATACCCCTCTTGGACATCACGAGAGACTCACACGGCATTGTAGGGGTTCGGTGGCTCGTAGCACTCTCCGCGAATCATCATAAGAGAAAATGGAGTATAGACCGACACGCGGCGCGGCTGTTTACCAACACGGCCGAAAGGCCGCGCATACGCAGCAGCTTTGTGGGCAAAAGCGGCTAGGCTCTCCATGTTTTCGCCATTGCGTTAAATGGCGTGTGCTCGTTGTTGACGTTTTAGAGACGCTTCTATCTTTATTTGTGCGTCGCATTTTATGCTAACATGTCGTACGTTATCTCAGACTATTTGAGCTCGCTACCCGAGCCTGAACGGAAGCGGCATCGAGACAAACTGTGCGTGGACGGCGTTGCCTTCGACGATCCGTATGCCGTAAACAAAGCCTGGTGCAGTTCCGACGCGAAGTTGCTGAAACTGAAGTCGACGGCTCACGTCGTTGTTTATTTAGTTTTTTCGCCAAGCCAGTAAATGGCCGACATGGTGCAGGCGTGCGAGTCTCTCGAGGCCTACGATTATTTCGAGCCGCTTTCCGCACTGCCGTCGAGATCAGCACACTGTGGATCTGCTGAAGTGTATTTATTAATTGATTAAATACACACTGCGTCTTGGAGTAACGGTATGATATTTTTCCTACCCTCATGACCACAAGGCATGACACGCGCAAACGCTTTGTCCGATCTGCAATCTTGGCAGTAACGCGTTACAAGTAACGGCGTTACCGGTAACGCGTTACTTTTTTAGTAACGTAGTAACCTACTCGTTACCTTTTTGACGCAGTAACGGGTAACGTACTTGCGTTACTCGCTTCTCTTCTTCTTCCCAAGTCTTAAAGGAAATACACTTACATTTTTTTTATTTTTTTACGCTTCAAGCCATGTGAATTTCTGAGTTTTCTGCGTTTTTCTTTGCATTTTTTCTCGTGAGTATTTAGGCGAAACCGTAAAATGAGATAAAGTAATTACGTTCAGTTTTCGCATGAACATAATGTTTCTTGAAATATGATTTTATGCATAGCTGTACCGTCAAAACAGTAAAACGAGTTAAATCACAATAAAAAAGTACCGCAAAAGTAAGGTGCCGTTACTTCTTATGGATAACGGCAACGCGTTCCTTGTATTTTGAGGTAACCTTGGTTGGATAAGCGTTCCTTTTATTTGCAAGTAACGAGTACCATATCTCGTTACTTTTATTCGGTAATGCCTACAACAGTGACGTTTCGTTGCCGATCTTCATCCGCCTGATTGCGCTGGGCGTAGCGAGCCACCGACGAGGGCTTGGCCGGTGATTTGTGCTCGTACACCGTGGGAACAAATTTCCGGTGGTCTCGATCAGATGACGGTTTCCCTCCACATAAGGGAGCCTCGGGACTGAGATTGAAATGGAAGCCACACTTGCCTTCAAGAAAGTGCTTGCCGCACGAACGGTCGTCCGCGCGAGGCGACCCTTCTTTTCTATCCACGGATATTATCCACCTTCTTCGCCATTCAAAGTCCACCGGGAACTTGTTGAAACTCCCTCCGCTACCTTTGCTATACCTTTCGTTGCCATCAACGGCTTCAAAGCTTTGCGGCATGCTGAAATGCTATGACGCCCATGCAAAACGTGCGCCCTTCTGCCTACACCACCCGGCTCCGGCGCCATCGCAGCACCGCCGTAGCTCCGTGACGTCGAGTCCGCGTGTCGGTCTATATCGGCGGATCGGTGCTCAGACGCTCAGCGCTACTGCGTTGCGCCACACGTACCCGTTCATTGGCTCTCCTGACCTATCGGTGAAGCTTTTAGTTTTTTGTAATCACAGAAGAAACGCTCGAGAACAACACGTCGATATCTTTGAAGCCGTTGTTGCTTTATAGGGCCAACGAACCTCAGGAGCCGCGTAAGCAAGAAATGTGTAAGTAGGGCATCTGTAACCGTTAAAAGATATTGAAAAAAAAACGGCAATCGGTGCCAGGAGTCGAACCCTGGTCACCGGCAGGTAAACCGACTGCGCTGCTGACTGAGCTATGAACCCGCACGCAGGAACGGGAGGAGCAGAATCAGATGGTGTAAGAAAGCGCGCGGAGCGCACAGCAGTGGAAAGTGCAAGAAAGAAAGGAGCAGAAATAGATAGTGACGAAATACCACGCGGAACAAGGGGGAGTGGAAAGGGCAGAAAAACGCTCTCGGTGACCCAGATAATTTAGTGCAAAAGCTTCGTATCTGGTCGGTGCTGAAGGGAAATATGTGCAGCGTCAAGAGGAGGAAATGGTGTGAAGTAATATGTGTCCATTCAGAACCCTTCCGGAGGCACCACCTAAACAAAAAGCACAACCCACCCCAGGAACTGTAAGACTAAGGGTCCTGCCCTGTATACATTACCCGAACTAAGAACACCATTTACCCTCTACAGCTACCGCATTTAAACACGTTTGACAGATTGACCAAACATGAATAAATTTCATTTTATTGTCAATTATGTTCACCTTCTCTTTCCTTGGGTATCATTCTTTAGTAACGACAAAACAAAACAAAGAATTGCTCATTCGCCTCTTGGTATAGTTAGCTAGATATGTACGCCTCCGATTATATTTTCGATTCGTGTGCGATTCCCTTTGACAGCCTGCTCAGAACTGTGAAGTGATGCTAACAAGCACGTAAGGTATATAGGTGGCAGCGGAGACCCAAGAAACAAGAGAGGCACACTCACCAGCACGAGTAGAAGTGCTACAGCGAAAAGGCAGGAGAAGGACGAGGCCATGCTTGGAACTCTAGAAATGTCTGCTTTACACCTTGATATAATATGTGCGTTTTATATGCGCTGGATATCACGTGTCATTCACGCGCTCACTATGCACGTACTGTACCTCTTGAATAAGGAACGATAAACAAGTGGCGTGATTCGACATTAGACAAAGGATTCCACCTTCAATTGTCTTCTATCTTGCTCGGAATTTCGGCTGAAAATACTGCGATCGCTTATCGGCCGCAGTGTACCTATCTGTCTGGATTGCTTACAAAAATAGTCAAGCTGATTTATTGTGCATTTGTCCGGATAAGGTAGATGGACAAAAAAAAAAAAACAACAACAAGTGGCTGATAATAAAAAAAAAATTATCTTTGTAGAAAACCAAACTTAAAAAACTTTGTGCTCAATAATATACAAGAACGTTTAAGATGTTCTACCAAATTAATACAATTTTATAAGATAATACTAGTTATAGCTTCTGGTACGTTTCTTTAAAACTAACATAGGAGCTTTTTTTTAACACTGGACATAGGTCACACAGACATATACCGGATGGGAAATCTGAAATATTTTCACATGTCAATGCCTATTGTTCCGTTCAAATAAGTTGAGCAGAACGCTTCCTGCATTTGTATTAAGAAATGTTTGTTTTTAGTTGTTCCGGACTGCAACTGAGATATTTATGGACAGTTGGATGTAATAATGATAATACTATAAAAATATCACGAACCATGGATCAATTTATTCGGTGCCCAGAATTACCTGTCGCTCTTTGTTCTCGCCAAAACAAAGACACACTACCAAAGACATAAAATAGGACAACATTATTGTGAAGGAGCAATTAAAACACGTTTACGATGGCGGCTGTTGCCAAACAAAAAAGAAACATCGAAAAAACACAAACTTGAGCGGACAGACACTGTGCAGTCTGCAGCTACCCTAAGTGCCCAATAGTTTTGGCCGGCCATTTTAACTATTCAGGTATCAACTGGAGTGACTATTCACTTCGCCCGGTCTGTCGTGATTCGTCGGAATGCAGAGAGTTCGTATCAGTAGCTTAATTTCGCAACCTTATCCAAATTGTCCTAAATCCTACACGAGCTGATTTTGTTATTGATCTCCTCTTTTCATTTTATTTCCGCTTATCAAATTCTTGAAGATTTTGGCGACCACAGGATTGTCCCTGTCGATTCAAGATTTTCTTCGGCTCAGTTCGATATCATAAAAAAAGGTTAAAAATATTCTAAGATCGACGCCAAAGAGCTGTTGTTCTCTTTTGACTCTTTTTCAAACGACTTCTTGAACCTTTTTGACACATGGTTTGTAGCTGAGATCTGGGTTATTCTTAACGATAAAATCAATAAACGTTTCAATCAGTGTATTACGTTAGTTTTAAATAACAATACTTAACCAGCCCTTGGTGTCGTAACTATAAAAAAAATTCTGAACAGAAAGGCCAAGTCAAGGCCACAGCCAAGTAAATAAAGACTCTGGAAGCATGTTCTAAATACAACGAAAAGGGAACGGATTACATATTATAATATACAAAATTAGTTAAAAATTCTTTAATTACAACCTGGCTAGCATGTTTCTAACCAACGCTCGAAGGTTCTGGCTTGTGGTCCGGCCTAGAAAGAAAAACCCCTACCGATTATCTGTGAGAGTAGTGGAACGTGTCACCCCATGACTTATCCATATTTAACTCGTTTTATAGTTCAGCGTTAACGGATAAGTCATTCTCACTACCGTTGGCCCTATGTCCTGCAGACTCGAGTATTAATAACGTGGTATTCATAAGGTGCGGAATTGCAAGCGCCATCGAACGCTCGCCTGCTAACTTAGCTTGCAGCGAAAATAAGATCTCAAGAACGTTTTCTATAATTACAAAAGATAAATTATCTAATCTCTTGGGTCGCCTTTTTCAAGCATCACTTGATTCATCTGAATTTCTCCACGATTGGAAACTTTCAAAAGTCATTCCTGTGTTCAAATTTGGAGACCGCAATAATTCATCTAATTGACAACTTATCTCTCTTACAAGCATCCCATGTAAATATTCGATTCGATTCCAGCACATCATCTACGCGCAAGGCAGGAAACACTTTAATAACTTCAGCTATTTGTGCACCCTTACCAACTTGATTTTCGGAAAACTCTGTGTTGTGAAACTCAACTATTTTAATATGTATCAGACGTACAAATAACCTTTTTTTACTATTGTACTAAGGATCCCATTTTATTGATTTCGCTAATTCATTTGATACTACACTCTATAAAAAGGGGAGATGAAGGGAGCCAAGCCGGTGCGCAACACCCCTCACGAAGAAGAGCAACCCTTCCGGGCGAACCCCCTCTCTCACTAAGAGGGAATGTGCCAACACCTTCTAGAAAAAAGACCGTAGCGCTCCGAGTGGTTGCGTCACAATGTCGGAGAAGGAAGTCCATGGAGCAACTACGTGAGAAAATATGTGGTATCGACGTGAAAAAAATGTTTCTCGTCCAGCGGCGCGGTGGTGTTTGTGCGCGTTTATCCGACATTAATATACGTTTTAAAAGCGCAGTCTTTTTACAATCTATTATATATATATATATATATATAACAAAAAACGTAATGTACACCGCGTTACCAAGCTTGAAAGTACCAAATCGATATTTATGATTATCCCCGTAACCGCGGGACTACGTGCAGTCCCGCAGCTCCCCACACTTTTCGAATGAACCGGCTTGGTGCTACATTTTCTTCCCTCATACGGGCTCAGATTCTGGTAAATTTACGTTATGTGTGAGCTGCTGACTGCCAGAAAAGGAACGCTGGGCCATTTCAGAAGAGCGCACACGAGCAAGAGATGGGTCGACGACGCTAAGCCTCTCGTCCGGCACTGCTGTCGGTGCTCGTGTGTGGTTCTTTTGAGACTTCTTTCCTTCTTCCCGTCGTTTTTCTGCCGTCACCGCAGTCTCGGGTGGCTTTTTTTTGTGTTCGCTTCAAACTACGGCATTTACGTGGATTTGCGGAACAAGTCCTGCTACGGTTTGCGTGTCATCTGTGGCAACTAGTCAACGATGATACTGGTCAATTATCGATAGACCTCTCTCTCGACAGAGAGAGACTTCTTGGAGTTCGTGTTCAAATGTTTTCGCGGCAGATATCGCGGGCAAGTTTGTGTGATTATTGAAAGTGCGTTGTTTGTGTTTATATGTTTATTTATACTAATGTTATTTTATTGCCTTTACCGCGTTCATACTAGAATCTTAACTGTATTAAGGTGTGGTGTCAGAAGTTCACCATGCTGAGCTACGTCATCGACGACAAGCATCGGGTGAGACGTTGTCCCAGCTCGCTGACGACATCGAGCGTCTTGCGTGCTTGTCGTTTCTCGGGTCTTCCGAAGACACCGTGGATGCTGTCAGCACTGCGGCGTTCATTGATGCTATTGCATCTGAAGAGATCCAAGAGGCGGTGCGTCTTTTCCACCCCCGCACATTTCGCGCCGCTCACACGTATGCATTAGAAGTGGAGACCGCTCGCAAGGCATCACGGTGGACAACCATGCATCAGTCGGCAACAACCCTCCCGACGATGACTTGCTCGTGTTACCAAAAAGAATGCCACAGCAGAAAAGACTGTCTTGTTGCAAGTGAAGATTCTCAACCATCAGTTGCTCTTTGCGAGGAAACTAAACCTGTTACCACTGCTACCTCGCTAGGCTCGTGTTCAGTTGACCTCGGCGCTCAACTTATTCTGCTATACGAGACTACTGCTTCTCGACTTCAACAAGATGACGCTGTCCTAAGAAGCCTTATATCTCGCTTTTCGACGGCATTCAGCATTTGCAACAGTGATCTAGGAAAAACAAATCTGACCGCACAACGCATCATAACCGGTGATGCTGCGCCTATTCGGCAGCCACCTCGCAGGGTGCCGCTGGCTAAGCGCTCGCACGTAAATGACCTTGTTCAAGAAATGCTCACACAAGGTGTCATTGAGCCAGACTATGGACCCTGGTCCTCGCCGATCACCCTGGTAAAAAAAAAAGGATGGATCGATCCGATTTTGCGTGGATTAGAAAAAGCTGAATGACGTCACAAAGAAAAATGCCTCTCCGCTACCATGTGGCGAAGGTATAATGCAAGACTTCAGTGACTGCACGCGATAACATCGCTTACATGATCGTAAGTGACCCTTGTGTAGCCGTGTCCGGGTTAACTACGTTTACCTGATTTATAACTGTTATTCCTTTTGCTGTACCCAATCACTGCGTGTCTCGCCATTTTGTCAAGGTATTTCTGTATAAAACATGCATTCCTACAGCAATAATTTCGTGACTCAGTGTTTTCGACTTAAACCAATCACATTTTTCTATAGACGTCTTATACGTATACCTCGTGCCATTTCGTACCGATTATTTAGCGGTGTGATGTTTCGCCCGTGTAATAAAATGTTTTTTAGCCCTATTGCTATGTGCAGCTTTCATTTTAGCTAATAAGAGACGCGCATGTGACTAGAAGTGCTTTACGACGGTCGATCCACGCGCGTTGCCTTCGCTTCGACGCGCGCCCCCGACGGCCTTCTTTTGCGACGTCACAAGAATAGCGCTACGGCCTCAGTTTCTAGGAGGTGTTGAATGCGCTGGGGGAAGAGAGGAGAAACGTGCTAAACAAGAATCCTAGAGTACTCCCGTCGCGCGAACAATGGGCGAGAGGGACGCCGGCTCACCTAGAGCACTATATAGCTCCTTCGGAGCAGAGTAGCGCAATCTGGAACGCCCTCTCTTGGCAACTAGCGGCGAACGCCCGAGGGTTCCAACTCGGATCACAAATGCATGGGGAACGTGAGAAAATCATTGTTTCTTCAATATTGGGGGAATGTACGGAACGCCAATAGTTTTTGACATAATAAAGGAACATTTTAGAATAATTTGCGCTAAGTTGCGTGCCATGTAAAGACGTAACTTTTATTAAAAAATTGCCTGAACGGCATCACGCAGCAGACAACGCGGTGACGTCACGGTGACGTCGCACCGTCCACGTGACCCGCTCCGGCCAACCCAGAAAGTTCCTCTCCGCTGCGCACAAAAATCGTCTGCTTCAAACGCCATTGCCTTGAAAATTGCCTTCTCAAATTTTGCACACGCATCCGATATTATTAAAACTTTGATAAAGTGTTTAGTGCATTACCAACTTCACGACAGACTAGTTTTGAAAAGTGTGAACTCGCCGTTTATTTTTTAATTAGCCGTGTTGCGTCGATCTCCATGTATTCTCCCATAGGGCGGGCCGCCTCCTGGAACCCTGAGTACCACGTGACTCGCGCCGAGCTGCTCTGTCGGCCATGTTGTCGGAAAAACACGCGGATCAAAGGATTGCGCTACTCGTAGGAGCTATATAGTGCTCTAGGCTCACCATTGGTTGGTTCTTCTCCGTTCTCTAGTTCCCGACGAGCTTCGAATTTCCGTTCACAGGTAGCGTGACCCTGAACTGCCCTGAAGAATTTCGCGCTCTGGCGACAGATGGCGCTACACTTGTTCCTCCGACTTCCTCTACATCCTGTCACGAGAAAAGCCTTTTTATACAGAGGTGCTGGGCGCTTGCGTTTATTGGATTTGTGAGTCCTTGAACCTATACGTTTTAGGCGACTTGCTGAAGGACAACGTAATAATGTAAAGAATGTTAGAAATAATAACATTGTGAACGTTTGTAATGAAATACAAAAAGAGGGGTAGATTTCTTGTGCTTGCAACGCTACAAACCGCTTATTTAAATAATGTTTGGAACGCGTTTTTTCGATGGTATTGACATATTTAATTCAAACGTATTAAAGTAAGTTTAAACCGCCTTAATTGTTACATTATAATTTTTACAAAACGTTTTTTTTTTCGCTAAGGGCAGCTAGCCCAAGCAGCCTTTATACCGACCGCCTCTCAATGTACCGTAGAACAAATATAATAGACATTGTGAAAAAGTACACATATAGTTTTATTTACCACCCTATACAAGCACTTCATACATGCTTACACGCAGATCCATATACAACAAAGTGGTCCTCGATTAGATATATGATAAATAAAATAAAACTTCGCACCCCGGAGACACATACCTCTCAAGATACATATCTAGTTATTGCCATGAGGCTTCCCTCCGAGGCTCAGAAAGCTCGAACAAGTCTGTTTCTGCAACGTTAAGCAAATGAGCATGGCTACAAAACTTTTGTACCCTCAGTATCTCAAAGACAAAAGCGACTCTTTCAGTTGTTGCATAAATCTGCGCCACCCGCGCAAATATTGGCCGTTCATTTTTGTGAATTACGAGAATGTCTTCCACTTTGTATTAGCCGAAAACCAGCTCGTACAAAAGATTTTTTTTCATCCAGCTAATATTTAGTTATATTTAATATTATTACTTCCCCAGTTAATAATAATGAGAAACGTTTATGGTCACCAATAAATGTGGGGGCATGCTATTGCATTTTTTCTTTCTCATACCGTGGTATTTTATACCATATCATTTACTCGACAGTTAATAGTTTTCTACTAATATCCAGGATGAGCGGGGTCGTTAAACAATTCAGATATATAGGAGCATAAAATAAACGGACGGACAAAAACGGTTCCAGGTCAAACCTAAATCTGTCAGAATAAACACAAGTCCCTCTATGCCCCTTGCGACAAGGAATGCGTGTATTTTAGTCCTATGTCCTGCGGCGCAGGGCATATAGGACAAACGCGGTGCTGCGTCAACGACCATTTCCGAGAACGCGTCAATGAGGTAGGGAAAGCAGCAGCCGATTCCGCAAAGCCAAATTACCATGCGCCCCATTGACAAGCACGCCTCGGAATGTGGAACCTGTTCCGACGACTTCCCCTCGACCACCAGGATCGGTGGACACAGATCGAGGAGAGGACGTGGAATTAAAGAGGCGTTTGCAATGTACGCCCTCCATCAGTGTATCTGCAAAGTCCAAGAGAATGGGGGCGCTGCCGAGCACAACGAGCCAAAACACGTAATCGCAAGTAATAAGGTTGTGCTTCTCGAAAAAATACGCGTAATAGACGTCTTTCGCGTCTATTACTTGAAGAAGGGTGTCCGCCCAAAACGTCGTGTTTACGTCCTTGTCCGCGTATTTTTTCGAGAAGCACAACCTTATTACTTGCGATTATGTGATCTGAAAAAGAGATTACTTTTCTTAGTCCGGAGCCGGAGCTCGTACCCGTCATCACCGCCGTCTCCCGATCCATGAGGTCCGTGAACCGGTCAGCCTTGGGGATGCGTAGGTCTCCTTAACCCAGCCGTCCTCACCTGACCCTTCCACTCTTTCTCTGCTCTACAGCTCCACTCCCCTTTTCATTTACAAGTACAGGCGTCGAGGTGAATAAATGTTGTTGCCAGTAATGGGAGCCGTGTTTGTCCGTCCGTTTATTGCATGTTCGAATAATGTCTGGATTGTTTTCTACGCGTGTACATATATCTCTAATTTACGCTTATAAAGATTATGTACTTGGCAGAAATGTTCACCATCAGCGCACAATCCATGTTGCCCATACTAACTTCTTGTCTCCCTCAAGCAGTATTCAGTACTACATCAATCATTTAGAATTATTTGGTGCTGAGATAAAAATTTCATCAAATTTTTCAGCCAATATAAAAACGTGCTTGTGATATCTATGTAGTTAATTGTTATGTGCTGTCATTTTTGAGTTTCCACTTTGAAAAGGGTTTAAACGAAAACAAAACATGTCTGGTTTTTGTTGTTTTTGTGCATGGTTACTAAGAATTGTGCCAATGGAAACGCGTCGGCCATTATTTGACACTTTAAATGAATAAATGCAATTACCTACGATTTCCGCCCCAAACGGGCGTCAACCGCTTATTTCGGACTTTTTAATGAGATAAAGAAATGGATTGGTACGCTCCACCCACTCCCCCCAAAAAATTCACAACACAGGCCTATCATAGTTGAAAAACCCAGAGAAAAGGAGCTAAAAAGGACAAAAACAGCACCGTCTCAGAACCAGCACAATAATTTAATTTAGCACAGTCTTCCTTCTTCTCTTCACAATCACGAGCACAACCCCTGGTCATCGGCAGGCACCACATTTGAAGGTCTCAAACAAGAAGACACGTGCACGACTGCAGTCTTAAGCGTTCGGTGAATACATCAACACTAGACCCGCAAAAACGGCGGTGTCTCATCGTCCAATACAAACTAGACAAAGACAAAGACTATATAGACAATAACTTCTTTTTCTCCTCATCCAAAGTCAAAGAGGGCCTATTAATACAATTTCGGGCGCTCGTACTCCTAGTTGTCTCCTTTATAACCCTGTTAAATTAACCTTTTTTATTTGCTAACAACAGTCGTCTCAGCCCAGTCTGGGTAACAATTATAGCACTCACTGAGACGGTTTACAATTTCAGAATTGACGAAAGAGGAGTTAACCGCTCTTTTATGTTCCAAAAGCCGGTCGTTAAGGCAGTGCCCAGTTTGGCCTACATTCAAGAACCCACATGCCAAAGTAATTTCATACACTACTGCCATCTCACATTTAGTTGCCGGATCTCTATGATATTTTTTGGCAACCATGCTTGTCCACCGAAAAACGAGTGAGCTTACTTAACTTAAAATTATTTATGAAAACAATGTTTAAACCATGGCTTTAAGCCAAGGCCTTGAGGTTGTGAGAAAAAGGTAAAAAAAGGCAAGCACACACACTTCTCAGGTTTCTTGCGTGGAACCGTAACGGAACCGAAATGAAAGAAAACACTCCTCAACACACTCAACTGGAGATACGAGTTATAATCTGAAACAACCAGTCGTGACATTTGAAAAGTAACACTCTCATGAACATATTGAAAACAAGACTTGCCCAAAGCTTTTTTGACGAGAAAGGATACTACTGCTCTTTTCATTGCTTTCGGGTGGCAACTTTGAAATGGCAACACCGGTTTCGGGGCAGCTTTGCCGTAGCTCCAGCACAATCCTTGGTAGTTGGAAAAATGTGAAGTCGAAAAACTGAATGCAGCCAGAAGTGCCAATTTCACTGGTGAAGATGAGTTCCGGAGCTTGATTCTTTATAAAGTACATCCAACTGAACACATCCGGTTCATCAAACACGCAGATGAAAACATCGTTGGCATACCGCGTGGTAACTACATTATTCAGCGCCACTGACTGAACTTTTGAAATCACCATCTTGTCTAAAACAGCTAAATAAGTTTCACAAAGCAGCTGTGACAAGGAGGACCAAATAATGACCGCATCTCCGCGTGGTGAATAATGTTGATTGGGGCGAAGCTGTGGTGGTGCTGATGATACTGATTTTATTGTTCATAGGTAGTGCTGATGGTGCTGATTTTTTTTTATTGCTCATAGGTAGTGCTGAGTTTCGGGTTGCATTTCGACTTCATTATTACTGCTTTATGGTCGGTGAAATGCCGAGCCAGTGGTTCTTCTAGCGGATCAGCTTGGATCCGCTAGAAGCCGTGGGAACGCATTTCCACCACTTAAGTCACGGTCCATGTCAGAAAGAGAATGTGTGGTATGGAACGTGGTTATATACGCATTTGAGCATTTGACCGCAGCGCCCTCTCCTGTATAGACGTTGAGCGGCTACATGCAACGTTTCATCCATGACAGAAACCCCAGCTCTTAAGTTATTACCACATCTCAGAGCCCCCTACTCGTCCCGCAGCTGTGGCCATGTGATTAAGGCGATGGACTAGAAATCCTTTGGGGTCTCCCCGCACAGGTTCGAATCCTGTCGACTACGCAATCATTTTTTCTTTTTGTGTGAGCAAGGATGCCGGACGGACGGACGGACGGACGGACAAGGCTAGACCCTAAGGAGCTTCGCCCCTAATACAAACACCCTGTTTTGTGCGAAAACGTTCTTATCAACCTCAACTGCTGTTGATCTTAGATAAAGTTCCAGCAAAAACATGAAGCTTTGATCATCAATGACAGAAGCAGCTTGCAACCTAACCAGGTTATCATCTAACAACTGACGCACCCGACTGAGAAGGACGGACCTATCTAATGCAAAACAAAGATCTTTAATGATTAGGGAGGCTAAAAAACACGGTCTGGAATGGAAAGCATCCACGAGACTGATCAACTCTTCCGAATTCCGAAGGAACAGGATATTACCAACTGGGAGCGCTTTAAGACAAGTTTGCAGGAAATTGGACAAGGGACGCTGCCAAGTCCCGTTCCCATTGATGACAATACGAAGCGGGGCAGTAGGCTTATGGTGTTTTAGTAAGAACTTGACATTTGAAGCGCCTTTCTTTTTGTCAGTGATTTTCTTATCCCCGAATACAATTCACATTCTTTAAGAATAGCAAGGGTATCGTTTATGATTTTTTGAATATTCTCACATCAAGGCTTGAACAGGGCTTCCATTGCATCTTAAGCTTTTAGAGCGCAGCTCTTAGGCGCCCGTTTCCGGCTTGAGCGGCGTCGCCGTCGCCGTCGGCGTCGGCGTCGGCGTAACCAAGGTCATCCCAAGGTCACGTGACCCCACAAGGTCATCCCAAGGTCATCCCAAGCTAATTCCAAGGTCACGTGACCCCACAAGGTCACGTGACCCCCCAAGGTCACGTGACACCCCCCCCCGGGGTCACGTGACCTCGGGGGAGGAGGGGGTCTCACGTGACCTTAGGGGGGTCACGTGACCTTGTGGGAGGAGGGGGAGGGGGGTCACGTGACCTGGGGGAGGAGGGGGAGGGGGTCACGTGGCCCCCCAGATCACGTGACCCCCCTCCCCCTCCTACCCCCAGGTCACGTGACCTCGGGGAGGAGGGGAGGGGGTCACGTGACCTGGGGGGAGGAGGGGGCCCCCCTCCCCCCGAGGTCACGTGACCCCCCCCCCCCCCCCCCGGAGGAGATTGAAGAATGAGGGGAGGAGGACACATCCCCCCTGATTACCCTTCCTTCCTCCTCCTCAAGAGCTGCGCTCCAATTCGGCGTTACAGGGAGTTGTGAACGGCTTTCATTTTTTTTTTTTTAAAGGAAAGAACTGGCGCTACTGCAAACTTCCCTGTCTTGTCCGTTTCCAGCAAAACCAATTCTTTCTGCTCCACCTCATAACGAACTTGCCTTATCTTTCAGGAGTTACTCAAAACAAATTTTAAGAGTCAACCACTCGTCTGGATAACATCTTCATTGGGTGGGCTTGAAACAGCAACTTTCTGTTCTGGCCTCCAATTTTTCTACTAATAGCGTGCACTGAAGAACAAAGGTCCAGTCTGCAAGGCTTAATATTTGGACAAAACTTCGGGCCATCGGTAATAACTGACAAAACAAGCTCAGAAAGGGAAAGGTTAGCTAGATTGACTACTCGACTTCCAACCGGATTATAACGCTCCAGGTTATCAGTCCAAGATTGCCTTGTTTCACCCAAAGGTCTTGACGCTAGTCACCCATCATGTAAATTATGTCTCTACTCCGCCCATAAAGATAGGAAATGCTGGGATTTGAACCTTGCCCATACATAGGCAACTCTCCTATGTACGTAAACAATTGATAACAGACCAAGTGTGTATAAGTTTAATAACGACACTCAACGTTGGCTGCTACGCGCCGGGTTTCGCCTGATTACCTTGCTCAAATTGTTTCTCTCTGGCCAAACATGTTTGCAAAAGCTAATCACAGTCATCTATTTTGAAAGAAGGGCTGCAGGTTCAGTCTCCATGCATAAACGGCTTGCTTTCAAGTCTCCTTATAACACGCTGCAGCGAAGATACTAATGCGAGTGCTGGAGCAGTCACGACAAAATAAAAAAAAATTGGTAAATGTGCGAAAAAGAGAAGAGGAAAAAAGAGGGCATTTCCTTGGATGACACACCGCCCACCCAAGGCTGTTTCAATCATTGGTTGCATTTGAGGGCCACCGATGTTGCGTCGACCTCCTCGACCACTAAAAAGCCACTTCCCGTGCCGATGGCAACACACCTGCAACGCGATCGCTTGCACAGCCTAAGCATTCTAATTCACGCGATTTCTTTCAACGCACAACGTTTTACCTTTTTTTACAAATATTTGATAATTGCATATATATTGCAAAAGCCGGGGGAAGTCACATTAGAAAAAAAAATTACTCCGGTCTCACATAAAACAGATCTGTGTGCACTGGCCGCGATGGAGATGGGCTAACCAATCTACCCGTCCGTCGAACAAAGCCGGCGGTACAACGTCTTACCGAGACGTCCTTTAGTCTTTTAACGCCAGCAAATGATCAAGAAGGTGCCTTTCGGACCTCGCCGTGAGATCACAGCTCGAAAAGACGAAGTGCAGAGGGTCATTCGAAATCTTGTACATTTTCGCGTCCTAATCTTTCCGGCTTAACGAAACAGTGCTTTTACCTTTATCAGCGAAAAGGATCACGATGAATCCGTCCGATTTGATATCACTCTACGTCGCGCGCTCACCACCACTCAGGTTCGTACGAGTCTTTCTGGCGTTCGACAGGACGCGGACAATCGGCTCCGTGCCTGATTTACACCAGACAAATCTCTAATGCGACGCAATCTCTGCCGAACCTCCACAACAATATCCCGTTTCTGAAATATTTTTTGAGCTACAGCGAAATTCCGGCCCTTCGATAATAAACTCACGTGAGCTTCAGACAGATCTTTGGAGGACAAATTGTGCCTGGCTGCCACATCGTTGAGCCGCAGCGAACGATCAGAGAGAAAACGGGAGAGTTTCTGGCGGTGGATGTCAGTTAGCTTTTTTCTCTCTAGGTCTCCATCTTGCTTCTGCGCTCTGATGATGTCATAAAAAATTGTTGGGACGAAGCTTGTTTTAGGGACGGGCATCAACTGGATGGGGATATTTTGGACGGGTAAAATAGTTTCACCACCATCATTGCCAGTGCGTACTGAAGACGCCAGCCGTATAAGTGACGAAACGTCTATGAGTTTTCGTTATCTATTTTGTTATGTTAGGCCGGAGTAAACATTTTTGAAACTTTGAGAACCGATATTCAACCCTTTACGTGTCCCGGTCCCCGAAGCACTATTTGCCATGCATAACGAATTTTGCAATGTTACGAACTCAGGGAATTCGACGCATTTTTTCGATCTCATTTGACGGTGTTAGTACCCCCACGAGTTCCAGGACGGGTGTTCGTCCTAAGCTCATCCACTTGTACAAGTACACTTCTGTACTTGTTTTGTTACGCTTGAATTTGAATTTGAACTACAAATCGCAGGTGTGGCAGTGCCTATAGCTTCAGTTTTAAAACAACTTGAAATTTATTTTACCGTGAATGTATAAAAAACGAGCAAAAACATCTCGATCGTTACCTACCGCTATGCGTCGGGCATTGTCTACAATCAGGCTCGGGTGCTGGCCAACGTCACGCCGACCGCGCGCATCCAGCAGGACATCCAGCCATTGAGCCTGCAGACGACTCAGTGTGGGACCGTCAATATTGCGAGATGTCGACTTGCTTCTCCAGCGTCACTTAGCTCGGCACGATACCAGTTACTAAACTACCTAAATGTCCTCGATAAACTATGAAGAATCGATAGGTCACAAATCGCGTTCTTCTTAATCGTGAGTCACATTTTTCAGAGCAACGAAAGAAAGTGGCGCACGAAGGGCACTAAATATACTTAGGCTCCTTTGCTTTTTGGTGTGAATTAGTTTTATTTTACATACTGAAATCCGGGGCGAAATCAAGTTTTTGTAACGCTCAGATTGAGATTCAAATTTTTATATTCACTTTTAAGTTATTTCGTTTTTGAAATGAATAACTCCCTCCTTTCCCGTCCTCCCCCTTGGCACATTAGCAGAAAGCTGCTAGCTTTTTTACTACAATACTACGTTTCCTCGAAATTCGGTAAATTCAGTGTATTGTTCGCTTAAGAAACAAATTTACTTCTACGTACCCGACTTTCGACTTTCGAACCGATTTGCTCGTTCTCATAATGTACATCAGCTTCCAGCGTTTGAATTTGGAGGACTGTTTTCAGAGCATCCACTTACAGGGTATGATAGGCTGGCGGTTTTTCACCTGTCCTGCTTCTAGCCCTAGATCTCTAAGTTCCGCAAGAAGTTGGTGTTTCGTGATACTTGAGGGTGCAGGCCACTGCAGCAAATGCGCACTGGAAAGCAATGATGACGTGAACGAGGCCAGGCGTCCGAAAGATACGCTCTGCGCTTTTTGTACCCTCCCTGACTCTATAGTCGCCGTCAGAGACGGGGAGCCAAGTGTATACATATGTAGTTATGCAGAGCGAAAGCGAGGCTAACCCCGACAAATTCAAACTTGGTTTAGCTTCTGACACTGGCGGCTCTATCCACTAGCCAAACTTCTTTGGCAGCATAGAGATAGGAACGCTTATCGAGGTGACTTGACGGCCAAACCACGGCCAAACGGGTGGCCTCGGAGTGATTCCGGAAGTGGAGGAGGACTCGCCCCAATGGTGCCCAAAATATTCTGTTTTCCGTACTCACTCTCCAGACGAAAGCAGAGCACGAAGAATATAAAAAGTCTAGAATGACCACAGCTCGCTCACAATGTCAGCACTCTTCAGTCTTCTTTTTGTCAAGAATCCAATCCATCGAAACTTGGAACGCAAGTTTATCTCGTGTACTGTACAAAGCGAAATACGCTCTCTTCTTCATGACCCCCCCCCCCCCCCCTCGACAAAGGGCGGTCACTTCAGATGAAGTAAGGGCGGAAGTCCTTCCTTCATTTGACCAACAAAGACAACAAAGAGCACGAATCGGCATAAGCGAATGTTCGTTTACGTACTTTAGTAGGAACATAGCGAAAAAAAACCGCACAATCAAGCTGTTCCTCAAAACAATCACCGACATCGATGCACCACACTACTCAGACTCCACCACCACCAATGGCGTTGCTTTATTTTGGCCACCATGGGGACGTGGCACTCCAAACCGTAAGTCTCCCCTTGCATCACCCACGTTGCCTCCAGAAGCAAGTTCCTATCTCCATGTTTGGCAGGTTTGATTGATTGATTGATTGGAGTTTTATGGCGCGAGAGCAACTAGGCCAAAATGCGCCAAGTGCATACACTATTGCAGGAAAAGGGTTAAGGAGAAGACAGAGCTATAGTAGCTGGTGATGCAATAAAAGTAAGAACATGAATCGTGTAAAAGATATGGATATGAATTTCAGGTAAGTACAAAAGTTATAATCAATAAGGAATTATCTGAAAATAAAAAAAACACACGGTGAAAAAGGATGGGTGTAACAAGTGTAGATAGCCTGTTATTTTTAGAAATTCCAAAACTTTACTGAAAGGTACAAGAGGTTCATCTCCTAGTAAAAATTTGGGATGAAATGGAAGATGGGATCCAAAAATAGTGGGAAAACATGCTCGTCGTTTTTGATCCAAGTACCTGCAGTGCCACAGAATATGTAGGACAGTCAATGTTTTTCCACGATGCTCACAGCGCGGGGTATCATCATTACAAATTAAATATAGATGCGTTGAACGTGTGTGTCCAATACGCAAGCGGCACATCAAGACTTCGTGGAACCGGTTCCTCTGCTGAGAACTCTCCCATAATCCTAAGCAAGGTTTGATATTATGTAGTTTATTGTCTGTTTCTTGACTCCATTCTAACTGCCAAAGTTCATAAATTGATTTTTTAATAACTGGTTTAAAATCCTCATAGGGTAGGCCAACCGATGCTTTTAGGCCACCATTAACAGAGGCAGCCAATCTATCTGCTGCCTCATTACCTGTAATACCTACATGGCTTGGCACCCAGCATAGTTTTATATCAAGGCCAAGTAGGAGAGCGCAATTCATTTGGACACGCGCTTGCTGTACGAGGCGATTCTTCGTAACGGTAAGAGAACATACAGCCAGTAGAGCACTCTGGGAATCTACAAACAAAATAGCCTTCCTCACGCGGTCTTCTAAGATGTGTTCAAGCGCCATGAGCACAGCGTAAAGCTCAGCAGTGAAAATACTTGCAACACTGTCAATACGTCTCGCTCTACTAAAGTGTTCCAAATAAACTGCGGAACCTACGAAAGACGAGCTTTTGGCCCCGTCAGTAAACAATTGCACATAGTCTTGATATTTCTCTTGTAATGCAAGAAATTCCTTGTGAAGAACCTGATGGTTAACTGACATTTTATTGTATTTTGTGAGCGATAGTCACATGACAATCTTACTGCCTTCCAAGGGGCAACAGTCTGTGTTTTCTTAATCTAGTTACTTTCAGGGAGAGCCAGCTGCAGGGAGGCAGAAATGCTCTGAAGCCGGAAACTTAATGGGCGTATTATGCTAGGTTTGTTTTCAAAAAGCCGCAAAAACATGAAGGTGTGAATAGAATTATTTGATGGATGCTCAGGATTAGACTTCACTTTGTACCTTTAACACAAGCTAAGATATTGTCTACGCTTCTCTAGTGACAATTGATGTATATCTACATACAGGCTCAAAACAGGCGATGTACGAAATGCTCCTGTGGCAAGTCGAAGGCCAAGGTGATGGACCGGATCCAGCATTTTTAAGACAGATTGCCGTGCTGATCTGTACACAATTGCACCATAGTCCAGACGGGAACGGACCAGTGAGTTGTACAATCGGATGAGACATCGCCTGTCAGACTCCCGGGATGTGTGTGAAAGCACTTTGAGAATGTTAGACGACTGCAAGCATTTCTGCTTCAGCTCCTTGACGTGAGCCAGAAAGCTAAGTTTCTTGTCGAAAATAACCCCTACAAATTTGTGCTCGTATTTAACAGGTATTGCAGCGCTATTGAGCTGCAAACAAGGGTCAAGCAACAGACCACGACGTAGTGAAAAGGGCACACACACTGTTTTTTTTTTTCAGATGGAAACTTAAAACCATTTTCATCGGCCAATTTGCTCATTTTGTTTATTCAGACTTGAAGCTGGCGCTCGCAACTTGAGAGATTGCAGGACGAAAAGGAAGCCTGCACATCATCTACATATAATGAATATGAAACTGATGGAGGCTGTTTATCTTCACCACAAACAAAGTGACGCTCAATACAGCCCCTTGAGGGACGCCGATTTCCCGAGGAAAAACATCCGAAAGAGTGGAACCAAACCTAACCTGAGAAGTTCGGTCAGTCAAAAACTCCCTTATGCAGCGCAACATTCGGCCACGGACACCATATGTGTATTAGTCCTTTAGAATCCCGTAACGCCAAGTAGTATCATAAGCTTTCTCTAGGTCAAAAAATACCGAAACGCAGTGCTGTCGATGAACAAATGCTTCACGTATGAAAGTTTCCAGGCGAAAAAGATGATCCAATGTTGATCGGCCCATTCTAAACCCCCACTGATTGGAATCTAAAGTTCCCTCAGTCTCTAAAAAAGTGTACTAATAGTCTATTTATTAGTTTTTCATAAGTTTTTCGAAGGCAACTGGTCATTGCATTGGGACGATAACTTGCTGGCAGAGTAGAGTCTTTACCGGGATTTAGGAGGGGAATTATATGTGCCCGCTTCCAGCACTGAGGAAAGGCAGAAGCCATCCACAAAGTATTAAAAAAGGTTAATAAATGGCCTAGAGATTCAGGAGACAAGTGCCGTAACGTTCCATAGTGGATTTTGTCAGGACCAGGTGCCGACTGCTTTTTTTACCCAACGGCCACCGCGAGTTCGCATATTGTGAAAGGCTGGTTGTATACAAGATTGTCTGATCCCGACATAGCAATCGGCCGCTTTTCTGATACAGCTCTGAACTTCATAAATTTCGCAGAATGATTGGATGAGCTAGACACTTCAAAAAAATGTTCCGCAAGAACATTTGCCTGGTCCTTCAAGGTTGGTGAAGGCGAGGGAAAAAGAGGCGTCCTAAAAGAGATGTACTTACCCCGGATTTTCCTCATTTGGTCCCACACCTCCTTAGTAGTGACAAAACTGTTCACCTTGGAAACATATTTCATCCATGAGGTTTTCTTAGCTTGTTTCCTTGTCCAACGAGCCTTTGCTTTGCATTTTTTAAACTCTATCTTGTTCCAGACCGTTAGGTAGCGGCAAAAAGTGCCCCAGGCCCTGTTCTGGCGTCTAAGCGTAACGGTGCGGTCTTTAGTCCACCAAGGCTTGCAGCGCTTAGGAAGAGTTTCAGATGTTTGCGGAATGGAGGCAGATGCAGCATTTATGATACGGTCAGTAACGTACAAGGTAGCATTTTGAGGGGTCATGGCTAAAAGTTCAGTTGGGTCAAGCTCTGCTTCCAATGCAAAAAGAGCCCAGTCAGCTTTGTCTAATTTCCACTTGGTGATACGTGTTGAAAGTGAAGGAGGTGATACAATACTTTCTAAAATAACAGGAAAATGGTCGCTCCCAAATGGGTTATCTAAAACCTTCCAAGAAAAACAGGGAAGTAAAGTTTGAGATGAAAGAGACAAATCGATGGAAGTGAAGGTAATATGAGGTGCACTAAATAATGTAGGATCTTGCTCATTTAAAAGGCAAAGGCCGGATGACAATAAAAATCTTTCAATGACACCACCACGGGAATCTTGGCGAGCACTACCCCACATGGGGTGGTGGGCGTTAAAATCCCCCAAGATTCAAAATGGTTGCGGAAGTTGCTCTAAAAGTCCATGCAGGTCATGTAAATGCAGTGGAATATTTGGTGGCAGGTAAAGTGAAAAAAGTGTAATAAGGCGGTCAAGAAGAATACGAACTGCCACTGCTTCTAGAGAGGTTGTGAGAGGAACTGAAGCACAGGCATTACCACTCTGCACAACCACAGCTACTCCACCAGAGGAGTTCCTAGGTGGATGCACGGTCCTTTCTAAAAACCTGGTGACGGCGTAGAACATTTGTTTGTGTGTCCTTGAGATGAGTCTCCTGTAGGCATATAGCGACAGCTCGAAGCTCATTAAGAAAAATATTTGTCATCGATATTAGGGAAAAGGCCGCGACAATTCCACTGCATGATACTATAGTTCTTTGCCATTTATAAATATATATATATATATATATATATATATATACAAAAAATGAGCTAAAAGGGGGTTCGTTAAGGTTTAAAATCTATTTTTACACGTGGGGTGCTCTGTTTTTTTAAGAGGGTATTTCTGCCCCCGAGTGGGGTCGCTGACGACAGAAGGAGAGGACTCTGATCCTGAGAGGGGAGCATCCTTCTCGGACCTGGGACCACTTTCGTCCACGGGCTCGTCTGTTGCCGCCGGCACGTAACCCTTGGAAATCGACTGCTTCGGCGGCTCCCTGGGCTTCCTCTGGGGAGCAGAGGTGCGAGGGTGTAGGCTCGGCCCTTAGGGGTCGAAGTACCAGGTGGAGCAGGAGGGGGGGGGGGGGGCAGCCCCTGCTCCGAGGTGGATGCTGAGGAGGCAGCATCCACCTTGCGATTCGGAAGCGGTGGCACTGGTAACGCTCCCGAGGACGAAGGAGACCTCGACGGGAGGCGCAGGTCGTCCGTAGACGTCTGCGTTCCAGTCGAAACCATTGGCCGTACCGGTCCCCTATGTATGACCTGGGCATAAGAGCCTTTGGAGACAAAGGCGAAACGCTTTTTGGCATCAATGTAGGAAATGTTTTCATTAACCTTCAAGGTGAGAATTTCTTTCTCTTGCTTCCATAACAGGCAAGATCGGGAGTATGCTGGATGTTTTCCATGACAGTTAGTGCACTGAGCTTCGTTCTCACACACATCAGCAACATGCTCCTTACTAGAGCATTTGACGGAGGTCTCGCTACCCCGACAGTTCCGCGCCCATGGCCAAACCTTTGGCACTTAAAGCAGCGCGGAGGGTTCGGCACATAAAGCCGGACACGGCACTGAAGGAAGACTGCCTTTACATTAGTGGGTAGTGTCGTGGAGTCGAAAGTCAGAATGACATGCCTGGTCTTCCGTTCTATGCCGTCGCGACAGATGGTGATGCGTCATGCTGCAACCACTCCCTGTCCGGAGAGACTCTCAACTAGCTCTTTATCTGTCAAGTCGAGCAAGTCAACTTCAGAGATGACCCTTGGACGGTGTTCAACTTTCGATGAGGGGACACACTGACCTTTTAGTCTGATACGGAGTTCAGGGCTAAGAGTGATTCACTTTGTTTCTTTGTGTTTACCTCAACAAGAAGGTCGCCTGATGCTATCTTTTTCGCGCTAAAGTTTGCACCGATAATAATTTCAAGCACTTTGGATACTAAAAATAGAGAAAGTTTAGCCAGTGGCTTTTCGCCCTCAGAGTGCAAAACAAGAAACTTTGGGAATTTAAAAACATCAGGGATCTTAGTCGGAATGTCAAGGACTTCGGTGCGGGTCCTTTTCAGGGCCCGATCAGTTGGTTTAGTTCTGGAACCCATAAAGATGGGAAGGAATTTCAGTGCCCGGGTGCACCGCCCACCATGGAGCCCAACGAGGAATAGGTAATGTGCCATAGCAAGAAAGGCTTGGCTGACACAATTACTCTACCAGTGCTGCCCGGTCACAATAACCGAGTGTGGATGCAGGGACAGGACCTGTTTCCACTCAAGGTTAGCCTTTGCCGCCTAAGAAGGTGAAAAAGGAAGGAAGAGAGTGTAGAAGAAAAGAGAAAGAGGTGGAAGGAAAAGTGAAAGAAGGAAGAAGAGGGTAAAGAGGCGACTGACTGAATCATCCTGGTCGGGCCAAGCCAGGACACCCGTCTACCAGAAGCAGGGGCCGAAGCGGTGTATTGCCTCGCCCGCGGGGCCCGAAGGGTCCAAACATACCCCGGGCTCAGCTCAACCACCAGGGTCCCCTTTTCCCCGTACACGGGTACGCCACGCACAGCCAGACGTGGGTGGGCGAACCCACATGGCTCAAGGTCGTCGTGACGCCACTCACCAAGCACCTACTAAAGTAGGTGCACCCTGCGTACGGGTATGGTTGCCCACGCGGCTGGGGTCCGTGGTAACGCTACTCACCAAGCACCTAGCACCTAAGGTGCAGGCGCCCCCTGCGGTGCTCGGGGTTCGTGGAGACGCCACTCTCCAAACACCTGCTTTCACAGGTGCCCCCTGCGGGGATGTTTGGCAGGGACGGACAGGCAGCTCACTGTTCACAAATGCATATCCGGCCTGAAATTTCTGCTTTGACTGCTGTAAGCGAGTATTAATGGGCCGACAACAAAAAACGCCAGGTTTATCCTGGCAAACATAAAAACACCTGACATATAACGGCGTTTCTTCGGGAGTCTGCGGTTCGAACAGATAGCCAAATAATTGTGCCAAGCTTCATTATATGCTGCTTCTATAGCTATAGTTTATTTAACCTTGAAAAACCTGCATCGCCTAAATAGGCATTTAATAAATAGGATAAGCGAAACAATATTATAAATAGAGCAACATGAGTATAATATTTTACTCTTATTGCTGTTGGGTACAAAAGCTACAATTCAATTCCTTCCCCGATCATCGTTGAGATCCACAGAGCTGATAGCTTTTCTTTGAACAATATAATGATTATACTCTTAGAAATCTACACGTGCAACCCTGCAGTCTCATTAATTTCAGAAACCGCCTATTGAAAACAGAAGCTGGATACTTTGATATGTACTTTAGAAATGCAGCCCAACTTGCGCGAGTACATTGAGTGCGAAGGACGCATTGACCCAGCACTGTATGCATTTGGCTATCAACAATGCATGTCTGTATTTTTAGATGTATATTGTCATGAAGGCATTCGCAACGGCTTTATTGCAGGCGCAGTGGCCCAACTGACTCGGCTGCTACAGAAAACTTATGCTTTCGTTTACTCCGCGTCGCGTGTAAGTGGAAGCAGCATAGCACGCACGGTCGGCCGTAATTAAAGGTACAAATATGAATTGGTTTAAACTGGCTCACGTTGGAAGAACGGGTAACGGAACCGATATTTGGGGTAGTTTCCTCAACCGTAGCCGAGCTCTAATGTTAACCAATATAGTTCCATCCAAAACTAACCGAAATAATGACAGGTTCAACGCCCTTTACAGATGGCCTGCGTCGGGTCGGCACTTAAACCTCCATCCTGTCATTTCATACTTACACGGAATGCTCTGTATGGCTGGGATATATTTGAGCTAACCGAGCTGCTTGGGTGACACTCTGGGCCACCACGCTCGATCGCCACGCTCTGGCACCACTCGCAGGCACCGCGCTCGGACGCCACGCTCGGGTGCCACGTTTGAGCGTAACACATTTGGTCCTTTTTCTTCGGGAGACTCCAAAAAACTGAGCGAAGAATTATTCGTGAGAACCTGCCTTCTCCTGCAGCCATCACAAGGGCCTCATCACCATCCAAGGGCCTATAAAACTCAACGTCTTGCCCGCACCTCATTTAGGACCAGAATAAATGGAAACTTCCTTTAAAAAGCTGACTCTTCATTTTAAAACAAAACCTGTACACTTGTCTTAATTATTCTGATCAACTTGAGGAGGCATAAAATGACGTATAAATGAGCTGGACACATGTAGTGTGGCAAATACCACAAGGCACAATCAAACGCGCTTGACCAATCCTAGCGAATCAGAGCGAATTTGAACCAATTCTAGCAAATAATGGCTCGCGAAACCGCACACAGCCTGTGCCTTGCTCATTCACAACACATTTCGTGCCTCCCTGAGATTATTAGCGTAATCAAAGCAATTACTATATTGTGTTGAAAACCAACGCACCAATTAGTTTATTTATTAGTCTATTAAAAAGACGCGATCAATCAAGATCATATTTACAATTGTTAATTTTTTCCAGGATCGTGACAGCCACGCTAATACCACAGAGTCGGCTTTGAGGCGCTTGCGGGCTGCTTCAACAAAATATATAAAGAAACAACCTCATTAAATGGCTGCCCGATCACTTCTGTCAAACTTTTTGTCAGTTGCCGCCGGCTTCTAGTAACCTTCCGACCATTCTGGGTAAAGGTAAGTCTCCAATGTCCTCCTTGAACTTCTTTGAAATCAAAATCCGACTTTTTGTGTAGCTTGTGTAATTGGATCATTGCTATCTCTTACATTGGGTGTAACTTCTTACCTCTTACAAGAACCATTTTTATTATCCACAATACAATCCCTGTTCGCCTTTCAGGTATGGTCAATTGGAGAGATCAGAGTCCTGACGTATGAGAAATTAGCTTTTAGCTTCAGTTGATATTGAAATTCTACTCAAACTCACGAACTTCTCCAACATGAACAAAATATTTAGGCAGCTCCTGTTTCAACCTCTCCATCCGAACAGCAAGTGACTACGGTCGCAACACAGAGGAAAACGTACTCAGACCCCTGAGGCCGCCACGCGCAAAAATGTCGGGACATCGGGAAGGCACCCCTCCGGATTCCCAAAGTGGGGTAGTGCACAAAGTAAGCTGTGGAGACTCGACGCCACCTAAATCGGTGAAACGGGTAGACGAAGAAGCACCGGTCTCAAGGAACACAAAAGAGATGTTGCCAATTCGACACACGCCATACAGGCGCAGTCCCAGCTTGCCGGACTCCACGCTGGACGACAGACTCCGCGGAGTGCAAGGTCAAACCGCGGACCGCTACCGGACGTATACTGGGGATAATTCGGATGGGTAAACCGGTTGGCCCCTTTCCATCGTGGCCAGTGTGTTAAGTAAACGTTTTTGAAATATATCTGAACTGAACCAACGCACACGCCAAGTCCTTTGCATGTGTGCAAGCACGCGTGGACGGTTCTGCATTTAAATGATGTGCGATACAGTTACTTGTTTCGTATCCTATAAAACTTCAACTAAGAAGGTCATAGTAGAAGGCATGCGCAAGGAGAGCAATGTTCACCAGGCGCTTCTAGCGTCACCGTTCAAGGACCTCGTGAACGAGAGGCTGCTCATTCAGGCAACTTACTATAGTTCATATCTTGTCTCTGAAAACTTTGTTTAACGGTCAGCGGCTCGCTTATGCTTAGTTTCGAATTTTGCTTGCGCTTTGCTCAGAAAACCACCAAAAGTGTTATAGCTGAGTTATGCCAAAATGACTTCTGGGCCTGTCGATCGGTCGTGCGTTAATTCCAGGGCGTATTTGAAGTCCTAATCACCCGCAAGAAAATTGATTGATGTAGAAGTCACGCATAAACTGTTTTCACCAAGTACCTATCCTAACATTTAGAGTTATGTATAATAAATATGGCAATTATTTTCCTTAAGTTTGCCTTCCTCAGCGTTTATTAATGAAACTGGGCAAGAAATATAGTTAGTTTTGTAATAGTTTCTCAATTTTGTGCATTTATGTAATCTTATAAATGCGTCTATTAAATTTTGTCAGTTTTGTGAGTTGCCTAATATTTTGCAATTATCCAAATCTGTATAAAAACTTGCCAGTACTTGAGCATTACAGATGATATTTTCATTGGTCACTAGTTTATTTTCCTTGAAAAAGGTAGTGAATGTAGCAGAAATAAATGACAATATAAAACAAAAACATTTCGTCGCGCCGTGCATACACTTTACGCAGTCATGAAGCTATACACGGTAACAATTAAACGTGCCTATGCCAAATTAACGTGCGATTTAATTATATTAACACAACAGGTGAAAGTAAAGAAGTGAGTAACGTGATAGGAAGCTTTCCATGCGGCGATCGCGTCACGTTTTGCCAAACAATTTCGTCCTGCTTTGAAGCCAAACTTATTGGGTTCAGATAATAAGATATCCGGCTATTCAATATAGACTTAAAGTGAGCGAGGGTAGACTCGTTCGAAATAAAGCAGTGCGGTTTTATGCGTCTAGTACTTAACTTGGACAACTCTAAAGTTTCGCTATTGTGCCTAGAGACGCCATTCATAAGCTTTTTCTTTTTTCATCCTTGCATTCATTCATTCATTTATTTTATTTGCGACTGATTATTTTTAATGCAGGCGCTAAGGGCGTGAGAAAAAGGCTGACAGTACTTAGTTGGACGAGGTTTGCGTAATTTTTTCTGGCAAACGGTAAACAAAAGCAAAACAAGAAAGAGCTCTTTTGCAAGAGAAGCGTTTCCCTGCCAAAAAATATACAGCCTTCACGAAAATTATATTTACCTTTGCGCATGCTCAATACGTTACCCCTGCAAAAATATGCTAAGAAAGAGTAAAATTGCAGGTAAGCTAGTGCGCAATATTTATTCAGGGTGTAAAAAATTAAATTTAACATACAATAAAAAGAAAGATTTAGGAGATACTGAAAATAGGATTTCGCACCTCGGTCATGCTCCTTGGCGGACACTATGTGCAAGTTTAATCGTAGCTGTTAATTTCTTAACTAACACAAAATTTTATTACATTTTTGAATTAGTGTAATTTTGATATAAGTTTATCTTGGAAACTTGAAGCCGGCCGTATTTCAAAACAGGCCTGTGTTCCGATATATCTATCTCCTAATTCAGCACTCATTCCCGCTGTGCGCGCAAACAAAACCGCAAATATCAGCGCAAGAGCTTTCCATACTTGTGACGCAGTCGTTTTGTACGACATTCCTCATGACAACGGAACGGAGCTGATAACAGCCCCGAGTGAGAGCAAAACTTATCAATTCCACCCCGTTGTCATACGGAATGTACGAGGGGCATTCATAAAGTTCGTATTATTGTCACGAAGGAACAGAGATTCATCAATCAAACTCGAGTAGGAGTTGAGGCTTTCTTTACATATTCGCCACCAAAAGTTACCCACTTTTTCCAGCGATGCACCACATGCCGGAGGCCATTGTTTTAGAACTCCTCGTTTTGACTGTTCAGAAATCACTTGGTTGTTTCAGCAATCACTTGGACGCCGTCTTTGAAATGCTTTGCTCTTATTTGGCTACACTGGAATCCTCTGCGCCATTTAACCAAAGTGTCATAAACTGGGGTGTTGTCCCCAAACAACGCTTCCAGATTGGAATGAATATCCTTGGCATTGCTTCCCTTCAAATGAAAAAGAACGGATCACTGCATGTGCTTGGCACCGACGGGGGGTGCCATTCTTGTTTCGACTCCCTAGCGGCGTTCCGAGCTTTTATAGCAAGCGATGTTTATACTGTGTGGAAACTAGAGGGACGCACGCTCATGTTGATGCCTGTTTTGTTTTGTTTTCTAAATTTTTTTGTGCCGATAATACGAACTTTATGAACGTCCCTCGTACACACAACGACGACTTCACACTGTGGAAGGCTTTTGCTTTAATCTGCGCGGTTTTGTACGCACTACGAGAGGCAAGTAAAAAATGTATTAAACAATTTTAAACGTTTTGAAGGAACACACGTGACGGCTATATATTATAATGGAGACAAAGGGGAAAGTAAAGGGCAAGGGAGAGTAGATCTTGAACACGTAGTAATAAAATAACGCTTGCTATTTGCTTGTTACTTTTATTTTAAAACCACTGTTTTAAACCGAAGTCTAATCTCAAATTGTGTATGTACTTACCCTATTGAAAATATTTCTAAAGGCCCCGTCAGCCTTGAAGGATTATGGGACCTCACAGGCCTTCAAAACCCTTCAAAAATACCCTACAGAAAAACCCTTCAGGGATACCCCATAGAAAAACCCTTTAGCTATACAGCCCTTCAACCCGTCAGACCCTTTAGCCCATCAACCCTTTAGACGCCCAAGTGACTGTGAACCATAGACAAAAATGCGGTTCAAGACATTATTGAAAATTTATTGCAGACATTTAATTTTACATTAATATTATAACTCAAAAAGGCGATAAAAAGCAACGTTTGTTCAAACCCGGTGCAAGGAGCTGTAGACGAAAAAATCATTTCAAATGGGGAAAACTGACTTCTTTATCACAAAGAAAAATATCTTTCAAAGTACTCACAATGCCGCTGGGTATATTCCTGATGCACGGTAGTTCAGCTAATAAAACCGAGCAGGTGCACCTCACGGACACATACACAGTCTCAGTATGCACGTTTAGCGAAAACACGAACTCGCAAGCAGCACCCGCCACCGTTGCGAAATCCTGAGCACAGTCACGGTTTCGTCCATGATGACGTCCCGCCGGCGTCTTCGGCGTATTTTTCGCTCGCTGGATGCTTCTGAAGTCGAATGGACGAAGAGGCGCAAGGAACGAGTCCGGACAGCGGCCGTGATCCACCGTCTCAGGACCCACAGTGCTATAATCCCGGTGTGCAGGCACAACATGCCGTAGGACGCTGACCCCGACTGCTAGGCTTTGCAACGAGTAAGCCGACACCGGCCACCATCTCCTTGAATGCGCTGAGCACGATGGCGCTCGAGCGGTGCTGAAGGCGGCCAAAGCCGAACTGTGGTTCACCTGCGTAACCAAGGAAGAAACTGCACGGATCAAAACAGACCAAGGGGCGAGCCCTCAAAGCCATGCATGCTCACCTTCCTGGAGGAAATTCGTCCGCTCGTTCTGTCCCGCTCGTTCTGTCCTTATTCCGCGGCGGCTCGTGGGCTAACCGGAACCGCCGCTGGCCTCCCCCGCTTGCACACACCACTCCCTCCCGCTGACCACTGGCCTGGCAGCCCTGCTCCCTCTCCCCATCGCCGGGCGGAGAGAAGCGCGTGTGGGTTGCTTTTTGGGGACCGTCGCCCGTGGAGGAACCGGTTCCCGGAACGAGTCGTTCCCGCGCGCGTTTCTGTTCCTGGAAAACGCACTGCTCTCGGGTTGTTGTTTTTTTTTTATTTTATTTATGGTTGCACGGATTTCGCCTCGAGCGGACAGGATTGAGTTCGCCTCAAAACGCCGATCGGCCAACACCACTCGGCCCGCGGCTCGTCAATTCCCCACATGGGGCGGTCGCCCTCAGTGGGCTCCTTGGCGACCGAACAGCCGGGCAGTGACAGACGGGTCCAGAAGCCCGCTCGTATTTGATAGAAGAGCAGTAATAAAATTGGGACTGTACACACATACGATCGGCATTCTCCAAATACTTTAAACGACAAAAGTTTCGCGAGGACCTAATTTCCGCAAATTTCACGAATCGCCTACATTTCGTGAAAAATACGTCCCGCGAACAATTCGGGCAATATGTGAACGCCACGGAAGCTACACTCGATTCGCGAAAGTTAGAACCCGCGATTAACTTTCAATTTTCAGCTTTGGCCCGATTTGCGCAAATTTGAGCCCGCGAAAATTTAGTCGTTCACAGTACTTACTTTTTTCCCGTCGCGTACAATAAGCAGCTATGTTCTAATTCTGCGAAATGTGTTTTCTCCACCTAAGTCGCTGCCCACAGACATCTCAAGAAGCCTGAAGGTTTTCCCGACCCTATTAGAAAAGTTCTTGACAGGCTTTCAGACATTTCAAGGCATTTTAAAGCGCACTTCAGACATTTTAGGAGACCCTCTGACGGGGCTAGCGAACCCACCAGGAAATATTGGTGCCCCCTTCAAACATCTCCGAAATTCTTTTGAAGTCCCCTTCACACGCTTTAAAAAAATCCTGAAGTCCCATCAGAGCGATTTTTAACAGGGTATAAATTTTATGTAAGCATATAAAGCTTGTATTTAAAACATCCTGCATAATCGCAGTACTAGGTTGGGAACCGGAGGCAGACCCTATTATAGCGAAGACTAAGATGTGCTTCCGTTTGCAAATCGTAAACTTGAAATAGCCTGCAGCACGTGGTTCTTAAATGTTCGGAAGTGCTGCAAAGAATATTGCGACTTCTTTTGGGATATGGTTATAATCCGTGTTTTATTGTTTCAGGTCAAAGCTAAGGATCTATGTTTGTTCGTCGACATGGACGGAAGTGTCGAACCAAACGACATTTTGAACCTGGCTTTGAACCCACTTGTCGGTGAAGGCATTATATAGAGGAGCCAACACAAATCAACTGTTGAAAATGAGCTCCTAAAACCGCATATAAAAACTTCTGGAATTTTTCAAATATGTTGTTATAATGAAGACCTCAATCATAATTACCTATTTTGTGCATCGTTCCTTCAGTGGTGCCAATACTGAGAGCCTGAACGGGTGCCTTGGAAAGCACCTCTGCTTCACTAAACACTCTTGCAGCAGAACCAGATTTTCTCTCGAAAAGTTTCATCTGATTCCCTGTTTTGTATTGCGAGTATCAACAAGCACCGAAGAAAATCGGGGTCATTGAAATTTTCGGTACTCAAAAATGGTGCCTGCAACTCCTTCAGGGACGAGAGTCCTCTGAGTCTCAGGGGGTTGCAAAGGGTGCTTGGGAGCACCGTTATACGAGCGTGTCTGCTAAGTACAAAGGGGACTTAAAGGAATCCTCAACTGATATGAGTTATGTAGCTCCAATGGTGTTGCATAGCCCCGCTGGACTGGGGAGTCTTGGGAGACCCTAGGAGGCCTAAAGGGCGCAATATATCTCCCACAATATTGGAAATCATGTAAACACCTGGGAGCTGAAAGGAGCAATAACAACACCCATAAAAAGACGGGTCGCGTGAACCCCTAGGAGTTATAAGGAGTGCCAGACAACACCCCTAGTTAGGGGGATCACTTGACTCCCTAGGTGTTACTTTACAAATTAAACAGCACCCCTTGTGATGGTGTCAGATGAGTCAAAGGGAATTGAAATGAGGTGCTAAATGACCCACCGAAAACGGGTGTGCTAGAGCTCTCCGGTTCAAGGGGATAACATGATTCGCCCGGGGAGTTATATCCGAGACATCGCTTGACTCCCCTAAAAGGAATACACCTGTACACTATTTCTTTAGTGTGTACCCCTCATCATCGTTTACGCCTAAAACTTACTGAACTAAATATAAATAGTCATGGCATCTCCTCGATTTTACCATTTCTAACTAATCGCAAGCAATTTGTCTTATTTTCAGAGCGCAGCTCTTAGGCGCCCGTTTCCATGTTTAGGGGCGTCGGCGTCACCGTCGGGGTCGGCGCAAAGCCGCTAAATTTAGCGGGATAACTGGCATCACGTGACCTCAACACCAATAAAATGCCCGCTAAATTTAGCGGGGAAATTTTGTTTCTCCGCTCGATTTAGCGGACAAATTCAGTTTCTCTGCTAGATATAGCGAGAAAATTGACGTCACTTGACCTCAACACCAATTCGATTCCCCGCTACGTGACCTCAACACTAATTCAATTTTCCCGCTAAATCTAGCGGAGAAATTCAGTTTGTTCATGGGTGAAGTGATATCAAGTCATGTGACATCATTTTCTCCCCCAAATTTAGCGGGGTAAGTGATTTGGAGGTGGAGGGGATGGAGGAGGAGGAAAGGAGGAGAGGGTACGAAGGAGGAGGAGGGCACACCCTCTACTCCGTACCTTCCCCTCCTCCTCCTCGAGAATTGCCCTCTAATTTTGCATTACAAGAGATTGGTAAACGTCTTTCATTTTTATAGATGACACCTTATCCTTCCCCATTACGGCGAAATCCGGAGGTCCCCAGGGCAGCGTCATGGGACCACTTTTCTTTCTCGTCTAAATAAATGACCTACCTTCCCTAATCTCGCCATGTGTGACGTGTTTCATCGACGATTGTCTTCTGTACCGCCGAATTTCTGATACTAGCGTCCCATAATTTTTTTTAACAAGACATTGATGTCTTGGGAGAAGGGTGCTTAAATTGGCAAATGAAGATAAATGTTTCTAAAACCAAGCTAATTTATTTTCATTCTTGTAAACAGTACATTTCTTTCTGCTCGATTTTATCGGCTTCAATTTCATTTGTTCCCTCATATACGCACCTTGGTGTCACTTTCACCGAAGATGTGAATTGGAATGCTCACATTGACAATATTATTAAAAAAGCACCGAGAACACTTAGATTTCTTAGAAGGTATTTGCACTTAGCACAACAGGACCCCTAATAAAATACATTTTGCACCTGTATAAAAGTAAACGGGTACATACCGGTAACCGTTTAGCAAACCGGTCACCCTTTTGTCAAACGGGTCACCCGTTTGAGCCATATCTTTCACCCATATATGAGCGATACCGGTCACCCGTTTGAGCCATACGGAAACTCGTTAGTGCAGATGGGTCACTCGTTTGGTTAAACAGGTCACTTGTTTGGGCAATGGGGTCGCCCGTTTTGTTCAAATTGGTGGCCAGTTCCCCAAGTGGGTGACCGGTGACCGGCAAACTGTACCAGTTTAATAAAACAGATCTCCCGTTACGCGATGAGTCCGTTTAGCACTGAAGTACAGAGCGGCGGCACGGGCACGCCTGTTTGACCCGCATGCAGTTTCCAGAGGGCTATTATGAATGTCAGTGCACATGTCATCAGTGGATGCAAAGCAACGACGTAGCAATCGCAATATGAAAGCTTATTGCGCCTTGATCTGGCCAACGGCACTCGCTCTGCTGAAGTGTGAGCGTGGGACTGTCCAGCACCGTTAGAGTGCTGAAAATGCAAGACGATGCTTTGTCGTCGCTAATCCTTTGCCTTTCGAACGCCTGCGAAGCCGTTCCAGCGCTCGGCGTACCCAACGCAGCGCCTTTGAATAACCGCTGGCGAACTTCCGTTTGCGAGCTCTGACGGAAGTTTATGTTCGCGGGGGTTCATAAAATACTTGCATATAAGTGGCGACAATCAGCCGCCGACGCCCGCAAACTGCCAAGAGGAGCCTGACAGGTTGCGATGCTGCGTGCGCTGTGCGCCGGGCACTGTAACGGCTTCGCAGGGGTTCACAAGGCAAAGTATTCTCAACGACAAAGCAGAGTCCTGCAACATCACCAAGCTAGCGGTGCTCGAGAGTCCCACGCTCACATTTCAGCAAAGCGAGCGCTGTCGGCGTGATCGAGGCGCAGTCGCCTCTCGTGCCGCGATTGCTACGTCTTTGCTTTGTCTACGCTGATGATATGTGCACTGAGATTCGAAACAACTTTCTCGAGACTGCATGCGGGTCAAAAAGAAAAGTCAATACCGTGATATAGTGTCGTGGCAACGTGTCAACAGCAGTACTCACCTCGACAGCGCGTAAGCAGCTGCGTTATTCCCGTCGACGCCCGCGTGGAGAACGCCACAATATACATAAAAAAAACATATTTAACACGGGAAAACATATAAAAATACTTAACCGTGAAATGCGCGCTACCTTAGGGACAACCTTTCACCTCAATGTTTTGCGAAATTCTGAAATGAGCCAGCACTGTTGCTGATCTTTTTTTTTTCTTTTTTTCTGAAGTAATAAAGTACTTTAAGGTTCTTGGATTGTAGCACAGTTGTAAGTTAGGCTAGTTGGTGTAGCATTGTAAAAGAGTACAAACAGCGCGAAAAACCACACTGACACAGAAAGTGTGCACAAACAGAGCGCTGAGAGTCAGAAGCCCAACGTAGGCAAGGTAGTGTCCTTTTAGGAAGGCTGAAAATAAATTATCAGGGACAAGGAAGGTGGGTTTGCGCTAGTGCCTGAGGGTGTTTTTTTTTTTTTTTTTGTAAAGGATGAAGAGGCGATCACACGAACTTCAAAGTGGCCGAGAATCTTGTCTTATGTAAGGTCAAACAGAGGGAATTAATGCTTTGTGAAAACTTGGGCCTGGATAGACTAAGGTCGGCTGTTGCGAAAGGAAAAGGCCTTTACCTCAACGGCTTCTTCAAGTTGAAGTCACATATGGAGTCCATGCCGTTCTGGGCCATTGTGTAACCAAGGGATTCATAGCAGGTACATATCGTGGATTTCCTCAGAAGTCACTTGACTGTGAGACCCGTCTAGGGTTGAACACGCGCTGTTAGTGCTCCAGTTCGTGATAGATAAAAACCCTGAAATGTGTGAAGTGGTGTCTTTTGATGTCGAGGACCTGTTTTATGCTATTCCTTTCCAGAAACTCTTGGCAGCTGTAAAAAAGGGCTTTGACGCCATTGGGGAGATTTCTTTTCGGAATGCTCGTGGGTAAACGTTGAACAATTTTTAGAATCACCTCGTTTTAATTTAAATTCCACGTTGATGGAGAACAAGGGGTCGCGGCTTTTACAAAAACAAGAAGAGAGTGTTCCGTCCAGTGTCGCGCCCGTACTGAGTGTTTCTGGCAAGGTGTGATCGGAGAATTGGGGATGTCCTCGGGAGTGACGTGTAAGGATATTCAGATAACTTGACGATTTTTTTGTTTTTGTTTCAAATTGTGTATACCCAAGACTGGGAGGTTGTGTTAGCTGACATGTTGAGTGTGTTCAAAGGGCACTTAATGGGCTGAAGTTCACCAGGGAGGACCCGGTTCAAGGTGCGTTGCAGATTTTAGACATTGAGCTATCTTTCTCCGAGTCTCATGTGTGCTGGTGTTACTCACCTAGGTGAAATAAGGGTGTTTTTCTGTACGATTCGAACCACTTAAAACTGATAAAAAGGGGGATTATGACCAGTAGCCTTTGGAGGTCCCTCACGAGGTCCTGTCCGCACCAAACGATCAGGAGTTTTTGCGGGCGGGCTAACAAATGTTTGGAGGGTGGATACCCAAGCAGCCTCCTGTTAGGTGTAGCCGTGAGCCTCATAAGGAGGGTGCAAATTCGGGAGGGTAGTATCGGTATGGAAAATACGCAGAAACCTGTTGTGGTGCCCTACATCAAAAAGGTTCCGCACAGATTAAAAAGGTTGCACAACGGCAAGGCATTCCTTTTGTTTTCACGGATCCCTGTAAGCTGAAACGTTTGTGTGCGAGGGTGGGCAGAGGTCGGACACCTATCCCTGGATGTGTTAAGTAGCATAAACAGAAATTCGGCATAGTCACTTAAGACTACTTACGTGTGGAAATGCGAAAGTATTATAGTGTCGGGACAGAACGAGCGGGTTGGTAAGGATAATTAAACTTGAGGAAGAAAACGAGAAGGGACGTTTGTGTTTTGTCCGTCCCTTCTCGTTTTCTTCCTCAAGTTTAATTATAGTGTCTTCGGTGAAATGTTTTCGATTGATGATTTCGACATTCTTTAAAGTTATTTCTGCTGATTCGATGAGTGCGTCTGCGCATTAGTTTGGCCAAAGTCCAATGACGCACGTACTAGGCACACCTTTAGTCAGCCAGAACCGTGGAGCCGCCATGGCGTCGGATTCTACTTTCGGCAGCGGTAACCGGCCCAACCGGAACGCGGTATCAGGGTCGCCGACGAGAAAGTAACATGCTGCCATCCATTTTCTGCTGCCCACAGGATCACTTGTGTTGAACAGAGATTTTTTACACGCGGATGTTAAGGGCCGCCCGTACCGTGCGGAAGAATTTCGGGTCAATTCGGAAGGCTTGGGTTTACTCCCCGAGGTCGTGGCCCTCGGGGCGTATCAGGTGAATCATGACTGAGCCGCCTCGTGCAAGTTCCTCGATGGTGCCAATAAACTGCTGTACACACCGGAGCTCACCGTCAAGGGGCGGAGATGCATCGTTGTCGACCCCGGCTACAGGGACGTGCGCCTCAAGCTCCATTGGCTGCTCTTCAACGTCGCCAATGACGACGTGAGGGCAGTCTTGGCGCCTTACGGAAAGGTCCTGGATGTCTCCAGGGTGCGGTGGCACATCGGCGGCTGCCAGACCGTCATCACCATGACGCGGACGGCGGTGCTGCCCTCTGAAGGGGGGCGTGACTCCCGACGACATCCCGCACCAGGTGCGCGTCGCCGGTGACCTCGCCCTCGTCGTCGTGCCGGGCAGGGCGCCGCTTTGCCTGCGGTGTCAGCGGACGGAGCACATCCGCATGGAGTGCCGCGTCCCCAAGTGCAACGTCTGCCAGCGGTTCGGCCACGACGGCACGCAGCGCGTAAGGACCTACGCGCCGGCCGTAGGCCCTGTGCGAGGCGAGGGGAAATCTGAGCTTCTAATGCACGAGGCTGACGCCGCGGAGGCCGTCGCGGGTCCGGACGCCAGGGAGAAGCAACGCAGAGAGCAACGGCAGCACCGGAGTGCGAAACGGGCCCGTCCGCGGTCAACGTGACACCCGGTGCTGGGACGGCAAGCCAGGCCGTGTCTCCGGACGTTCAGTCTGTTGAGGCGTCGAGGCCTGGAAGCGTCGAGGCCAGCCGGCACGTGCGACGACGCCCCCCCCCCCCCCATCTGAACAACCAGGCGACGTGCCCGCGGAGACGGCCGTGACACCGGAGCCCGCCGCAAAGCGGACTCGGGACGACGACGGCGCAGACCCAGAGGCAGCGACCAAGGAGAAGCCGCCTGCCAGGACGGCACCCCAAGGGGGAGACGGCCCGGCGCAATCCCGAATGTTCCCGCAGTTGCAGTCAGGGGGGCCAAGCCACCCCCATGACAGAGTGAGAAAGGTGATGGTCTCTTTGGTTGCGCGAAAGACTCGGAAGGTGCGTGACGAGTCAGAGGAGAAGGCCGCCCGACCCGACGTTAGCGCCATACGGTTCGTCACTTTTATTTTTGTTAGCTGTTAGACTAGAGTCTGCCCTCCGAGTGGCCACGCTTAACGTGCGTGGCCTGTCAGCAAGACGCCGGCAATACCAGATAAGCCACCTGCTTGCCGAGCGTGAGCTCGACATAATCGCCGTGTGGGAGACGAAACTAGAAAGCCATGAACAGACGAACCGTATGGTGCGACCCTTTTAGTCTTTTTTCAAAGTATCCGTTACGCACCCGGTTGTTTTTTTTGGAGGCTGTTGTTTATTTATTCGTCGATCAGTTGGTGTTATACAAACGGCCGTATATTCGTGTTTTTCTTGCCGTCTTGTTTATTGTAATTTTTCTTTTATTAACCTTGAGTGGCGGGTTATTTGTATTTATGCGAACAACCGGAAGAGTGAGCAGAAAGTTTTTTTTTTTTTTTTTAATATTTCGAAAGTTTATTTAACTGTAATAGGGTCGTTATTTGTCTCAACGATTTTAATTGTTTTGCTCGTCAGAGGATAAAGCGAATCAAGTGCATTTTTTTCAATTCGAGTACTTTTTTCTTTGAGTGAAATAATTGCAAGAAACCCATTAGAGAATGTCACTGTTTGTGCATCTAAAGGAGGAGTGCAGTGCACCCATTTTCGAGGAATCAGCGATGCGAGGCTTGATAGAGCGTGTATTTCACTTGAACTTGTTCCCCTTTCCGACCATTTCGAGATAAAACATGTGTCTTTAGCGATCAGGCTTTGGTATTTTTTACTCTTGGGAACAAGAGGAAATCACCGCGTCGGGGATGGGCCCAGTGGAAGATGAATGGATGTCTCGTTAATGATGAACCTTTTATTTTTCAAATTTTAAAATTGTTTCAAAATTTATGTGTGAACGACCGAGCAAAGTGGGGGGAAAGGTGGGAAGTGTTTAAAAAGGACGCCAAAATTATTGCCATCGAGACATGTAGGTTCATATCTCACCACTAAAAGATTAAAGAAAACGATCTACGGCGCAAGTTAGACATGTTTGTAGCCGAAGAGGGTATGGAACCGGACGAGTTCACGAAAGAAATAAAAGATGTAAAAAGGCAACTGGAAATTACCGATGCCGAACAGTACAGACAGGCTATTGTGCGGGCGCGTAGTGAAAAATATTCGATGGGAAGAAGTCCGACGAAGCGCTCGCTCAGCGGCGAAAAAAGATATGCAAAATGAAACAAAATCAAAGATATACGTTTTGGTGCCACACTAACAGCGATAAGACCGTGATTAAAAAAGCGTTTGTAGGACACTATCACAACCTGCTAGGGAACCGTGCCCCTTTAGATATTGGTTATAAAACGTGTTTTTTTTTTCATTAATGGCGCAACTAGATCAGCTGCTTTGCGAAAGCTTGGAAATGCCAATTAGTTTTGGAGAAATTGAAAAAGCTATTGATGAATTAAGTGCCGGCAAGACGCCTGGGCCGGATGGCCTCGGGGCAATATTCTATAAAACTTTTATAAGTGAGGCAGCAGTTGCACTGCATAAGGTTTTGTCCGAGGCCTACAAAGTTCACTTGTTGCCGCCATCATTTCTAGGGGCGCACACAGTGCTCATTCCCAAGTCTGAAGATCCAGTTAAACTTCTGTCTGTATCAGAGTATAGACCAATTAGTTTAACCAAGGTGGATTACAAAGTTTTTATGAAAGTTCTGGCTAGACGGTTGCAATCCGTATTCAATGTCGCGTGGGACCGCAAAAGAAATTTGAAATATTCCCGACGTGTTCAAAAATAGGTTGAATATGATCCACAATATCCGTAAATGACAATCGCACATTTGTATTTTGTTCCTGGTGGCTGTATTTTTCGTTATAAACGGCCCACTCTGGCAAGCGCTCGGAGAAGGCCCAGCTTAGAGCACGTGACATCCAACGCAATCGTGACGTAGGTCGTCTCGAGACGAGCAAAGCTACGGCGAGGCTGACGTCGAGAGGATGGCCTAGTCGTTCCAGCCACCGAAGCGGCTGCTTTTGTACGAATTTTGAGTGACGGGTTAATCTTCTATAATCTTGTAGGGGGACAATAGCGACTTCTGCGACACACAAAAGGGATTCTTGGGAAGAGGGGAGTTCCTCCTTCCCCCCTTCTCTCGTCGTGGCCGGAGGCGACACAACCTCCGTCACTAGCTGTCAAGGTTCCTAGACGAGCATTACAAACGAGGCGTTAGCGACATCCACCAGGTGCTCTTTGCTAATCGTTTATTTTGTTTTAAAATTCCTTTTCGAGACTTTTTTAACAAGATATTGGTATGTTCCATGTGATACTGCTCTTTTGAACAGATATAGACCAAAAAATGAGCGCCGAAATTTTGTTGTAGTATCCCTTTAAAGGGCGCACTATCACTACATATATTAACGTGGCCAGATCTGTCTTAGAGTGTTGTGATGCTTTTTTTGGACGAGTGGCGATGCTACAGCTTGACCTGGAAAGAGCGTTTCATCGTGCTTCGCATGAGGTACTTTTCAGTGTCCTAAACCACACGAACGTAGGCTCTGTTATACTCGAGAGCATAAAGATGGTGTATGCAAATTGCACGACTAGTTTGATTGTGAATAAGGGAGTCACCGAGGGTATCAAAGTTATGACTCCAGTCAGTCAAGGTTGCCCGCTTTCGCCATTACTGTTTGCGTTTTACTTAGAGCCTTTTTGTTAAAAACTTATTCATAGTAGTAATATTTGTGGTTATAAATTGCAGTCAAGTGAGGTAAAGGTACTTTCTTATGCGGAGGACGTCGCTGTTATTTGTGTTGATCAAGATAGCGTACGTGAAGCGGTAAATGTGATTAAACATGAGGAAGATACATAAAAAGGGGGGACGGACAACGAAGACTTCCAACTAGCAACAACATTTATTGACCCGAAGTTTGCATATATAGGTAAAGGAGGGGAGGGTGAAAGACGCCACACTTGAAAGGGGGAAAAGCGATGGGTGAGGGTGTAGAGGCAAGAGAGTGAAGGACAATCCCGTGAGGTTGACATGTAGTCGCTTGTAGCCGCGGAAACGAGGGACGCCAGCTCTGGCCTCAGGAAGTTTATCTCCCTCCTGGATAAGCCTATGGAGGGGCACCCGAAGTTGTTGTGACTGGTGCATGGCGAAGGCCTCCATGATCTCTCGTCCGTATCTTGAGGCGTGACCTCCAATCCTGGTGGTCGAGGGAAGGTCGGCTGAACAGGGTTCGCTGCATTAAGAGGTGTGCTTAGCAATCGGGTCATAACTAATCTCCGAAGTGTCGGAGGCAGCTTTCTTGATCTTGTTTGCATGTTCCCTAACCCGATCGTTTAGGCATCGGCCCTTCTGTCCGATGTACTTAGCACCGCAGGGCATGGGAATCGAATACACGCACTCTTTGCAGCAGGTTACATAATTGGTCTGGTGCTTTTTCTGGCACGGGGGCGCTGGACCTGGTTTGTTGACTTTTCTACAAATAGAAGCTAATTTGAACTTGCACGAAAATACAACGTTGGTGTTGAAGCCGAGTCATTGAGAGAGGTGTTAGTTTCTTTTCGAATCTTTAAGGTCCGTTTTCCTTTGGTCTATCTTAGCACCGTGTCACGGTAAAAGTTGCTTCGAGATCTACTTGACGTTCTGCTGCCTGTGCCGCTTTATCGTTCCCTATAGTGTTAAGGCCCTGGACTCGATGTCTTAAAAAGAGTGACGAGCATGACGGTAAAGCCTAATGCTAAATTCATTTTTTTTAACTTCATTGTGGCGTCCTACCCGTAAACCCATGGTGAGAAGCAAAAGGCATTTTTGTACCTTGGTCAACACATTGTCTTTTATGCAAGCAGCCAGAAACTGTAGAACACGTAATTATTTACTACTGAGACGCTGTGTTTTTGTGGGATCCAGCGCACACTCAAGAGAGATTTCCCGATCAGCGGCAGAGGTATATGATTTTTAATAAAAGAGAATGTAAACGGTGTACCTATGACATGATCAGTCTATGGAAAACAAGAGTAGGCGTAAATCACGCTGATGAGACAGTCCGGTCGGTGCGTGAATATTCTATTGGCGCGTTAAGTCGGCGCTCCTTTACTCCTACTCCGACGCTCCGAGTTTCATACTCCGAGCGCAGCAACTAAACGACGCATAGCGCACAGGAGCGCGACACACCGATGCTGCGTTCCAAACTTACTCGAATGAATCTGTGCTACCTTGGCGGATTATGTCACGTGACAACAAAAATAGAGAAACGCTGGACGCGGGTAGGCTTTTGATAACCACCTTTACCCGAGAGTTAGATCGAGCAAGTTTTGAAACATGGCCAGAAACTATCGACGGGCCACGCGAGCTCCTTCCAAGCGAGTTCCTTCCGACCACGCGAGCTCCTTCTGATCGAAAAATATTTCGAAGATAAATATTTAGGCCCGCGTGGAGCGGCAGAATATAAAGCAAAAGAACGGCGACGTTATGAAGTTTCTACGAACGTTTTAATATTCCTGAAAAATGTGAAGGCTCGCTCGTGCGCAAATGTGGAAGGTTACCTGGCCGATCTATTTATTGACCACACATGGTGTTCCGATTTAAATTAAAGACAAAATTTTTGAACCCGCTCGTCGACGCAGGAAATCCTCAAATTTGTCAGAGATTCCCTGGTTCCGTCGGTTCCGTCTGGCAGCGAGACAGAAGTTACGCGGAGACCGGCACACCGTCCTTCGATAGCACGTCAATTCGTTTTAGGCGGTATGCATGAACAAACATTTCCCGCAACGCTAACTGGTGTTTCGGCTTTCCAATCTAAGTATCATTATTCGCTGCGGCTGGGCTAAGCATTCTAAGCAGGGTAGCGGTCTGACTGTCTTTTCATCACAACTTTTCTGTCGCAGAGCTATCGGCACGTTCGTTCGATAGATCAATTCGTTTTCAGGCAGGACGCACGAACGAACCTGTTCCTCAACGCTCACTGATGTTTCGGCTTTCAAATCGATGTATATTTATTCGCTGGGCTAAGCAATATAAAAGGGACAGAGCGGTCCGAATGTCTCCTCATCCCGACAACTTTTCTGTCGCTGTGCTATCGGCACGCTACCGTTTTGGTCGATGCATTTTTTTTTCAGGCGAGATGCAAGAACAAACCTTTTTTGGAACGCTAATTGCTGCCTTGGCTCTCAAATCAAATCGTTTTTACCCGCTGGATTCAGCCCTAATCAACTGAAAAGGGTCAGCCGTCCGGCTACGCCTTCCGTCTCGACGGTCTCGACAGCAGCGCAGCCATCTTGTTTGTTTACTTGACGTCACGGAGCGCGAAGAAGTCACTCGCGCTCCGAGAAATTCCCGGTGCACGAAGAGCGCGCTCGAGTGTCAGTCTCCGGTGGCGCTCCAGTCCGTTTAGTGAAAGGAGCGCCAAACTCCCGCGCCCCGGAGCGCGGACTTAACATTGAAAGAGTTTCCTGCATACGTGAAGTGTTCCGAGCACAGCCGGAACAGCCAGGTTGCTTGCCCATTCTTGATGGTTTTATGTGTCTGAAAGTACTTTAATGAAGCGAAGGCAACCATGTTACGGCTGACGTGTTTTTAACCCCTCCTTTATATACGGGTGTTTCTTTTTATTCTTTCAGATGTGTATAAAAAGATCCGTGAAACCTAAACTTATACAGTTTGTGCACGTGAGTTATACGGCCTGGGGGACATAGTATAGGAAGATAGTCGCAACTATCAGTCGGCTAATTAAGTACAATTTGTTAATATCTTTTTAATTAGTGCAAATAGACATATAGTTCCAAATAGAAACTTGCTCAGCATCATCGAAATCCACTAAATCAACTCTTTTTAAAAGGATATAACGCCGGGGCAGCACTTTACGGCGTTTCGTAAAAACACTCTATTTTGACGTGTTTCCAGATTTCGGATTCTTATCCGAGCGGATCCTTGCGCCCGCAGTCCTGCTCCCCAGTGGTCGCGGCGCAAAGCCACCTGCTCGCCTCCAACGTAGAATGAAGGGAAGTAGGGCGCACGTGTTTTTCGTGTCTCAGCCACTGGGGGGCAGGACCGAGGGCGCGTAGATGCGCTCCGATAAGAAACCGAAATCTAGACACGCATTTAAATGGAGCGTTTTTACAGAACGCCGTAAAATGCTGCCACGGCATTAAATCCTTCTAAAAATAGTTGATTTAGTGGTTTTCGATGATGCTTAGCAAGTTTCTGCTTGGAACTATACGTCTCGCACAAATTGAAAAGTTAATTAACAAATTTTACTTAATTAGCAGACTGATAGTTGCGAATATTTCCCTATACTTTGTCGCCCTGGAAGCATAACTCACCTGAAGAAACCGCGTAAGTGTAGCTTTCACGGCTTTTTTAAAGAAATCTGAACGAATAAAGAAAACACCCTGTATATCCTATTGTACAAATGTCAAAGCAGGCAATAAAGAAAACAAAGAACCCGTCATGCGTCGCGAAAGAGTACTCATCTAGAAACCCGAAGGCCCGGGTCCGATTCCCACCCAGATCGAAATGTACCAAAGTTTCTTTTCGAATTCATTCATTTTCTTTGTTTACAGGAACCTCCCAGAAAAATTCGACGTCCATACGAGCATTTTGACTTGTTTTTACTCTTAGTGACATCGGATTACGCGTGAGGGGCACATAATGCCTTCGCATTAATAACTTTCTTCCTTCTGGGTTAGGCGTGGTTTATGCTTCCCGCTGACGTGTAAGACGATATACATCGGCCAATCAAGCCGCTGTATAAACGACAGATTACCGGAACGTGCGTTCTCGATGATGGCTTCCCCGTCAGGAAAAATGGCGGTGCACTGCGATAGGTGTGGGTGTACCCCTGTTTTAATCGAGACCAAGATTTTTGGGAAGCATCATTAACAGATCAGTAGAGAGAATACGGCAGCGTATTTTATTCAAATTCACAAAGATAAGTGTTTCAGTGCTCCCTTGATAAGTTTATATGACTGTGAACTTGCGTTTATCAGCAGTTTTCGACGTAATGGTTAGGTGATCTGATGTGACGTATTTGATTGAATGTGACCACGCCGGTGGTCTTCGTTTCTCAAAATAAACATTTTAAAGTCTGCACTCTGTGTGTGGACACCTTCTGTCCTTGTCATTTTTCTCGCTATTCTTTACCCTTTCACAAGCATCCGGAAGACCACGAACCCATTTTGTGTTGTCATCGTGGTGCGCAGGTTATTAATAAATGACAGTAATAAAAAAATAACTTACAAATTAAAAAAAAATATTACCCTGAACTAAACTGCGCTGTAGATTCCGCAGCTCATTAATAGCAGATTTGTTTCGCAATGGTAGTCGTACATGTGACAAAAACTACCATTTCTTATACCATGTAATCATATATGCCAACATGATGCAAAGATTCCCCAAACTGAAGCTAAAAAAAAATGAAAGAAGTTTACAATTCATTGTAATTCCGAATTAGAGCGCAGCTCTCAAGGAGGGTAGGATACGCAGGGGAGGGTCACGTGTGACGTGAGACGTGATGTTGCGTGTGACGCCACGAGTGTAGAATTTTCTGATAAATTTGGCGGGATATTTTTTCTTTAAATTTAGCGGGGAAATATTCACGCTAAATTTAGTTGCAAAATTGCCGCAACATTTAGCGGGGAAAGTTTGCCCTCGTGACGTCTCACGTGATGTCATGTGTGACGTCATTATGGGAAACGTACCATAATTCAACGCGCGGATACGCCAACGGCGACGCCGCTGAAGCCGGAAACGGGCGCCTAAGAGCTGCGCTCTAAAACGCAATCTAACAGTGCACCGACATTTTTTTTTTTCTTGTTAAAATCATATATTTCTTCACATTTCAATTTAGAATGTGGGTTATACGGGGTAAAACATAGGATATTCATACTTCCCGTTTTCGGTTAACTTTTGGGGCAGGGCAGTTCCTTTGCAACTCCAAAAACCAGCGTTCAAGTAATGCTGCTGTAATGCAGCTGTCCTGTTCACTCGTTGTTGACTTAAGAGTAGACACTATGCGTATTTTAGGCCCATTGGGTTTCCGATTACGGTCACATGACTACTCTCTCTAAGCGGGGGACAAGGCAGAGCACGGCCTGTGCCTGAAGACCATGGCTTGGTAGGGCACTCGCATAGCTTCCACTGCACTATCAACTTTGGAACGAACCCACAATAGGATACAAGTGGCAAATCATCTCCCTATGTTTAATGTTGCGACGCCCTTTGAGATTTAGGCTTTTGTAAGCGCACCCCTATGTCGACCTTGAAAGAGCACCTGATTCCTGCTCCTCCTCTCTATCTCTGTCTCTCCTACCTGAAGCTGAAATCGTGTAAGAAGGTGCGGACTCGTCGGACCAATCAACCCTCTGCTTTTTAGCACTTGACTCCGCTCTCTGCTCACGGCCAACGGCAGGAGCGTGATCAGGAGGTAAAAGATTGACGGATGGCGCGGAAGCGGTCCCCACTCCCGGAATGCCTGCTTGCTGACCTAGTTTCGTGTGTGCTGCGGACTGCGGGGCTGCCGTAAATTTAGGTGGTAAACAAGAGATTTCTTGAAAGAAGCCACAGAAATTATTGTGATATGGTTCGGTTCCGCAAATGACAGCTTGTGCCATATCGTGTTGAATCTTCACGAAGTACTTCCCTCTTGTTTTTGTGTTTGTGTGGTTGTTGTGCAGTGCCGGTGTCGACAGATATCTCAGATTACATGTTTCAAGTCCGCTATTCTGCTGGTAACTGCACTGCAACCTACTTCTTGACAACGATTGACCGTTGTTTTACGGGTACTCTTCCAGATTACCTCTAGAATTGGGCAGTCTCTGTCCTGCCGGGAGACGGCTGAGTAATTTACCCGAAATTCTACCGGCAGGCTTCTCCCATCATCTGTCTGAAATCATGTGACAACTGTGGGTAAAATAATGACTTTCTTATTTTCCCGGCTTTCGTAGAACAGGTTTCATAGAAAACTTCTCGGGGGTACATGTTTCATGAACACACTTTTCGTCAACACTAGCATATCACCGACTCTCGCTACGCGAATTGCACACTGGAGGGACATTTCGTCGCGCGTGTATCACAGGCCGGCCGACCCGTTCACGGATCTTCGCGGCAGCAGTCTGCAACGGCTCATTACAAAAATGTTAATCCACCTGGCCCACCCGTACACACTATTCGCGGCGACAGTGTGAGGTGACCTATTACAAGAACAACAAAAAAATAAAAGGCGTCTTCAAATCTCTGTAATGTGAAATTAGTGCGAAGCTCTTCAGGAGGAGGACGGGAGGGTACGGAGGGAAGGGTATTGAATTGGTGTTGAGGTCCCGTGACTTCAATTTTCCTAAATCTAGTGGAGAAATTGAATTTCCCCGCTAAATTTAGCGGAAAACTTAATTGGTGTTGAGGTCACGTGATGTCAATTTTCGCGCTAAATTTAGCGTGGTTACGCTGACGCCGTTAAAAAGCGGAAATGGGCGCTTAAGAGCTCCGCTCAAAAATCTAATTACAGGTGTCTATAAAGCAATCTGTAGATGAAACATAGCGTCTCACTGAAATGATCTGCTGTCGAAGTAACCTCGTTGTGTAAACTGATTGCCACCGCCAATGAGAGGCGTCTGCTGGTAGAATTTCGGGGAAATTGTTCTACCAACTGCCAGGAGAATAGACACAATAGTCTATAATTGCCCAGGTTCTTGTCTGCTTTGCAATCTTCCGAGTTGTATAAAAGTATAGTCGTAACTCTTTACATTTCGCAGATCGCTTGCACGTTTGTACTTGCCTACGGAAAAGACTGTATGTAATGAAGTTTTAGGAGATGTGAAAACAATCTTTTCTGTCTGTTTTCCTGCCGATTTACAGGCACCCCTAAGAGGGCAATACTTTATGGGTTTATTCCATGTTTTAAATAGGTTTATGAGGTTCGGGACGTCTTCAATAAGTTTTAGATATCCAACCTTCTAGACGAAACCCATTTAGGGCTAAGGAATAAGTTGCATGAATATTCGAATGGCGCGTTCAGATGTGTGGGCACGTGCCTGGCCAAACGGGCGCCCATATCAAACGGGTACCGTATCAAACGGGTACCGTTTCGAACGGGGGCCTGCATCCCACAATCACGTTTGATCCAAATGCATCGACAAGTTTTTGCACACGTTTGAATATCAAATGGATTTTTTTTTAGCAGGAACGTAAAACTTACTGCGCGGAAAACCCTACTTTGGTCTAAACTGTAATACGCCAGCACAATATTGTCCCCTCATCAGAAATACCTCATCAATACATTAGAGTTCATATAAAACAAAGAAATTTATTCATTTTAACTATTTCATGTAAACCAGCATATAGGTACTCCGTATCTAGCTCCCCGTGATTCTCGCCGCAAACTTTCTAGTCTTACTCTTTTTCACCAGATTTATTACAACATGCCACCAATCATGCTCACCTACTGTAAGCCTGCCTCATACATTTCTTTGCGTTGTGATCACTGTTTAAAAATGTAACCTCTAATCGGCGCAGTAATAAATTCAAATGTTCTCCCCTTGCTTTTTATATTGAAAATTTGCACTGCCTCCCTAACGTTATAACCACTGAAACAAACAAACTCGTATTTCCCGCAAAATACCTGGCTTTGACGTGATGTGTATATTGTTTATTATTTTTTTGTGAATGCGAATATTACTATATATGTTTATATAATGAGTGTTCAAGCTCCCGTATAGTCTGTTTTAGGTTTATTATTTTATGTAAATTACTTTTCGTGGCCAATGCATTCAGTTCTTTTACAGCGATGCTGTATAGGACTCGTCGGTCGGATTTCTTCGTGTCGGCGTCCTCACACATAAAAAAAAAGAAACCTTCGGCGATTGAAGCGAAAAGCGCATACATCACGCATACAACATACAGCAAAGCATTCGTTTCAATAAAGGACAAGCACAAAACACGCATCCGAACCACAAAATTGATGATAAGGCGCTCCTGATAACAACGCGAAGCACGTAGCGCTCACCGCGTAGCGTGTATTCGATTGTCTGGACCCTTGACGGGGCCTGGAAAAAGAAAAGAGGGAGAAGAAAACACCCTGCATTGATAGACACTCCTATACTTCGTTTCACCTTATGTCCGAGCGCGGACGATGTTATGAGCCGAAGGGCCAACCAAACGGCGCAAAAAGCGCAACGTCAAGGCGTGCTCTCTGCCCTTGATAGGACTAGCCGGCGGAGAAGCCCGCACAGAGAGACGGCGAATACCGGCTGGTCCTATCAACTGCAGAGAGCACGCCATGACGTTGTGCCTCTTTCGCTGTTTGATTGGCCCTTCGGCTCATAACATCGGCCGCGCTCGGACCTAAGCTGAAACTAAGTATAGCAACGGCGCTCACGCCGGATTGGCTGTCTCATGGTATAGACACTGCCGCCGTCATCATAGGCAGCGCTTAAAACGAGTTTCCGAAGCGGTAGCGTAGCTTAGTGGTAAGGCGTCTGCCTCATGCGCAACGGACCCCGGTTTGATCCCCATTGTAGGCTTACTTTTAATGCGAAAGCATTAACTGCCCCATGGAGCGAGCCGACGTCATCAGCTTTGAAGCCACGCCAAATGGCACCTTAAATCATTTCTCCAAGTGAAGCCAGCCCCCAGCTATAAAACCACGCGAATAGCCTAGACAACGACACCTAGTTTCCCTCGCCTTGTTGGAGGATTTCGGCATCGGTTTCATTGACTGGCGCGCGTTGAGGAGACTCCCATTGGCCGCAGCTCGTCATTTTCAATGAACGCCACTTCATGGCGCTGCGTGTCCGCGAGGCAGTGGCTCCACGCTCAAAGTCAGCGCGAGCGCTCGACCGTCGACGCAAGTACGAAGCACACGACAGAAGAGAGCGGAAGAGCCGCGTGCATGCTTTCGAATTCACAACTCATAAGAAGTGCTTAGGTGTACCTCGAGCTTTTTCTTTCTTTTCTCAAAATTTTTGTTTGGTCGAGGCATTTGGCGATATTTACGACATTTCTTGTTTACGATTAACACTGAAAAAAAAATAATGTTGTCGACGTAACTTCGCTCAGCTAAATGGTATGGGACTCCCTTTCCGGAAGTACAAGGGGGACAGCGGGGCTTGGGTTGCCGGCTGGACGCCGCGAAGCGACGTGTGCGACGGGGCCAAGTGGGTAAATAGTTTTGTAATTAGCAGAGGCATACTGTCGCCGCGAAGCGGCGTGAACGCAGACCGGGGAAGGGGGGGGGGGGGGGGGGTTAACGAGTTGCCCAGTGATACACGCACCGTCCGAGTCCGAAACCCAAATTCCCGCGCGTTGGCGAGCAGCCAATCAGTCGTGAGCGTCGTCGCTAGGGTGTGCGAAACCTTGATAAAATTAAACATCGAGGACGAGGACGGAAACAAGACTTCTTTCATTGACCAACAGAACATAGAATGGCACAAACCATAAAACCGCTCCCCAAAGGTTTTAACGTTCTCGAAGAAGGAAAGGAGAAAATTGTTAAAAGGAACAACATGCTCGTTTTCAATTATTACTGCTAGGGGTGGCGCCGTGACGGTGACAGTTACTGTCGGCCTTGGTGTCTTGGTGCTGCTATTACCGCATGTTTCTAGTCTGCGTGTTCGTGCGTAAAGCAGTTTTAACTAAAGAGGTGAGCGCGTCAAGATAGCAATGTCTGCGTTCCTTCTCGCAACAGCGTTGCACGAAAGGACCGGAATGTCTAATTGCATTAGCGACTTTTCGGACATTGCATACGATGCGGATTTCTTGTCTTGTGATCACCAGCTCAATTTGTGCTCAAAGTGACGGCAAACGCTCCTGCTAGTAGTGTAGAGCCCTAGCGTACGGTGTCCGAAATGTCTATTCATTGCCCTAGGTAGGAGGAAACTGGTCGCCCAACAGTGTGTCGAGCAATCGACATCGGGAATGGGTTCGCGTTTTAAGGCCTTTCCAAGGAACATAACCAATTGTTCCAAGCACTTCCAAAAGACAGAATACGCGTACTTGCTTGCAAGTAATTACAAAGGGGAATAAAACAAAAAATGCTCGAAGAATTTTAAGCGGCTAGCCGTTCGTGACGAGAACTTAGGTTGGGTAGTTTTGGCGAGGCGGGTCGCAACGTTGCAAATAACACGGTATAAAAATGTACAGTATACTAAATTGTTTCTTTTTGATGGAGCAATAACTAAGACCCCTAAACAAGCTGATGACGTTAATTGGAAGTTTTAGCATATTATTACCGCAGGCTATAGCGTGAGCACAGCAACGCTCCTGGCGTGCGCTGAAAATTATGCTTCACTGGACCAGCGTGAGATTCCGGTTGCAATGCTGCACCGTACGCTAGCCTGTGGTCACGCTATCCAAAACCTTCCTGCCAATAACCATAACGCAGTTTCATCATGTGTTGCAATAACACAAACCGCGACGGTGAGCAGCGAGTTGTAAGCCTGTGACACCAAGACATGAATACTGTGAACGCTGCTCTTCCGCAGCTTGACCGTCCCCGCGCGCGGTTCACTTTTTCGAGCACTAATGGCCAGGCAAAGCGCAAGCACCACCATATCTTCATCACCCCAAAAAATATTTTGTCACAAACCGTGACGTGGCCGGTGCCCAAAACGCGCTCGCCCTCCACAAAGCTTCGCAAGTTAAGGTTTTCGCAACGTTCAACTATTAACATGATCGTTTTCCTAACCTGCCCTGAGAGCTCCGCATTTATAGACAATTAAGTTATATTGAGCGCACTGGCCAGCGGCCGCGAACAGGCGTACGGGAAATTCTGGAGAATCTGTCCTCGTCTCGTCCGCCATCTAGGAACTACCGCCCCGCCATCTATAGGGCGTTGGAGTTGCGAATAGCCAATGGCGTTCTGTGGACGTAGTCCGTGATACTCTTTCCGCGCGTCGCTGTGCCCCCACTCCAAGGTCACGTGACACTCAGACGGCTTTGGATTGGCTCCGATGGCTCGTAACATCCGCTGTGCTTGGACGTAAAGTGAAACGGAGTATAACAGCTGATTTCATTGTTGTTGCAGCACCGCTACGGGTAGGACACGCATAGTTAGGACTTCCGAATAGCAGCGTGAATACGAGGAGCGGCAACGGGAAAAGGAAGGGCAATGCAACTAACGGCGTCGTGCTGCAACCAGCGGCTGCACTTCGTATAGTCCAGTGGGCAATCGTTGCAGGTGATACCACAGCTGCGCTGACCAACCAGAGTCACAGCGTGGATTGGAGCCCCAAAGTTTTTGTCCAGATATTTTTCTCACCCCCCTGGTGCATTAGGTTAAATGAACGTTTTTGAGGGGAATGGACTTGAACTTGAACACCATGACTCTTGGACTCTTTATTGCGCTACGTAATTCATACTAAAAGCTAAGTGTGTAGCCTTAACAATAAAAGAAATATAGAGGCTCCTCTTATCAGGAAGGCTGGGGACAGGTGCGGACCGAGGGATTTATCTAATCGCATGGTCGCGCTAAGCGAGCAAGGAACGCGAACGAGAAAATAAACTTAGCTGCGTTTGTTTTTGTTTTATCAGGAGAGCTGTATCAGCAGAGCAGCACGCAATGTATGCCCCACGTCCGTTACTACAGTTTCCAGATGCCGGTACTATCTGTCTTTGTAAAAAAACGATAATTTGTTGATTATTATTTGTTTACTTTCAGGAACGACATACTTGAAAAACCACATAACACACGGTGGTGTAGAGTAGCCTAATGACATTTAAAAACAATACGTTATTCTTTCCCTCCGAGACGATTTTTTATTGACTTCTGGACAAATTTATATAATCGATTTGTCAGTAACGTTCAAATTTATATCATCGATTTGTCAGTAACGTTCAAATATTGTGCCATGCTAGCCACATAAGGTGCATGAGCAGTTGGCACTTAAAATCAATTGATATTTTTTGTCCAGCTTGGCGGCACTGTAATGCATATTGCGGCAACGCGTTAGTAGTAACGGCCTTAACGTTTTTATTTCTTCGATGACGCAGTGACATACTCGGGCCTTTTTTTTTAAATCGGTAAAGTGTGAAGTAGTTACTTACGTTGCAAACACTTCCAAAGGACGTTGGCGCCCAAAATACTAAGCCCACGCCTTTTGTTTTGTGCCGAAAAACGCTGTTGTTTCAAAAAATATAATATAACGCAAAAGTATCGGGCATTACTTTCTTATCAGTAACGGTAACTTTAACCATGCTGAATTAATCTTAGACTGGGGTAGAGAAGAAACATCAAAACGTAGAAACGAACGAAAATACACAGGTCGACGTCTCAAGCTAAGCTAACTCGTTTATTTAGTTTACCTCCTTATATAGTCTCAATCTCAAGGTCGTCGCCGCCAACACAAAAAGGCCGACGTCTATACAGTTCAAGCGCCACAGTCTACATTACACAACGTAAGAATGTGGACAACCTTACAGGTCGACGTGATAAGGCAATATCCATCCTTCTTCAAACTTAAACAATAAAATATATCTCAAACATGAAAAATAAGATCACCACCAACACAGAAGACAAAGTCTATACAGTGCAAGCGCCACACTCTACATCGCACAATGTAAGAACGTGGGACACCTTACAGGTCCACGCGATAAGCAACATCCATCATTCATCGAACTTGAACAATAGGATATCTCTCAAACTTGAACAATATGATCAGAACCAACACAGGTCGAAATCTAAACAGTTAAAGCGCTACAGTCTACATCACACAATGCACGAACGTGGACAACCTTACAGGTCCACACGATAAGGTAACATCCGTTCTCCTTCAAACTTGAACAATAGGATATCGCTCAAACTTGAACAATAGGATCACCACCAACACAAAGAACGAAGTCTATACAGTTCAAGCACCGCATTCTAAATCGCACAATGTAAGAATGTCGACAGCCTTACGGGTCGACCTCACTAAGGCAACATTCATCCTTCTTCAAACTTAAACAATACTCTTTAAAAAAAGCTAGTAAAAAGCTAGTAACTGCAGCAGTTACTACCCCTTTCTGACCGTTACTACCTTTGACTAACTATTTACTACCTCAAACGCACGATAGGTAGTAAAAAGTTAGCAAATGCAGCCATTACTACCCTTTTCTGACCGTTACTACCTTTTTACTAGCTATTTACTACCGCAAAGGCGCAGAGAAGATGGCGGCGCTTTCTTCATACCCGATTGCCAGCGTTAGCGACGTACTTGCTATTTCGGATCGCAGGGGGAGGTATCCACACGCAATCGTAGCGTCAAATATTGTATGAGGCGGCATGTTTAAGGGTTGGAGCTGACTTTATAACGTTCGCAGCTTCCGTACCAGCCCGACGTGCCAGCGCTGCAGCGAGCGCAGCAGCCATTGTTCATGCAATGGCCATGCGGCTCACTTACCTTCCTTCTCGTTTGCATTCGTTTGTGAGCGTTTATATTTTCATTTTGGTTTTAACTGGGATGAAAACAACCACGTAGCACACACTAAAAACGTTTCCGAAAACAAATAAAAAAGTTCATTCCGTTTTTTTATATATATATTTTTTTATTTTTGCATTTTTTTATTTAACTAATGTTTTTCTTTCACAAGAGGCGCTTGGCAACATTGTACGACAAGCAAGTTGGGGCCAGTCGGAATTCGCAAGACGCTAATTTCTCCGATGTGAACCTGCCGTTTTTGCCTTATGTCGTGTGCAGTTCTCGTGTTCCCGTGTTGAAGTGCATAGTTAACGTTCGTGCGCTCGACGGGGCGAGTGTGTGCGTGAACCTGGACTGCTCTGAGGAGAGTTCTAACGAGCCGGTGCCGCTGTCACTGGATTGGGTTTCGTCGTCCAAGAAGCTTTTCTCTGCCTCCTCCTACTTGACACTGAGAACTTCTTCACGGTTCGTGTGTGCTCGGTGGTTGAATGATTCTGATTGAGCTGTGTTCGGTCGTGACAGTGCACTGTCACAACCGTTGATGTGCGTCTTAAATTGTGTATGTAGCTTTAGGACTAATGGAAAAAAAAAACTGTTTTGGCATTCTACGAGTCTTTCTGAATTCGCTTATATCTTCCCCAAAAACGCGAGCATTCGTCAGTGTACTACAAAAATTAAGATACGAGCTGCACGCGGTATTAATTTTGCATGCCTTTTTGTAGCGCAGCACGCGAAAGGAGTGCAGCTGCCGTCATACTCCCCGTCAATTACAGCCTTCGTTCGCCGCGGGAGACGGCAAGAAAGCACTCTCTCGCCGACAGCGACCACATTCGTTTTAAAATATGAACCGCATGTAATCGATTTAGAGAGCGACGAGACTATCGACGGAGACAGCGACGAGCGACGGCGATTTCTCACGGTCACCCGTCGCGTCGCTCGGTTTTTTAATTTCTAGGCAATGTTGTTCATCGCCTTGGCCGCTTGTTCCCGTCGCTTTCATGCGGCTTGTCTCGTCGCGCAACTGACCTAGCGACTGCGAAGAACTGACGACGACGACAAGTTTGCGCACTCAAATGGTCAGTATAAAAGAATTAAGGACAGTCGAGGAAGTTAGCAGGGAAGAAGTGGCCAAGTGGGCTAACGCGCCTTAGCTCGTAAGCTTGCGGTGGGAACCTCCTGGGTTCGATTCCCCCTGCCCCCGTCCGTAATCTAGCGATTAGAGTGATCGTGTGTTTCTATATACATTCACACCCACATTTTTAGCACACAGTCGACACAATGCATTCAACACAAGTTGAATGCATTGTGTCGACTGTGTGCTAAAAATGTGGGTGTGAATGTATATAGAAAATGTGAATGTATACTTGCGAATGTGGAAGAATTGAAATTAACTATAAATAATCGGCGTCCGTACAAAATTTGACGTTGACTAGTGCCACCTGGATTACTCATTTCCAGTTTCAATTTTTGTTGCGCCTGCCACCTGGTGGTAAGTGACATAACCCCACCCTTTTTTTGTTTCCACCGGAAATCACGTGACTAGTTGCGTTTCCGGTCTTCCGTCGGGAGGTCGGGCTAGTTACTAGCTAGAGGTAGTAAAATACATGGATTCTACTTTGAGGCTAGTAACAGTTACTAGCTTCTTGACCTAGTAACCGTTACTAGCTTGACCGTTACTACCTAAGGTTACTAGGTACCTAGTAACATATGTGACAAGCGGTTACTAGCTCTTACCTAGTAAATACTACTAGCTTTTTTTAAGAGTGTAGGATATCACTCGAACTTGAACTATAGGATCACCACCAACAAAGGGCGAAGTCTATACAGTTCAAGCGCAACAGTCTACATCACTTAATATAGAGAGAGAGGTAGGCGTTTATTGAACAATGATGTCAACCAGCGCCTGGTGCTGGTTTGCTACATTGTGAAATGAACGGAAGCGAAAATCATAAAAATAGAAGAGAGAAAGGTAAACAGGAAAAGATAGAGGGAGAAAACACACAAAACCAAAGTATTAAAAAAAAAGTAACGAAAATGTTTCAGTGGAAATTGTCATTAGCCATTGCTGTTCATCTACACCCCTACAGTTTCTTCTGTAAGCGAATAGCTGTTAGAAATTTCAGCAGAGCTTTCGTAGCTTTATACCCCTCAGCAGCAGAGATCCATGGACCAAGCAGAGTACGAGTGCTTACGTCTTGTTCATTTTGAAGCCTCAGGTTTGTCTTCATAAGCTCCCTTTCATGGCTGTAGTCCTTGCATTCACACAATACATGTTCGATGTTATGTGTGACGCCGCACGAAGCACATTCAGACGACTCAGCTCTTCTGATTTTATGAAGGTAGCTGTTGGTGTATGCCACATTCAGTCTCAAGCGATGTTGGAAGGGTAAATTGATGTTAGGTACGAGAAAAGCTGGCACTCCTCGCCTTTGGACTGTTCATGGTGATTGTAGCTTGAAGGAAGGGCAATCAGGACAAACACCTGCAGCAGAAACAAGAAGGGGTTCGTTGGTGACCGCATCGTTGTCGTGCCGCCTTGCCCACTGATTTTCCCACTCTAAAAAAATAAAAGTCTAGATTACAATTCCAAAAATATTTTTCAATTGCTTCTGAACTGTAGCGAGGCCTGATTTTTAAGATTGCCCCGAGATTTTACCCGCACAGTCTCCCTTAGTACTCCTCTCCGTGTGTATGAGTTCAGTCCCCGACCATTGTATCGTGCTGTTGTTATACCCATGGATATTTTTCGCGATTTCTGTGTTTGGTTCATTGTTCTTAACATTTTTTTTTATGTTCGTTGAACCTTTTATTGGTGCAGCGTGACGTTTGCCCTACGTACTTAAACCTACGTTCCGATGATATTATACACACAACACCAGTCTCGCAACATACCGAATTTTCCCGATGGGGCTTTTTGCACTCAACCACACCTGTTTGAAAAGGCATCAATTTTCTTATCCTAGAATTTGAACTATTGACCATGTCCACCCCGAACTGCCTCGCACATGCCTTCAAGTTGTGAGAAATCTAGTGCAAATATGGGGTTACAGCAAAGCGGTTCCCTGATTTCTGTTCTGTCTGTTGCCTTTCATAAACAATTCCCATTGCCGTTTGATAAAGCTGTCATCATATCTTATACTAATCATCCTTTTGCACTGTTGTTCTACCGCTTCAGTGGTGTGATGGACATACCATCTTTATAACGCTTTCCTGTCCAATGACTTTACAATCGCAGGCTTAACGGTTTTCGAATGACAACTCATTTTTAGCAAAACCGGTTTCGAATTTTTTATATAAGGAGGTGGACTAAATAAATGAGTTAGCTGAGGTTGGCACGTCGTCCTGTCTATCCTCGCTCTTCTACGTGTTGAGGTTTCTTCTCTAATAGAGCCTCAGGTTAATTCAACATGGTTAATATCCACCGGCTTGCCTGAACACATTTTTTCTAACGGTAACATGTTATTTTTATTTCGATGTAACATAAGTGTCTAACGCGTTTCTTTTATTTACAATTAGGAGTAACGTAAATCGCTGCACTTTGGGTACCACCTACAACTCTGGCATATAACTGGTCCTTGATATCCCATTTATTCAGCACATCATAAGATATTCCAGAATTGATTGCATTCAAGCTTCAATTCATAGATACTCTAGTTTAAGGGGAAAAACAGCTTGGTTTATATATTTGGAATGTTCCATAAATAAACAATTTTAGCTGAATATGAATGAATGAACTTTTTTTTTCATCCAATAGCCCTCGCGTTGTTTTCCTTAGTTTTCCTTGATTTTCTTCTAAAGTCGACCCCCTCCCCCACCTTCTTTCGTTCCCCGTTCGTAACAGTTTTGACCCTCTTCCAAACCTTCCTCTCCCCATCTGGTTGTCGTTTGCTGCTTTGCCTTTCTCGTTTTGTTATGTTGGTTTTTTTATCTTTATCTTCTGGCGTCGTGCTGCTACCGCCTTACAGCCGAATTCATAAACGGGCCTCGACTCAAACTCGACTCGAACTCGACTCAAACTCGACTCGAAACTCCACTCGAGGCCGGTTTTGCGCTTCATAAACTGACCTCCACTCCAAACGCTCCTCGACTCGAGGAAATACTCGACTCTTTCCTCGAGAATCTCAAGGTAGCTCTGTCACTTCCTCGAGCCGCTTCTGGACTTGAGTTTGGAGTGTCATGGCGGTCGGCGAGTCGTTCGCGGAGTTCGTGCACTTCGTTTTAAGCGCAGAAGAGATCCTCTACGACGACGCAGGCGACAGCAAATTGAGACGTGTGACGAGACGGTGTTCCAGCGAACGCCTGAACCCGCTGGAACACTTCAGTGACCGCGAATGTTTTGTGCGGCGCCGCTTCACGAAGGCGACCGTAGCGAGCACTCTGCTGTCTCTGCCCGGAGCGCGACTACTCAGGGCCTGCCGCCCTCAGCGATGCTGCAGCTCCTCGTTGCTTTGAGCTTTTATGGTGCCAGGACGTTCCAAGTTGTTACGGGAACAATGTGAACATGCCGCAGCCGACAATGTGCCGGTTTGCGAAGCGAGTTTCGCGGCTCCTCGCACGGACCATCTACACCAGCTCCGTGAAGTTCCGGCACGGCGCACCGAATTTGAAAGCGTTCGTGCGGGGCTGCTGCGAAATGAAGTTTCCAGGGGCGACTGGGTGCATTGATAAGAGGACCCGGCGGTCCCGACGTGGAAGTGTTCTCGAAACAGAAATGGATACTTCTCCATCAACGCGCAGGTAAGTTCACCCCAGTTGTTTGCGTTAGTAGTGCCAAACTTAATTAATCAAACTGTACGCTGAGATGCGATATCGTAGGTCTAAACTCTGACGTAACGATATCAATCAAAACTTTAAAACAAATCTGTATCCTACGACAGTTTGCACGACCGAGCGTGCACGTACTCTCGTTCTTATGAAGAAAAAAAAAAAGATGTCATTAAACGGTTGCCGGCTCTTGTGAGAGCACAGAAATACGTTAAAATAAAACAAAACCCCGGTCGGGTTGCCGAGCACAATGATAGTAGCGGCCCGAGCGCACCCTCCTTGCAAGAATGATCATGACCAAAGCACATTTCCAATGAACGTGGGATGAGACGACTAAATTAAAATTGAAAATGATGAGCAAGTATTTACTTTCTACATACACATGAAAGCATTAATTTGGTGGCATTCACTAGCTGTCTGTGCAAATGTTAACTACAGCAGTCCCATATGTAAACAGTTTTTGTGTCTGCATGTGTTTGGGTCGTGTCCACCAAACTGCACGGCGAACACCCACTGCTCAATAACATTTGTTGTTTATTAAGGTTGGTTGTTTGTAGGGTCTTGGCATTTGTTTCTTAAATGAGACCACGGCTTAGGAGTCCACAGAAATATACAAAAATGTAGGAAACATACGCCGATACCACACCATTCGCAGGTTGACATCCTTCGGCAAGCAGCAGAGTGTACCGAAAATACGACTAGTGCCAAAGGTCCATATTGCACAGCATTTCACCCGAACCGGACTGATGCCTGCAGCCATCTAAAAGAGACTTTCTAAAGTTTAATGTGCACGAAGGGACATTATCCGCTTAAGACAAAAAGCTGTGTGCGTACATCTGAAGAGTGTTATCGTACACAGCCCTTTCAATCAAGAACAGTAGTCTGAGCATTAATCGGACATACACCACTTCACAAACTAGTCCCCCATTTTCTATTCAAACAATAATTGTGCTACATTGTTCTTCATTATTGCCTTAATTAGGTACCAAAAAAGGATGTGTATTGGTTCTTCATTCTTGTCTTATGTAGGTACCAAAAGGCCCACTTCCGGATTAGGAAATCAGCGCAGCGGGCCTAGGCACTTTCCGTGCCTCGACATGTGGTTGCAGCACACGCCTGAATGGTCAGCTGTGATGATCACTGGTGGGCTTGCACTGCAAAACTTGGCCCGCCTGCAGAACGAGCCACTTCCCGCTTTACCAGTCCCACCCCCCACTGATGATGCTGGAGGCCGTCTCATGTCCCATTGACTCCAGACCCCGTGGACTCATTAAACGGGCCATGGGTGCGGACTCAACTCGTTGCGTGCTGCTTCCAGTAGGCACTGAATGCAGAACATGTGCTTTTTAGCTTAGGTCACCAAACAATCAATTCACTGGCCATTTTAAAGCTTCAAATGCTATCGGGCCAGAAACAAATCAACCTTATACTATGGCCACACACTTTCTAGTTTGAACCGAAAGAAATCCGCTAGTTTGTCAGTTAGTTGGTCGCCACGGATTGTTGCTATGTCTTTTTTCTACTCGGGTTCCAGCTGGATGACAGTGTTTGAAACTATGCTGGTGGTTGCCGTTTTGTGAATCTTCCAAAAGAAGCAAGAACAACTTGCCTTTCTTTTTGCAGAAACATATTGCTTGAGAACAATTCAATCTTTGTCATCACACAAAACAGAGGGGTAGCAGGATACAAAGGAAGTGAAAAGCTTCAGGTTATTACATTGAAATGACTCAAGTTTTTGCCATGTTCACTCTAGACGTTTTCAGCAAGTTGTTCAGTGCACATTTGTTTGAAATAAACTTGTAGTTCAGAATGTCTGAAATCATATCTTGCAGCTGTGAGCCCGTATGAAGAACTTTCGGTTAGAATGAATATTCTAATAGTGCAGCAATTCCTTGCGAGGGCACTTTCGGTTGTTAGGCGGTCAAGGGTGTCCTACCTAACAATACCTAAAAATACAAGCATGCGGGGCACGTGCACTCAAACTGATGGCATCACCCTATTACTGAGTGTGAGCATGAATAATTTGAGCGCTGTATCAGGGTTTAGCTGGAACCGCTGTTCAATTACTGTATCAGTACGTGGTGAGCTGAAAACTTGGGCCCAATTGCTACGTCAGCACTGTAGTAGTGTGCCGTGAAAAGGCAATGAAGTCAAATTCGGGAGTTTTACGTGCCAAACCTACGATGGGCATTTGGCACGCCACAGCGGAAAACAGGATTAATTTTGACCACCTGGGGATCGTTGATGAGCAACCAAAAGCTCGCTGACACGGCGCCATCTCCACAATCAAAAGGCAGTAGGCAAACCTCGTCAATGTGGTGTTGACTTTACTCTGGGAGGCGGTGCAAGTCCATAGAGGATTGCGAGGCACAAGCACCTGCACATGAAATGAGACATGTCTGAACTCAATGAAAACTATGGCAAAACTCTGCGATGACAGCATTTAATGAACGAGGTAGCACATGGAAAACACAATAATAAAATAGACATTGCATAAATAACAGTGCCAAAGTTTAGGAAACACCTGGCTGTACACATTAAAACATAGATTCTTATATCTCCTGAGGGGGGATCGGTGGTCGATTGCATTAACACCTCACAGTTTAAGGCACGGGGAGTGAAAGCTTGCACAACTGAACATAGGAATCCCGAGTTCAATCCCTGCTCCTGCCCGTATCGATATGGACGATTATTGTACCGGCATGCGGTTGTGTATCACTACTGTGATGTAATTTAAAGACCCAAGGATAGCTGTGGTACGACACTGGCTAAATATCTCCTCTACAGTGGAGATAACAGATGCTCACTGGGGCTGACTAGCTTCCCATTGTCTAAACATACAAACAACGTAATTAGTAAGAAATAAAAATACTTGGTTACTTCCTCCGCTTGAGAGAATACATTTAAAGCTGACATAACTGCGCTTTTGCATAAAATGTCCACTATAAATAGCCATTGAAGAAACAAGTTAAAAAAATGCTAGGCGCTGCTGTACGAGATACGGTCAATACTTGCAGCAACTTCAGGTCAGGGATAAAATGAAGCAAGTTAAAGGGGCCCTGAAATCATATTTAAGCGTCTACCTTTTTTGCGGTTTCCACGTCTCTTGGGGTTCGGGCAAGCCAACGGGCACGGAGAGAGTGTCTAAATATCAGTGCGTTATATTTAAACCGGACGACGCGGAAACCTCCTCCACCGACGAGGGCGACCCGTGGTACCGAAAGCGCGCAAAATGTGACGTTTTTGGTCCTGGGCTTACTACTGGTCAGAGCCGCTAAAAGCTTTTTTTTTTTTAGTCGAGATACAAAATATAAGTGTCGCGAACCGTTTCAATTATGTATGAAAGTAGTTTTTGTTCAGTATTTTAGATCAGAAAAGAAACAAATGCAGTTTATAAAGTACGGAAACAAGAAATGACCCGTCAACATACCTGCCACCAAGCGGCGGAAAAAGCGGCGCATATTAGAAAGGGCTAGTGGGATGAGGCGCCGACGAACGGCGAGCGTAGAAAGGTCTCGGAGCGTAGAAAGGCCATTTGGCGGTATGGCAGCGCGAAGTGGCTCCCGTTCTGTAATGATTTTTACCCCGTGTTTGCTGTCGTTTGCGGCCAATGAAGTGTTATGCCGAAATAGTCTTTAATCGCGCAGCAAATGCAATGCGAGCCGCCCTGGCCGCCCGCTTCATACAGCCTATCCAACACACGCTTTAGTGGCGCCCTCTCGAGCCGTCGACACGGAGTGCGGCAGCCGTGAGCGCTCGATGAGCTTACTATCTCTCCTCTAGTTCACGGCCACTGAAGCCTGGACCTACGACGTCATGAAGGAGGTTATTTTTTGCTTGTTTTTGTAATTCTAATTTGCCTATAACTTTTAAAATAAAGCGAATTTTGCGAAAAGAAAAGTTTCATTAAGTTACTACGTTCAGTGCGCTTAGGTTCGGTGCAAATTAAAAACCAGTAAAAAGTCATTGCAGGGCCCCTTTAAGGACTTTAAAAAAGCATTCTTATAAAAACACAATAAAATGTAAAACATTGTAATTACAAAAAAGGAAGACGAAACAAATCGAATAAATCAGCCTATATTGTGGCTAGGCCCCGAAAACAAGCAGTTGTTGCAGCTTAATTAGTTTGTTGAGCTGCAGCAGCTCAAGCTCGAACCAGCTTGTTACTCTGTTGCTGATGGAAAACCTGGGCCTGCGCCTGCTAGTAGGCAACCTGACACAGACGTACCTCCACCTGCAGCAGGCGCAGCTCCTTCTTGCGCTGTTCCTCCTCGTTGAGGGGGCAGCCGCACGGCCTCCTTCTCGGAAAGCAAGCACCTGCTCAAAGCATCGGTTCGGCCTCCAGTCGTCCTCACTCAGACGGCCACACGTGCCGGCTGAGGAGGTAGAGGAGTCGGGGATCTGATTGATGACGCAGCAATCGCAACCACCATTATGCTGCCCCAGTCCAGCGGCCATGAGGCAGGCGAATTTGGGCAAGCACAACACTTTGATGCCGCGAGTGCTACAAACAAGATAAGGACACGACAGAACTTGTATAAACTGTCACAACGACCCCACTTCAGGAATGTTAAATGCCAACTGTTGGGAAACATGAAAGTCTGCTCAAGGGTGCCTGTTCTGCACCACTCTTATGCTGTGGCTGGTTTACAGTCGCATTACTGCAGCATTTTTGTCTTTGTACGCTCGACCACAAATATGTTTTTCCCAATTAAATGACAATGAACCTCGCCACAGTGAATGACACGAACTGTCTATACAGGATATACAAAACTGCCAAAACCAACGACCCAGGAGCAACTCTCGCTGGGGGAGGCTTTACTTGACGGAGCCTTCCTTCCTTCTTCTGACCCTTTATTTTTAGTGATATTGCCAGTAGCGACAGCGCAGACTCCAAATGGTGATACTGTCAAAAATGACAGCTCTGTTATTTCGGACCTTGTTGGCCCTCGGGCAAATGTGTGGCGTATTTGTCAATAAACATGTTATTTTCTATACCCAAGAAATTTACTGTGTTTCTACGTGGTATTCCTAAAGGGGAAACCCACAAGTCGCATTCATGAAAACACGGCTCATTGTAACAGTTTTTAGCGTTCCTACTAGAGAGTATGCCAAAATCTAAATAATAAATAAACGGAAGAGCATAGAAAGATTGTTTTTATAAATAAACACTAGAAGCTGTATGGTCTAGTAGCAACTAACCTTTCGCGTACGTAGCAAATGTAATATAACGCCTTTACCCGGCATCATGTTAGTCATCACGCTTGTTCACCATGGCTTCGGGAATGGCGGCTGGCAGCACTGAGAGCAGCGGCCAATGGCAGCCGCATTGCCATGTGGGACACTGGTGCCCCCACAAGCTGGAGGGACGGGCTCATTGGTCAGCGGGTACAACACCAGTTCCCCCTCCTGCAACGAGAGGCCCATGAATATCCTGACAGCATCCGTGAGTTGAGATGTACAGAGCGCAACATAGAAGGAAAAACAAATCATACTGCAACTTATCCAGTACAATTCGTTGTTCGACATCTAACTGCAAGAATGAAATGCAAAAGAAGTGATGATGTCATAGTTGTGTTGTTTCTTGATGTGTGTAGAAAATGCTGGTGTAGCTCAATGTGATCATCGGCAGCAGTCATATTGCGGACACACAATTTTTCAAATCAATAACGTATACTACTACCCAAATTAAATTTATGCCATCTTTATCATGCCGGTACAATGCGCTGGTTAACCTCACAAATAAATGACAACGGTTGTACACTAACATAGACACCTGAAAAAAGACAGCGGTCAACAACTGGACTCCAGCACATCTCATGTTCACATAATGGCATTTCTTAGGAGGTTACAGTTAAGAAATGAGAGCTGGTAGTCAATTAAACCAGCACAAGATTTTTTTTTTCTTCAAAGACTTGCACGCAAGGAGATGAGGTACTAGGTCTAATTGACACAATTTAAACTTTCATTTCATTTCATTTCATTTATTTGGCTCAGGAGAATCGGGAGTACAGCAGAAAGGCCGAAGGCCCATACCAGTTGGTCTGCAAACACCCAAACTAAAGGGAGGGGGGGGGGGGGAGGAGGGGAGGCAAAAGCAACAAAATACTTTTCTACCTAACGTAACTTCAACGTGCACTATTTTCAGTTTCGTGCGTCGCGTTTTATTGATACGCCAGGTGTCCTCTCTAATCTCCTCAAGAAAGGAGCCGGAGCCCAAGCTAGGGTGGTGTGGCGCACCCGGAATGTTCGCTGCGTAATTTCCGCTTGGATATAGCACAACACGCAAACGAAAGTTGTCTGACGTCTGCACAAGAAGCACCACAAAGATAACGACAATTCACTGTCACTGCCCACCTGCGGCCACGACAGCAACATGCTTGCTTAGCTCCTGCAGACGCTGCAGGTTGGCACAGCAAAGTCCCCTGCAGAGTTATTTAGTACACACGTCCTGTCATGTGATGTTGCGAACGCATTGCGTTATACTGCCCGAATATAGAAATTGATTATACACCTGTTGCGTAGATGCCCCGCTTCTTCTCGGAGTCTGTTTTCTTCCACTTGGATTTACCGTTGTCCCAACACTCGTGGGCGGACATGCGGCTGGTGGTTATACTTCGTGCAGTCTCTTGTTTGCGTCAACTTTAGCTTTTTTTCGGGGAGTTGTCAGTAATAGCACGAGGCAGCTCCCCTTCTTCGTGTAAACCACTCGCCCCTTCTTGTCACCTTGTTTGAACGACATTTTTGTAGGGCAAGGCACACTAGTAGGACTCTGAATCAGGAGGGGTGAAGAAGATGCTCGTTCTAGGCGGTGACAGCGACGCAGATAGGTGGTGAGAGCAATTGATACGGCGAAGAACGGGCGAAACGCGGAGAGGACCGCACGAGACGGAGAAGCCGATAGCAGCCGATAGCGGCCGCCACCGTTGCCAGACTGGAGAACGCTTGTGGCTGTTTGTCCGAAAAACGGCTACAACGCAGAAAACATGCGCGCTGCGAAGTAGAAATCTTGCAGATTCTCAATTCAATGTTAGTAAAATATGTCCCTTTAAATAAGGTGAACTAATATGCTCATAATTCACACCACAATATTGTTTTTAACTTCACTTTTTACTGTAACCTCGTACCCAGACGCCTTGGACGTCTTGTCGAGTTTCCTCTAGTGGAGGAAGCTTTCTCGAGGAGCTCCTCAGCCGAGGAAACGCCGAGGCGCGTCTCTGAATCCTGATGACTCCTCGAGTGGAGGCGCGCTGCTTTCCTCCACTCCAGTGAGTCGAGGTGGAGTGTCGAGTCGAGGCTCGTTTTTGAATACGGCCGTTAGCATCCTTCTTCTTGGCTTCCTTTACTTTCCCCATAGTCTGACAAAGCACGTGCCCTCGAAACGTCGCTTGTTTCCTTTCCCGTTCTTTTTGCACATTTAACCTCCCACGCGTTCAGTTTTCTGCCCACCTTCACGTGCCGGCAGCACCCTACACTTGAGCGTTAAGGATTGGGATATTTAAGATCGAAAACGAGTGTTCAGTTTCTTATACTTCTAGAGGTGTTGAATCGTAAATACCGTCCTTTTTTCGTAATAGTTTTTGTATGTAACAGTTCCTGTGAACCGCACGCAAGCACTTTGCCTGAGGAAGAAAATTAAGGTCGGGAGTGCTCATTCTCGGAACACAACAGGAATCCTTACCGTATTGCGTGCGCACGCAACTTTGGGCAGTTTGCTTTGCGGGTCTCGCGGGCATGGCGGCCATTTGCGGGAAGTTATCGACAGAGCTTTAGTCCATCGAGAACACCGGTGTTAGCGACGACCACAGCAGGCAGCATTGACGAGGTGTTTTTCGCATTGGCTTCGTAATCACTTATAATTTGGTCATCGTACGTAAGATTCACTTTGCCTGAGGAAGAAAATTAAGGTCGGGAGTGCTCATTCTCGGAACACAACAGGAATCCTTACCGTATTGCGTGCGCACGCAACTTTGGGCAGTTTGCTTTGCGGGTCTCGCGGGCATGGCGGCCATTTGCGGGAAGTTATCGACAGAGCTTTAGTCCATCGAGAACACCGGTGTTAGCGACGACCACAGCAGGCAGCATTGACGAGGTGTTTTTCGCATTGGCTTCGTAATCACTTATAATTTAGTCATCGTACGTAAGATTCACTTTGCCTGAGGAAGAAAATTAAGGTCGGGAGTGCTCATTCTCGGAACACAACAGGAATCCTTACCGTATTGCGTGCGCACGCAACTTTGGGCAGTTTGCTTTGCGGGTCTCGCGGGCATGGCGGCCATTTGCGGGAAGTTATCGACAGAGCTTTAGTCCATCGAGAACACCGGTGTTAGCGACGACCACAGCAGGCAGCATTGACGAGGTGTTTTTCGCATTGGCTTCGTAATCACTTATAATTTGGTCATCGTACGTAAGATTCAGCTCGTTCATTTTTTTCCCGGGGCCCACCGCAGACGAGACAGATGGCCGTACAGCTGCTTGAAAGCTCAGATAACAAATTTGTTGTCTGCGCAGTGCGTCATAGTTCCGTTTTGCTCATTCCGCATTTTGTCACCGACGACCGGACTACTTTTCAAGAAACCGTCGAAAATATCGCGCTCTACTGGACATCAGTAGGTAATAGAGTGCTTCCTACGATTCAGATAGATGATGAATAATCGCATTTGATGATTGACGGAGTCATCGTCCATGTTTTTTTCTACGCACTCGCACTTTGTACTCGTGCACGTGAGGGTGTACGGAGTAGCCTCCATATACACCTCAAAAAGGAGCGACTGACTTGGCAGCTCATGTTTGACTTGGTTTCAACCAAAATATTGGGTGTCCTTTTTTCAGTAATTTTGGAAGCTTGATAAATCAGGAAGAACGTGTGATTATAGCAGCCAAAACATGCCACGGGTACACTTGGGAACGTTCACAGAACGGAAAACTAAAATCGGGCTGAGATTTTTTTGCGGCATACGCCATACATTGGCATTTCGCTTGAGCATGGGTCATGGGCGCTCTTCTAAGGCTCATTACTGTCGTGAGTATTTTTCTACTTATTAAGATATTGCAAGCAATTGTTGTGTAGTATTTTGTTTGGTTATCTTTTTTACTTGCACATTTGGCATAGTTTGTTCTGTGAAGCGTGTGGCCTAAAAAATAAATGTATAATTACGTTCACTACTCATCATTGCAGAATAAACTTCCCAAACGATTTAGACGCCATGACCAGTATTCAGAGCAGTTTTTTTTCTTTTTTTTTCTTTTTGTTTGGGGGGGGAGGGGCGTAAGACCATTTTTCATTGATATTTTCGAACTTCTGCCAATCGGCTTTCATTTGAATGCTGGTTCTGATATTGGTTTAGATTTTCCTGCTTCATGCTCTGTGACACATTCACACAAACTTCGAACTAATGTTTTAATCTACTAGAAGTTAAGTTCCAGTGTATTTGCCCAATGCTTAAACGCATATTCAACCCTATGTGCTCTCCTAAATCATTCATTTTCCTTTTGAGAATTCCACGAAAAAACGATTATTCAAGCGAAATGATAATGTAATCAAAATCCTGCTGGCTAGGCAAGCACAAATCAGTCTATCGACGTAAATGACATGTACTGCATGCCTCACAAGGAAGTGCAGCGTGAAGATTCCGCGACAAAGTTCAGAATTGTTTTAATGTGCAAAGAGCGTGCTGGTGCGGGTAAACATTGTAGAATGAATAAATTTGTAGAACGAAGACGACAGAGCCACATTAAAGATTCTCTTTGGTGCATCTTCTCATGTTATTTGGTGCACGACTTTGAATGAGTACTTGGAAACAAGACTCAATTTGAACTCTGATCTTCTACAGGTCCTCATGCGATTCAGATGGTACCCAATCGCAATGACTGGCGAGATCGGGGTGTTCATTTACAAGTCGGTATACGTCAAGAGAGTGATTCTTTAAAATTAATTTCGTTGGCAGGAGAACCAAGCTTCCCTTCGAACAAGAAACAAATTAAAGAGTCGAGAGTGTCACAGGCTTCGGCAACAATTATTGAGGAACATAAGAATACGGAGGAATAATTCTAGTCGACTGGGTCTGTGTGACCTTCTCTTAATATTCTAATTTTGGCTGCCTGTCCCATGCTGCGTTACCTCTTCTTGGTATTTTCGTTACAACAGGTACTTCAACGCAGGCGAGTAATTCCAAATACATACCTTTTGAAGGGTAGAAGAGAATGACCTCTTGCGGTCATTTGTGTAGCTTTATTACTTTTTTGTTAAATCACACGATTCACCTCTAAATTTTCGAATTCATCCAATAGCCAATAGCACCCGTGAGGTATGAAAGCCTTGTGCTCCTGCGTATTGTTTCAGTGCCACAAATTATGACGCATTCAAATGTCCCGCGCTTGTATCAAGATGAATTTGTCTTTATCACAGGTGTGAGTGGTTTCCTTGGAAAGGTTCTTACTTCTGCTCTAGACAATCACATGAAAACACTGAAGAAAAAAAATAAGATATATGCTCAAGTTCACTATTGGAATAGTCTGGAAAGTGTACTTGTAAGAACGATTTTCATGCGGTGTTTCTGGCTAGTGCTGACTAGTTTGTTTACAGTCATAAAATGTTTCCTTGCGAAATGAAGACTCTTCGGCGACTGCTTAAAACTCGGTTATTTGCTCATGTCGTTTTGAAGACTCAGTATTCAAATGAATGTATGGTTAAAGAAAGCGTTATTTACACCTTACCAATAAAAATACTATCTCTTAATCCCAAAGCAAGTCGATATTTTGGAAGAATTCTATATGTAGTTAAAATTCAGCAAATTATATGCTAGAAGAAAAATGGGGGGGGGGGGGGGTTGGGTGACGAAACCTACGTAAGCGGTTACTCAATGCGTGTTGGAAATACGTCTCGTGTAATCGTTGTGATATCGATTATTGCAGTTGCGTGTTTTGTTAGAACAAATATTTTTGTCAAAAAGATTTCGTGCTAATAGTTTTCAAGATGCCTGCCAAGGTTTTGTGGTAAAATGTATTTCTGTACCTTCTAATATTCTGCTTCACTTAGGTAATATATGGAGGAATATATGGTTTGATAAAGACTGTCCATCCTCTATATAAACGTCTAATGCATAGAAAATCTTGAGGAATGAATTAGGTGTAAAAAACTGGTGTTCACTTTAAGCACTCTTTCTCCATTTATAGCAAAACTATCATGAAGATATTGGGAATGAATATAAACGCAGTATTAATATGTCGTTACTGTTCATTCGTTGCGTCTCTGGCTAGAGTAAAGACACTTTTACCCTGTATCAAATATATAAACTTTATATTGGCGGGACTTAAGGAGTTACTTTTAGATTCGATTGCTTTTAATGTACCATGAAAAGTATCAGAGCAACCTCGATTATGCGTGGTAATTCTCTTTGAATGGTTCCTTCCAAGTTCTTCTTAAAACCTGCTGCGGTCACGTTTAGGAATAGAGCGCATTTACCTGTTGATCCGCCCAAAAAAGAATTTGAGTCCAACAGAAAGGTTGGAACTCCTCTTAAGATCAGCGGTAAGATATCTGACTAATTTATATCCAGCATTCTTAATTTCAAGCGAGAAGGAGCAAAATACGACACTCCAAATAGTGTCAATACTATATTTCTTTTAATTTTAGAAATATCCTCTATATCTAAAAGCTCGTACGCTCCCTTAAACTGCCAAATTACCTTCGCAGCAGTTTGTCTTTTAAGACATATACGCGTAGTATATAGGTCGTAGATTTTCCGGTGTTTATAAAAAAAATCGCGGATGTTTTACGGTGCTTATTATTTTTCAAATATGTGTGCATCTTACTGATCTGTTTTCTACGGACGCAAAAAAAACGGTAATTAGAGGTGAAAACTTTTTATGAAAAACCATGAGCTCTAGTCCAAGAGAACAGATTTTCGACAAAAATAGTTCTAGGTGAACCTAATATTTTCAGTCATCTGTGTGTATCTTTTACGTTTTAACCGATTTTATATGTTTGACACCAACAAGTGTATATATCTGTGTTTCTTTTTTGTTAATACCTGAAAGTGCACGGCTACATATATACGAATATATGGGAGGCAAATTTCGTAGAATAGTGCAAACTACAGAGTTAGTGGGTTATTGAAAATCAATAAATAGACATTTTATTTGCTGCAAAGTTGCGAGACATGTAAAATTTGCTCGTATACCATATGTTGACATGCCCTCGAACATGGTACATTTTAAATTCAATGCATTGCTCTTGTACACATTACCGTGAGAAAGAAAAATGCTGTCTGGTAAATGCACCTTGTTTCGATTTAGGCCCTGTCACATAGTGTACAGGTTGTCAACCTCTATATGGCATTTGCAGATTATCAATTAGTGCACAGCCACTTGCTAAAAGTCTCCCAGTGCTCACAAGTAGACAAGCAGAGGAAAGAGCCAATATACGGTGTTGAGATTATGGAGATACCACAGACATGAGCCGGAAAAAAACACAAACTTTAAAATGAGGCAAAATCATTTTTGTTTCTATGTACAAATAAAAAGCAAAATTTTACGCAGAATTAAGCAAATACAGTCATCAATGCCGGGACCTAGATCTAACACGTATTTTTTCGATCGGTGGGAGCAAGACATTCCCGAGTCCATAATGTCGCTAGCATTGATGCGCAGAGGACCTATTGAATGTTTTAATGTAGCGAATTGGACGAGTATGTAAACGGTAGGCATAATGAGAACAGCTCAAAGGACGAATGCGAAGTGACGAAGCAAACACGACAGGACGAAGCTGTATCCTCAAGTAAAGTTTTACTAGTCACAAAAATAGAAAGGAAACAACGTAACCAAAAACAAATACATCAAGAAATACCTAGCCATCTACCAAGCACCACATTCATAATGTGGTGCTTGGTAGATGAGTAGGTGCTTTTTGATGTTATCTTTTTTTGGCTATGTTGTCTTCTTTCTATACTGTTGACTAATAAAATGCTTGGTTGGAAGTACAGCTTGGTACTGTCGGTTTCTTTTTTTGTTTCTTCCCTTGGTCTTTGTTGTTTTAGGCGGTTTTCAATATGTACAATAAAATATTTTTTCAAATAAAGGTGTGGTAACAGGAGCGACTACTTTATGTGTTGCTCCCTCCTTCAGTGCTATGAGCGGTTGCACCAAGAATGCCCATCCAGCTTAAACAAGCTCGTCGATGGCGACATCAGAGAAGAGAAACTGGGCATCCGGTGACAACGAGCGCCTGGCTTCAGACGTGTCCATGGTATTTCACGCTGCGGCAGATGTCCGGTTCAACGAATCCTTGAGGTTCGTACCTCGGTCAGTACCTCCAATTACAGTCAGCTACAACTTGAGAAACGGTACCAGAGGGCCCAACATCTAGTTATCGCCCAGCAGCCAATCAGATTGCAGCAGATATGAATGCCAGTGATCACAAAGAAAGAACAGAATAAGCCACACCCTTCTTAAACTAGCAGTGACTAGAAAAAACGCCTTCGAAGGTCAGCAACCTGAGTTCCCAGCATCTGACACAATCACACTTTTCGCCTACCCTCGTCTTCGTATAATGCCATATCTCGTAAGGGCGGAAATCGCAATCTGGCGTACCCTTGACTGCCCCAGAAAATTGTCCACGATCTTTCCACCCTATACAAATATTAGCACACACGGGCTAAATCATGGACCAGCCCACTCCCTACAGCAGCCAGCTGCAAAGTGCTGGTGCGAAACCGCGGCAATGAACTCTCCCTGAGGTGTTTTTATGTACATTTAGGTGCCTTAAAGGTCAAGAGTTCTTAATTCCCTCCAACTTCAGATTTACCCATACGAAGTGTATTTGCTGGTTGTTGACATTTATTTACCGCATGCTATTTAGTATTTCTAAATTGACGATAGTTATTATAAAATAAATAAATTAAGGCGATGCCCAAACCAACATGCAAATATACCCGCTCTTTTCACAACTACGACGCCAATGGCAGGCAAGTTTGCTGGTCAAACTATAAAACACAACATGGATCGCATTTGGTTCTTGCTGCTGCGCGACTGCTAGATCGAGCTTCCAAAGCCTTCATTTGAAACCGTCAAATGTCTTCAATTCGGTCGGGAACAAATTCTACCTCCTGGTAAAAGAACCCTTGCCTGCCGCTCACGTCACATTTTATTAATTTCACTAATCTTCCATTAACAAAAAACAAGGACTAAAATGAAACTTTAATAAAGTTCGCGAAAAATAACATTCGGATTATTATTTGCGTTGCTATAGTTACGTTATGTTTGTTGGTGTGATCAGACAATTTAGATTAAACTCGGGGACCATGAAAAAACACCCAACTATAACTTCTGAAACATCGCACACAAATATTGACGGCGTGTACAGTCTAAACGTCCTCAATTTCGTTCCGACTGCGGTGTACACCAATGGTGGTGTGCCTTGCACGCGTTCGCACTAGAGGCTTCGCAACACGCGCTGAGCAACTTGAAATTTCGACGGTTTATATGCTTAACATATGATGAAATGAGTCTTTTTATGCTCAACATACAACTTTTGGCAGCTTCCGGCATGTGGCTACATGATTGTTCTCTGAAATGCATATCTTTTTATATTTAACCTCACTGTCTTGAAATGGGTGCAAGTGCAAAATAAATTTCGAGAGTCGTTTAAAAGCCCACTCTGTCTTTTTTTTTTGCATCTTATTCAATACCGTTATCATTTCCGAAACGTGATGCACCTGCGTGTCCTTGCTGACTTCATGGTTCCTTTTCTGCGTCTTTATTTGACGAGTCATGCGAGACAAAATGTCTAACGAGTCAGAATATCCACTGAGACGGATTATCAAACCCAGATGGAACGTGTAGCGAAGCTGAGTTTACAAGCAAAATTATGATCGAATGGAGACGGAACGTCCGACGTGACTGGATGTCCATTATTGAACCTTTAACCCGTGAAATATCGAGGCTCCTTGTGTATTGAGACACGGAATCCCGCCGGCGTAGCGAGATGCCGAATTCGCCAAGGCAGCAGAGACGGAGGTATCCTCCGTCTCAAAGGTTGCTAACAACGATAGATGGCGGCAGTCATCATTCCCAACTCAAAGGGGAAAACTTCGAGGCTGCTCGCGTCCAGCCCTTCCAACTACGCGAAAGCTGTCGGTTTCTAGGTAGTTAAAATTTAGAGGAGTATGATGTATCCCCTAGCAGAGTATCTGATACAACTTTATGTTGCTCGTAATAAAAACAATTGAGCGGATCTATTTTAATTTGTCTTAATCACACTCAGATGTGTCAACAGACTATACATATGTTTCATTATGTAGTGTGACCCCACCGCCAGCGGAGCCCGCTTTCTCACCGTTTTTAGTTATTGGGAAAATGTAACGCATGGTAACAATTGAAAAGTTAAGAAGAAACACAGTCACACTGGAAGTGTATGGCCAGCATTTATCAGCGTTCAGGAGTTTTACAACAAAAAGCGTTCAGCCACTGCGTGAAGGACTCAGTTTTGCCCATGCGCGAGCCGCTATACCAAATAAAAGGGGTTCTCTTGGCAGACATCGCAACAAAGCACGCGATGTCACACACTTCTTTAGTTCAGTAGAGTAGATTGTTTTGCAAGTTGGTTTTGGAACTTGGAATACATTTTAGCGCTCAAAACACAAGGACACAAAGACGAGAAATAGACACCACAGTGCGCTACTAACAACTGATTTTATTACACGAAACGTCATCTATATACCATCCGTGTTTCTGATATCACCCCATCACTAGCCAACCCGGTGTCAGGCCTCGTCATTGAGGTAGGCACGTTCCTTGTCAAGCAGATCAATTGAGGCCACGCTGACACAGGCTGCTCCACCCTTCTTAATCTAATTTGCCTCGACTATCTCCCTTACAGTTTTTACCTTGTGCCTCGCCAGAATCTTGCACTCGGAAAAGAACAGCACACACTTACAGCTGTTACAATGATCAGACAGATGACCGTCCCGATAATTTCGTACTTTAAGTTTGTGTTCCCTTAGCCTATCATTAATACACCTACCGGTCTGACCTATTTACTTGTTTCCGCATGAGAACGGTATCTGATACACTACTTCCTCCGCACATTCAACGAAGGGATCCCTGTGTTTAACCGCACAGCCAAAAAAAACCTTACGAAAACGATGTGTCATCCTACATAATTTACTAAGTTTGTTTGGTGCGGAAAACACTACTTCTGCGTTTGATCTATTGGCCACCTTTTTCTGGCCATGCGCCAGAAAAAGGTGGCCAAAGGTGGGTTTTGTGAATGTACGGTATCGCCGCGACTTTTTGTTTATCTCTGAGAACCGTTGGGCGAGGGCAAGTTTCACTACACAATATTTTAATACGATCTCCGCAACTGAAAACACTACATTCCTCGGGAAGCCAGCTGCCAACAACCACCTGTACTGCGTGCCCAGGCCTTCTGACATCACAAGGTTGTATGCATTTTTGAGAGCGTTCAATACGCGCATATTAGCTATACTTCTTTCGACCAGTTTTGAATTAGCTGAATTGTACGGGAACAGGGGTTTTTGGGCTCCAGGGTGGTACATCTAACACACACGTCGTTCAGAAAAGGTGAGTCCTACGTCAAGGAACTGCAACACACCATATACCGGTAGTTCCTTTGTTAGTATGAGGGGGTGTAAGACGTTTTTAAAAACAATAAAGAGGTCATACACTCTTGACGGTAATTCAGCAGGCCCATGCACTCTTAGAAAAAAGGGTATCGATAGTCCTCCCTTAGGGGAGGAACGGTCTTGTAACCTATGTTCCTTCAGAAAGAGAGAAACTTTCGTCCCTGAAGCAGGGGAGCAAAGTTCCTCCGTCACCTGCATCTCATTATGGCGGCCCTGAATCGAGCAAATCGACCTCAATAAGGCTTAACGAGGACGCTACGTCTCTTGTACGGGACGAGAGGAGCAGCAAATAAAAGCGTAACACGAGCTTTCCGCGAACTGTGTTTATTTCCGAAGCCAGATTCCCCCCACAGGTACAGAAACTTGCGTTTCGAAAGCAGTTACTCGGTCTTCTGGTCGTCAGCACTGCGATGTTAAACGGAGACAACCGATACCCAGTTACTTCGCGCGCTTTACGTCTTACCTTTGGTATTCCTCGAGTCACTGTTCCTTCGTCAACCGCACATCACGGAGGAATGGCAAACCCAATCCGCGAAACCAAAAGCCGCTCTCAAAAGAACAAACTCGAAGCCACTGTTTATCGCGTAGCGTGAAAGGTTAAATCGCTTGCCACCAGATGGCAGGGTCAAGCGGAGTAATTGCAAGTAGCTAGGCTAGGTGGCGCTAGGTACTTCCCAATTCATGTTCGACAAAAAACAATTGTAATTCCTCAGCCCACCATTGCGCTTACACATCTTCGGGAACCTCTCCTTTACACACATTACACATATTACACATACTACAAGCACCACGTGAACATACACTGAGAATACACTGCACATACAAACATCAATTCAACGGCACACTAACCCAAACACTACACCCGAGCTCTGATTTTCCGTCTTTTATACTGGTCGTTTTGAACGTACGGAATTTTTCGGTGACTGAATAAGCAATAAAAAATATTCCCAGCATGTTGATTCTTTTCCAGCAGTGTCATACCTCTGACAGTATTTTGAATGACTCAAGGGATGAATCTCTTATTAAAAAGCGAACGCTCGATCATGCCGTAAATATTTGAAATCCAATAAATCAAGCCGCTCCAATGCGGTTCGAAGCCATGAGTTTGTTTCCCCGCGCGGCACGTCATAGCCTCTATTTCTATTGTAGTGTTTGTTTTTCTGTTTGTGCTGTTCGCGCAAGGCTGCAATTGCCGTCTTGAATTAATCTCTGTAGAGCGGATATTCACTCAGCTGGAAGTGATGCTTCACGGGCTGAGAGATCGCTTTTCGATCAACTTGAATGCAGTCAAAGCCGCGACTTGCGGCAGGTGTTAAGTGTACGGAGCTACGCCGTGGCGAGCTCGAAAACTTCTAGCGCGCATCCCAGCGCGCCACTTTAGAGCAGTTTCTCCAGGAACCGTAGTATATTTAAGCAGCGAAATAAAGGGTAGCTTTTTTTTTTCGATTTTACCAACTATTCTTTTTTTATGCTAAAATTCTACACTGTAAATATACCTACTTTGCGTCATGATTTCGTACTGTTCAGTCCTTTCCCCAGAGCGCAATTGCTCTTGGGGACGAGACAACCGACAGTCACATTGGCCACTGTACCACAGTAGCTTACTGTTCAGACCAGCGTTCCAACATGACTATCCGCACGTCGATCGATTGCACCTAATCCCTCAAGTGGTATTAAACTTTTTAATGTAAAGCGGAATGTCAACCTGCGACATCCCACCCCGTCCGATCACGGCCCGACCAGCGGCACCAATGCCCGACGATTTACGTCACCTCATCTTGTTGTTACACCACTGAAACGCGAACACACGGTCACATCGGCGATAATTCCAGTCTTCTGTTCACAACCCACAACACTGCCATCACGATGTTGCTGCTATGTTGCTGACACGCACAAATACAGAACCACGTTGAACGCCGGTTGCACTCGGCATCGGAAAACAGAACCGAACTCAGCAAGGAAGGCACCCAGGCAGCCGGCAGCAAAACCTGCCTGTCTTGGACGCAGTTCCTGCGATTTCCATAACGTCCAGAACGTCGACACAGTTCCGCGTGGTTTCGCTACTGTAGTTCCGCGTGAGCCCCGCAATCCGGAGACGGCCATCCTTCCCAGTGTAGGTGGCGCTGCTGGCACTGCTCCGGAACTTCGCTGTTTCTAGCGGCTTCGTTTGCTCGTTTCATAAAATTAGTGATAAAAACGTCAATGCAACCGAAATGCTCTGCACGTTTGTACTAGAAGACGGAATTACAGGCGGCCTTCGCTGCCGCTGAAGCTCAATCAACTCAACAGCATTTATCAAACAACGTGCGCGACCTGCTCGAAAACGAAACCGAAAGAAGACGAGTCGGGAGGGCGAAAGCTTTCTCCAGTCTGCCTGGAAAAGGAGGAAAATGTCTCGTTCCTCCCTCCTTCTTGTGTCCGCTTGGGGGCGCGTCAGTAGAAGGGAGGAAGACGGGCCGTTGCTACTTTTTTCCTCCATTTTTTCTTGGAGTGTGGTTGAACTAAACCGAAAAATCGTCCACAAATCTAAAAACTTTGATTTTATTAAAATCATTGCCTTCATTAAACTGTTCAAAAATGACTTCGTCCTGATGGGCTAAACATATGTTACGGAGGATGGGTGCCAAGCATGAGCCAATGCATACCCCTTGTTTTTGTATATTGTCACGAATGACAAGTGATGAGGTGGCGAATGACTGAGTAAACTGAACTTTTAATGGGGCGAACTTGTGCCCAAAAATAAAAGGAAAAAGAAAGATAACAACAGAGCGTCGCGGGCATCAAAGGCGGCGAAGCAGCAAGATCGAACGCTGAGGCGGAACTGACCCCGGCTCGCCACGCGGAGCCTCTTATGTACACGCGGGGGGTTCTGGTAGGATCGGCGTAAAAGGTTCTGCGTGTAGAACATTCTGACCTCGAACAAGCATTACGGTTCTCGAAATTACCAGACCATTACGTCAGAGTCCTCTGAAAATGCGTCCCCGCGGCCAGGAATCGAACCCTGGCTTTCTGCGTGGAAGGCACGCGCGATAACCGTTAGGCCACGAGCGCGCTGCCTGCTTGGTCAGCTGCGCTCGCGGCATTACTCCCCCCTTTAAAAAGTGAATCGCCCCGATGCAACACAAAACAAAGCAAAGCAAATAAATAGGGCGGTAAACTAAAGAGTCCTTTGGAGCACATAAGGTCCACAGTCCTATCGAGCGTAGTACGGCTTCAGGCGCACGACGTGGACGACTTCAGGTCGTGGTGGGCGGCGTGATGATGTTCTTGTTCCGTCGGGCATCACCTCGTAGTTCAGATCCCCGAGTCGACGAAGCACCTTGTAGGGTCCGAAGTAGCGCTTCAAGAGTTTCTCGCTGAGACTACGGCGGCGGATCGGAGTCCACACCCACAACCTGTCTCCGGGCTGGAAGTCGACGTCCCGACGACGAAGGTTGTAGCTGCCAGTGTCGACACGTTGCTGGGCTTGAATCCGGAGTCTGGCGAGCTGACGGACCTCTTCTGCCCGTTGAGCAACCACCTGGGCATCGTCGCTTCCGTCGACAGCCGGTTCGTGGTGTAACATCGCGTCCAGCATTGTCGTTACCTTGCGACCATGCACCAGTTGAAAGGGTGTTACCCCGGTGGTCTCTTGTACGGCCGTGTTGTAGGCAAATGTGACGTACGGCAACACCTCGTCCCATGTCTTGTGCGCCACGTCGACGTACATGGAGGTCATGTCCGCGATGGTCTTGTTGAGTCTCTCCGTCAGCCCGTTGGTCTGCGGGTGGTACGCAGTGGGGCGACGATGGCTGGTGTGGCTGAGACGAAGGATTTCTTGCGTCAGCTGGGCCATGAATGATGATCCTCGGTCTGAGATCAGAACCTCGGGAGCGCCGTGCCGGCTTGGTCAGCTGCGCTCGCGGCAATATAGACCCCGTCATTCTATTTTATAAATGACAATTTACGATAAAACGAGAGCATTTCAATGAAGCTCTCTTCCGTCATGCCGATTTGAATCTGGAGGGCCACTGTACCAAAGCAATTGATACATTGTTCAACAAATGTTAATAGCTTGTCATGCGGCAAGGAATAATATAAATCTTTAATGTCAAATGAACAGGCTGAAAACTCTTTGTCGAAGTTATCTTTTAAGAAGTCTAAAATACTGTCAGCATTTCTGACTAAAATGGACCGTTAAAGCCTAAAAACTTCCAATTTGTCTTGGAGAAAAAGCGCGACCGGCTTCTGCCATGAGCCCATCTCTGATACTATGAACCTCAGGGGACATTGTTCTTTGTGGGTCTTGGCGCTAAACATAATTTGCAAGAATCCATCTTTATTCTTAAAGATGCTCTGAGCTAGCCAATGAAGGTTCAACATTTTGGATCGTTTCACTGCCTGTAATCTCAGCTTTTTTAGGGACACATCATCTCGGCGATTGAAAACTGATGAGATCGCCTCAATGGCTTTGCTACCGAATTCAGCTTCCGCTAAAACTACGAATCCTCCCTCCTTGTCATCAGGAAGGAGCGAAAACCGGTGTTATTTTAAAAACGACACCATTTTTATAACCTGACTCTGAGACACCGCTGGTTTGTTTCGAGCAATCACGTCCACTCCCTCCTAAATACACCTTCCTACCTCACCTTCTGGAGCAAATCTCTAAACTGTATGAACAGGGCCTATAAGTTCTGGTGGATTCAACTTAGGTTTAACTGTGAATTTCGGACCAAAACCGAGAACTCGTCTTACATAGTTCGGGATGGGCACTTGACTCACAGATTGGACGTTCCCATGGGCCACTGGTTGCCTCTTCGGAAGACTGGTCCTGAGCCTCTGTAGTGTCAGCCGCCAAAGAATTTCCGTGTTGCGTTCCACGATGTTGAAGAACTCCCGCAGACGGTTGTTGTCACGAATTTCTTGGTTAGAGTCGCACAAAACAGCCCTCAGCAGGTCCCTGTAGACGGGTGCCTGCCTCTGCCATTCAGCTCGCAGGATCTTCATCAATCTTGTGCTGTGCCAAGCTGATGGCTCTTTAGTTCAATTTGTCTTGTTGAGAATGCTCGTGTTGATTGTCCAGCTGGGTCTGTTGGTTTCAGGAACGTTGTGAAAATTAACATGGAAGGCACCAAAATTTGCGTGAAGAAAACGTGAACTATTAAAAAAAGCGGGGCTGCCATCCTTTGTTCAGCGGAGAAAAAATTCAAGGTTAAATTTTTTCTATCAACTCTACAATGGGCATCATAACGTCAGTTCGAGAGACTATATACTGCTTCCTGGTAGAAGGTCACCGAGAGTTACTAACCAGTTTGGAGTGAAGCCGTATTTCCTAAATCTCGATGTTTTTAAGTACTCCTTTATTTTAAAAACAATTGAGGAGTGGAATAGTTTGGATGGCGACCTCTTTGTTGGGATTGACAGTGCCGATAAGTTTGAAGGTGTATTATTAGATTTGTATGCAGAGACATACTAGTATTCTTTGGTGGTGGAGACGTTCGGTGGTGTTGTTCAACCGCAATTGTAGTCAAATGATTGTATTGTGGTGATTGTACTTGATCTTCGGTTCTTTATTTCTGTTGTTTTTATTGCTGTACACTCCTGAAACAGCCCGAAAGGCTTTCAGTATTGTAAATAAATAAATAAATAAGTTGATGGCGTCATGGTTTGCAAATGGCTGCCGTGCGGCCGTGAGGTTAACATCGTACGTTCTAGTACTACCAGCGGTTACGACAAAGTGCGGAGGAGGCGACACGGCACCTGTGTTTATTAGCTTTTGAAGCGAATTCATTGCGCAGGTGGCAAATGATGCGGTAGATTTGGGATAGCGTGATTTTAATTTGAGTTTGACAGTGATGCAACAAGGTAGCAACATTGACTGACAAGTAATTAAAAAAAAAAGAACTCCTCGTAATTCTAGAAATCTTGTTTTCGGCTTACAATATTTCCGTTTAATGAGAATCATTCCGCGTTTTTTATTGATCCGCATAAAACTAAAGACAAAGCTATCATGCTCGACGTTGCTTATCCGGCATTCCTAACTCTTTTTATTTTTCTAAACGACCGTGTGTGTCCGAACATCCGAAATTGGCATTTTAAGAGTAAAAAAACGAGATGTCGCGAACATGGGACCGCACATAGGTGTAGCACAATTGCCTTGGGCACAAAATTCCCGTCACAAAAGCCCCGTGTCATTCACCCCGCGTTTCAAAAACCCCGCACTCAAAGTCCCCGTTCTATTTGCCCTCCGTGCCAAAATCCCCTAATTTATTTGCCTCCGTGACTGAATCCCCGCATTCAATTACTCCGTTCTATTTTCTCCCGCACTCTAAAAAAAGGGTGTAGTGGGTACACCCAAAGGGGGTGTAAGTGCTGCCACATATACTACACCCATAAAGGTGTACAAGTACACCTCAAGACGAGGTGCATACATACACCCTTTTTCAGGATGCATATGTGCACCCTTTTAGACACCTTCAGCATTCGGGGGTGCACATATACACCCCATATTGGGGTGTGTCACTACTCCTTTCTTGCACCCTCTCTGTCGTTTCGGTGTACAGGTACACCCCAATTTAAGGTGTACAAGTACTCCCTTCTCTACACCCACGCAATTTTTTGGGAGTAGAGATACACCCAGCAACAGGGTTTACTATGACACCGTTGTTTACACCGGCCCCGCTCATAGGGAACAGAGATACACCCGCCAAAAGGGTTTACTATTACACCGTTGTTTACAGCCACCCCGCTCATAGGGAACATAGATACACCTCTTTCAATGGTGTACCATTAACCTCTTTGTGCACCCACCTCAAGGAAACCTGTAAAAAATGTACGGGGCCAGGTGGTTGCAAAAAGGCCGGTAAACAGACACAAGGGATTGTTTTCAAATCTCTTAGACGTTTATTAGACAGCCTATTCCGTAAACAAGTACAAACGTACAAGCAATCCGTGATATGTGAAGATGTACAACGAAGCTGTTACACAACTGAGAAGATCACTGAGCAAACAAGAACCGGGGCGATTCTTAGGTAGTGTCTATTCTCCCAGCAGCCGGCAGAATTATTTACGCTAAATTCTGCCGGCAGTCGCCACTCATTGGTGATACAATCACTTCATCGAACGGCGTTTCATCGACACTCGATGTTTCATAGACAGCTTAGATTAGCTTTCCTATATTAGCTCCTCTTTCTTTTTTTGGAATGAACCGCCCTACACTATATGCGCGAAGTGACATACGGGTGGCACAGGTGGGGTAAAAGGTTTGTAATGAGCCACCGCAGACTGTCGCCACGAAGCGACGTGGACGGGTGGGCTGGGTGGGTGAGCACGCGCCTCAAAGACATACGCGCGACGGAATGTTCCTTCAGCGTGCAGTTCACGTAACGAGTGACGATGAAACGTTAGTGTCGACGAAACGTGTCTACAAAACGTGTATCAACGAAAAGTTGTGCATAAAACGCGTTTTCACAAAACGCCGGGAGAATAAGAAAGTCAGTATTCTACCTGTAGTTATCACCTGATTGTAGACAAATAATGGCAGGCGACTGCCGATAGAATTTCGGGGAAATTATTCTCCTGGCTGCTAGGAAATAGACACTGCCTAATTTTAGAGGTAATCCGGAACGGAACGGTCAGTTGCTGCAAAGAAGTGGGTAGCAGCGCACTTACGATGAAAATACCGGACTTGAGTAATCCGAGATGTCGACACGGGCTCACCGCAGAACAACCACACAAACACAAAAACGAAAAGAAAGGGGTCTTCGAAGGTTCAACACAATGTGGCAGAAGCAGTAATTTGCCAAACCGAACACAAAACGCATCACATGAATTCCTTGGGCTTTTTTAAAGATATCGCTTGTTGCCGATGTACGCGTAGGACTTTTCAAACACTGGAAGCCTTGGTGCACTCGAATACGTTGTCGCGGGCGAAATCTTCGGCAGCCCCACTGATCGCAGCACAGCACACAAGAAACTCGGCCGGGAATCAGACATTCCGGGATCGGAAAGAGCTACCTCGTCATCCGCGAAACCTTTACCACATGATCACGCACCTGCCATTACCCGTGCCAAGTCAGCGAAGTAAAGGGATAAAAAAAGCCTCAGGTTCATTGGTTTGGCGACTGCGCAGCTTCTTCTACGCTTTTAGCTTAGGGAGAGAAAGAAAAGAGAGGAGCATACGAAAATAGCAGCTCCTTCAAGGCCAGAAGAGGCTGTCCTCGCAAAGGCTTATCTTCAGGGTCATCCCAAGAATGAACACAACCAGAGGATTTGTTCCTTATATCCTCTTGAAAATTTGACCCAAAGTTAATAGTGCAGTGGATGCTACCCGTGGCCTTGGCCTTCAGGCAGGTGCCGTGCTCTTCCTTATCTCTAGCTTGGAGACTGCAGTCACGTGATCCTACCCGGAGACCGGATTGGCCTAATAAAAGAATAGCGTCCACTCTACTGTCAATACCGAGTGAACACGACCGCTCCATACTTTCTAAGAAACTGCCCGACCCAAAAAGTGACCCCGAAGGGGGAATCCAAGCACAAGGTGATCGGGGTGCGTGGCTTCCGTGGCGGTGCACTGATACACCTAGAGGTTTTAAGGGAGAGGAGAATGCTCATTTTCGGTGTACAAGTACACTGGCTGGGCAACGGAGGGTGCATCTTTCAGAAAAAGGGTGCATGTGCGCCTGATACACCCGACTACACCCTTTTTTTCTTAGAGTGCTTGGTGGTGGTTATTCCATACGCTTGCAATAATTCTTAGTGAAGATAAAAATAAATTAGAACAGAGCAAGTTAGAATTTGATGTTAGTTATATAGAAGGAGGGGGAAATATAATAAAGGGTATACCAAGACTGATATATGCGGACGACATGGTACTTATGGCAGATAACCAGGATACATTACAGGAACCGGCTGGAATATCTGGAGAAGAAGGGAACACATTCGGCATGGGTATTAGTAGTGACAAGTCTGGAGTTATGGTGTTTAACGACGAAAAGAGGAAAGCCTTGAAGAAACAAGACATTGTAATAGACAATGTAGGATAATATAATTATATGAAAGTCTGGCTCCATAAAAGAAGGTCATATTTAGAGGAACATCAGGTGAATATAATTAGAAATGGGAAAATAAATTCATCTATTGTGAAGCACAAGGAACTATAAAACTACAATAGATATGAAGCGGTTAGAGGTATATTGAAAGGAATGATGATACCAGGACTGTATTTTGGCCATGGGTTACTGTGCATAAAATCAGTGGTTCAATCAAAACTAGAAACTAAAAAAAAAAAAGCGTAAGCAGATTGGCAGTTGGAGTGCTTGGAAAGACACCAAATGAGTGAGTGAAAAGAAACATGGGCTGGTCGTCTTTTGAGAGCAGGGAGGCAATTAGTAAGTAAACTTTTGAACAAAGATACCGAAATTAATGACACGCGGTGGGCACTGAAGGTATTTAAGTATTTGTACATTAAAGTTTAAACACAACAAAAAACAAGCCGAACCTGAAAGCTTACATTTAAATGCCTACACAATAGTGTTTGGGCTGAGCAGGCTACTTCAGTTGAAAAGGTATTGAAAAAGACAGAAAGAAAAATGTGGAATGTAAGAATGCAGCAAAAAATACCTACAACAATGCACAGGTCACAGAAACAGGACATGAGAAAGACAAATGTGTTTGACACTTCACTGGGAAGTTCTTTACTGTTTGAGCGGAGAACGCTAGATCTGTGGACGTGTTCGTATAGGGTAACATTTCAGAAGACAGACACATTATGTGTCGCCTCCCATAATGAGAGCGAGACACTAGAGCACTTGGTTTCGAAGTGCACCGGGCTTCGCCCTGCTCTCCCTGAAGGGGTAACAGATTTGGCCTGGGCCCTGGGTTTCGCTGGCAACAATATAAGAACAGAAGATAATAAGATAACAGTCACAAAAAGGCGATTAGGAGATTGGAAGAGGTCATTTAGCAAAAAATGAAAGATGCACAAAAAACTAGCACAGCCGGGGACAATCGGGGAAGAGCAAAATGGGGATTGCCTCTTACGAAGATCCGGCCCAAAGTCTGAACCCTGTTTCCCAGTGGGTCCGGTGGTAGGCTAACGCCGAGAAGTTTTGACCAGAGGAAAATTGGTGACTCCCTCGACGGAGGGGAGTGGTGGAGGGTGTTGTTTTCATTGTTTTGTTCGATCCCCCAACGGTCATCCTGGTGATATCCTACCCTGCCTGGTGATAGTTAAAAGGAGACAAATGGTTTCATAAGGGCGGGGGGTAACATATGTTTGTCTTTATAGACTTAGGCTAGGTGGTGCAAATTACCGCCGTTACAAAAGGTATAGTCCAAACAAACCTTCGGCGCCAAATGTTTGATCCGTCAAAATTTTGGCCCATCACTAATACTTATACAGCCGGAAGTTAGTTAACTTCAGTGGGCGTCTGGTGTCTTACCTGTAGATGAGCAATTTAGCCGGTGCGGTACAACCGCTAGCCTACACTCTTAAAAAAAGGGTACTGTAGTATCCTCCTTAAGGGGGTAACTGACTTGCACACAGGGCAACCCCTTTTGGAGGTATCGTTACCCCCTGCATCGAGGGTGCAAACTTACCCCCTGGGTTAGGGTGCAACATTGCCTCCTTTTGGAGGTAACCTTAGTTCCTTTTGGTGTTAAAAGTGCATCCTTTATGGGTCAGCCTTTACCTCCTTTAGGGGGGAATTTCAACCCTTTTGAGAGGTAAGACGACGTAATTGAGGGCGCTGCTTTTACCTCCTTTTGGAGGGAACTATGATTCACTTTGGGGTTGAATGCACACGATGAGGAAAACAGCTCAGAAATCGCGAACTACGAAGAACAAACACGACAGAAAAGTGCTGTCCTGTCATGTTTGTTCTTCGTAGTCCGGGCTTTCCGAGCTGTTTTCCCCATCATGTATAACAACAACCACCTTGCCCAGTTCACCACCTTATTACAGGTTAAATGCACACTTAATGGAATCACTTTGGAATCACATGACAATGTTTTATTGTGGCTGTCACAAACAAAATGGCATAAAAATCAATGGCATGACTAGACATCTTATAAAAGTTCTAAGATTAAACCACTAAGCGCAATAAAGGCATCTGGAACAACACTTTCGGGGCTCTAGTCGTAGCTAAAGATGAACTAGAGGCAGAATGCAACCAGGACTGCCTGAGCAGGCGACGCGGCTTCGAGATCTCCCTCCATTGCCGCATAGCTGGGCGCCTCAGGATTAATTAGGCTTGAGCTGACAGCCACCGGGTAGATTGCACTGCCTGCCTGGAACCAAAAAAATGTGGAAATCATGTGATATGAAGTTGAAACATATCATCCCCAATTTGAAGAAACTGTGAAGAAATATTAGATTCTTCTAAGACGCATTTGGAGCATTTGATGTGCCACTGATTCCAGCATTATAAAGCATCGACCATACTTACCGGACGTGACCAGTTTAACTGTTGACTAACTACCACTGACTATAATTATCACATGGCGGGTGGTAATCATAGATTAGTAAGCACTTTGTATTCACCGGTCATGTTTAAATTTGTCACCCCGATTTACTTAGGTGACTAACAAATCTTAGTCAAAGGTGTACAACTACTGTAGCAGGTTAGTATATACAAGTGCTGATTGTTGGGCGAGTTGGTATTGTACATGAAAAAAACATGATTGCGCTTTAAGACAAGGACTGAGGAAGAACATACACCACAGAGCGCTACACCACATTAGCTACTCAGCACCACAGCAGATCCCCATGACCGCCAACCCTAAGTGCCGAACTTGGGAAAATATGCAAATATTTTTGCCGAAGTGCTCTTCCAGATGAAAATTGAATTTGTTTTATTCAGACATGAGAAGTACAGCACACAAGGACGAGAAAACATAAAAAGACCACGCCGAAAAAGACACACTCAAGCGCCTTGTGTGTCTTACTCTAATTTATTTACTCGAAGTATACCCTCAATTTTCTCTGGAAAATGAACGAACACCACACACACAAATAAAATTAAAAAATCAAGAACCTCATTTAAATTGCCCAAATGCGAACAAGAACATCAAAATAATATATCTGACTACGCTTACCTGCAGTTGCGTCCAAGGTAGCAGGCATCCAGTACCCTCGACGAAATCACCCTACAAAGTTGACGCAGTAGGAAAGAAATATATTCAATCAACTTCAAATAATGCAAACTTAGCCATCTGACTCGCCTATTGCATGATTGCATGATCAGCTTTTAAAAATGCCTGCTCACACGCAGAAAAAGAAATGCCAAGACGATATACTTGTTAGTCTCTCTGCCGGCAATAACGTAATGACCTTATTCAGTAATATACTACTATTAATGTTGCGAAGCGCACGAATAATTTGTAACTGCCGAATGTCGAATTTCGGCAAATATGTAGAATTTTTTGCCGAAGTAATTTGCCAGATTAAAATTTAAAATTGAATCTATGTTTTATTTAGACATGAGAAGAACAGTACACAAGCACGAAAACACAAAAAATAACACCGAAAAAGACACACTCAAGCGCCTTGTGGGTCTTACTTTATTTATTTACTCGAAGTATACACTCAATTTTTTCTCGGAAATGAAGAAACAGCACACACACAAAATAAACATAAAGATCAAGAGCCCCATTTCAAGTGCACAAATGGGAACAAGAAAATCAAAATAAAATATTGCACTACGCTTACCTGCAGTAAACAGTGTTAAGATCTGTCACGAGATGCGTCCAAAGTAGCAGGCATCCAGTACACTTGACGAAATCACCCTGCAACGTTGCCGCAGGACGAAAGAAATATATTCAATCAACTTCAAATAATGCAAACTTGAGCCATATCTAACTCGCCTACTGAATGATTACTTTTAAAAAAACCTGATCACACGCAAAAAAAAGCCAAGACAACACTATAATTGCTAGTCTCTCTGCCGGCAACAAATTAATGACCTCATTCCGTAATATACTACTTTTAATGTTTGCGAAGCGCACGAATAATTTCTTACTGCCGAATGTCGAACTTCGGCAAATATGTAAATATACTTGCCGAAGTAATTTACCAGATTAAAATTGAATGTATGTCTTATTTAGACATGAGAAGAACAGCACACAAGGACGAAAACACACAAAAAAAAACACAAAAAAAGACACACTCAAGCGCCTTGTGTGTCTTGCTCTAATTCATTTACTCGAAGTATACCCTCACTTTTCTCTCGGAAATGAACGAACAGCACACACACAAAATCAACATAAAATCAAGAGCCCATTTTAAGTGCACAAACTGGTACAAGAAAATCAAAATAAAATATCGGACTCCGCTTACCTGCAGTAAGCAGTGTTAAGAACTGTCACGAGATGAGTCCAAGGTAGCAGGCATCCAGTACCCTCGACGAAATCACCCTACAACGTTGCCGCAGGACGAAAGAAATATATTCAATCAACTTCAAATCATGCAAACTTGAGTTATATCTAACTCGCCTAGTGAATGATCAGAGTTTTAGAAATGCCTGATCACACGCAAAGAAAATGCCAAGACAATATAATTGCTAACCCGCTGCCTGTAACAACTTCATGACCTTATTCCGTAATATAATACTATCAATGTTTGCGAAGCGCGCGAATAATTAGCTCAGACATTTCTATTCGGTATTTCAAGGTAACGTGACATTTTACCAAACTATTTATTAAACCTCGTTAAATTAAAAAAAAACAAAAAACGTTGATATTAAAAATCAGTGTTTAACACTGATTTTTACAGATATCACCGACATTGAGAATAAATCGCGCCGGTTGGCCGGTGCCGCCAATGAATGCCTGATCGACTACTGCTCTGCGGGGAAAAAAACAAAATAAAACAAAAAACAACCACCTTATGAGATTTTCAAATATCTGATCAGATCCTCCATTTAACGTCCGACGCGACACACCAACGGCCCCAAAAAGAGAAAACCTCCTACCCCCTCACGACTTAAACGTAGGCGACACCCGATTGAAAAGGCGTCTTGCTGCCCGGCTCGCCGAACCGCCGCTCTCCCCCTTCGTCCACCCGCACACACATACACTCTAAAAAAAAGTTGGCCTCAAGGGACTAACCGCAGCATTTTGTCCTCTGAACTCCCAGTTGCTCCCCAAAAGGACCATCTGGTTCAAGCTAGGTACCGTGCGCAAACGCTGGGGACTAACTGCGCTCGACTGGGACTAACCGATAGGCGTGCGCGAGCAAAAGCATTCATTAGTCCCCCTCAGACAGGGTGCATCTGTATGGTTTAGTCCCCGAAGGCGAACGGAATGTTCACCTGGAAGACGGATGCTATTTGGCTTGTCTTGGGGATCGGCGACACTCAGCCCAGCACGGCTGAAAGTGTTCACAAAACTCGGACGAAACTGGCGAATTTGTTTAATGTGCCACGAACGTTCAGACATTACATAGTAGAGCTTCGCGCGTTGTGTGAGTGCGAGTTAACGAACGCGTTGACTCTATTTCACCCAACTATCTCGTCAAAAATGATCTGTTGACATTTCACAAGTCCCATTCACGTAATTTGCCTTCGCGCAAAAACATAGCATTTAACCAAACGGAACACCTCCAAATACTAAGACTTTTTTTTTTCTCTTAAATTAAACTTAACAGTTATTAGAAGCCGCGCGTTTAACACCGGAGTCTCGCAGTCAGAATAAATGGTCACTTCAATCGCTAAAACTGAGTTACTGAGAACAACTCGAACCACGTCTCTGCGTCTCCCCGTGACCAACCTTTCTGGGCAGTCCAATGTCGAACTCAAAATCCGCAACGACACACTTGATGCACGGCACGTTCCACTTCAAAAGCTCATTCAGGGCAGTATCCAGACGGCTTCATGCCATCGTCGTTGTTGTTTCAGATAACATTCCAGATGAACAACGAAGAACGAACCGCGCCCGGAACTTCATCCATATCAACACCCTGCTAATACAAAACAAATGCGAACTAAAAAAAAGGCCCCCGAGAAAACTGAAAAGAGAAAGAGAGAGAGAAAAAAAAAACAAAAAAAAAACCTGTTTTTTGCTTGTACGTCACTTGACCGGCGTGTTGAAAAAGGCGACCTTCGACCTTGTCCCGGCCTTGGGGCATTGGGGTGTCCGTGTGTCGTGTGTAGTGGGAGGGGGAAAGAGATTTTCTTCAGCGCGCCCTTCCCTCTCCCACCAACCCCCTACACCGCATTCTTTCTTGCGCTCCTCTCTGGCGGGGGGTGGGGCAGATGGGGCAGAGAGGGTCCGTCGGGAAAATGGGAAGGGGTCTTTGTTTGGAAAGAACCTGTTTTCAGTGCAGCCTTCGTCAGAACTTAGAAGCTGGTCGCCTCTTTCTCCCTGTGTCGTCTCATTACGGGACCCGTTTTGGATTCGCGGTGCTGCAGCACTGCACCTGTTCTGAAGTCACAAGTCAAGGGAACTCAATTAAGGTATGTCGAAGTACTTCTGTTTATCGTGTATTCATTGACTGCGGCTTCAAAAGTGTTTAATTTTGAGCGCGTTCTCTAGCTTGCAAAGCGCGCGCCATGCTCTATTCTTTTTGGCACCAAGGTTGTTGATTTTGTTATGCAGCACGAAGACCTCATAATCAATCGTATCGAGCGAAACGCCAGTTCTACCGATGGCTCATTTTTTTCTGTTTGGAGACTCTGGCAGGATCGCTTGACCATAAAGGCCTGTCCACGCATGCAGCGAAACGCTGCAATCATAGCGCTGACCTTGCGCTATGCGCGTGTTGACGGGAGCAGTCACCAACTTTGTATCACACCGTCAAAACTGTTGCTCATGGCAGACGAAAAGTAGCTCACGACACCTGAGCAGCGCTCATCAGCGCTTCGCTGCATCTGAGAACCGGCATTAATGGAGACATTTATTTGATTATACAGTAGACTTCCGCGTTGATGGCGGGAGCTCGTCCCGTCACTTCGCAGCATAGATTGATTACGCACACGCTGGGTCTGTAATTCGCAGCGAACAGTCTACTAAAAATCTAATATTGCGCTGGTCTGCTGTCAACAGATGGCATATTGGACGTGAACCATTGTATCACTTATGCAGCCTATACTTTTGTCCAGCGATCGGGTAATTCACGCTGCCCTGTTACTAATAATCCAAATTCCTCGCAAACAGGCAAGAAGCTGCCGGTGCCCCAATAAACGGTGCTGGGACCACAACCGGTTGGACAGACATCCCGTGCACTCTTCGGGATTTGGCCTTATCGGGGATTCTACCGCCCAAGAACTTCGACTTCAGTCATCCTTGAATGCGATGTGTATCTACGAGGCAATAAAGCTACGTTTAACCTGAACTGCACTATTTCGTTTCGGAGATTTGTGGCTCGGGATCAAATGTAAAGGATAAACCTTTAGTCCCAGGAGTCCAAATCCAAGGGCGCAACGTTTAGACCCAGGGGTCCAAGTGCAAGGGCCTATCAGTTGGTCCTCGGGGTTCATTTGAAACAGTGTAACAGTTGGTCCCAGGGGTCCAAGTGCAAGGGCCTAACAGTTCGTCCTCGGGGTTTAATTGAAACGGTGTAACAGTTGGTCCCAGGAGACCAAGTGCAAGGGCCTAACAGTTGGTCCTCGAGGTGCAATTGAAACGGTGTAAACGTTAGTCCCAACGGTGCTAGTGGGAGGGACTAACGGACGGGGCGCAACAGTTGCTCCCGTTACCGTTAGTCCCCGAGGGGACTAATGGTGGTGGCAACGCACTTGCTCCCCTCGGGGACTAAGTTGTGCTCCCCTTTTTCTTAGAGTGTACACCGGGAAAAGCTGCTGGCTAAGCCACTGGTTAGCGTATGTCAACCTTCTAAATGTGCGCTAGTGTAAGCGACAGTCATTCCTGTTCATGCTCTTTATGAACTTCGATGGTCTAAACCGTGTCTGCGTTCGCGCCACACACTAATTTTATCGAACGCTCGACGCCTTCAAACGTGCCAACATGTCCGCCAACCCTTTGTCTAAGGAAGACGGGGGTCGCCTTCCCGGGCGGTCATAACCGACGCCAACTGCCGACCGCGCAGAACATTTCCTCACCTGCATACGGAGCACACGACTTGGATCTTCGACTGAAGTCAATGCAGCGCTCTCGGTGACCTCGTAAGAAGAGACTGAACCGAACAGAACAATAAAGAACGTTCCTGCACCGGGACGCCTCCGTCGAACGTTCGAGAAGAAACACCGTTATGCCGTCATGACCGGGCGTGTCGGCGGCGAAGGCGCGGACACTCTTCGGCCGGGCAGGCGCTCTCCCACGCATGCGCGAATAATCACGTGTCATACGAGGAGACCAATTAGCGAACTCGTTTGCGCCTTTCCACAGCCAATCGCAGCGCCCAGGCTTTGGCAGTGCAAAACAGGTGCACCCTCTGGGAGGTAATACATGCCGCCTTGGGGCCCCTTCGCGGCGAACTTCACCTGGTAGCACCGAATTCTTCGTGTTTGCTGCGCTTGAGGAGGTAAAAAGCGGAGCGCTTTACCCCTGGGCGGGAGGAGGGTGGTAAAGGCGGTCTGTTACCTCCTTTTGGTCCCCTTTTTTCTAAGAGTGTAGGGTCTTTAAGGTTCACCGTGCCGTAGCGATACACAACCGCGCTTTGGCACGATACTCATCCAGATTGAAATGAGCAGGGGGTCATATCAAAGGAACATGGTAGCAGCTGGACTGTCTATATTGCTGAAACCTGAGTCGAAATATAAAGAAGCTAAGTGACCTGTCAACACACGCGCTGCACGCAGTGCGTGTGTTGGGATAAAACTCTTCGGAACCGGTAGAGGGGGGGGGGGGGGGGGGGACGCTGCAGTCTGCAGGCGAGTCGTCTTCATCGCAACTCTGTGCATTCCTTCGTCTCCGCCCGTCGCACTTCCCCTTCCAGCCCCATACCTAATCTTCCAACTTTACAAGCCTTCAGGATATCTTGAGTGATTTTGTCTTTATTAGTGTTAAGCATTGCACATTACTCGAAAGTAGGTTTACAACAGCAGTCACTGCAATGTACGCCAAGATGCCATGTCACCGCTGTTTCTACATTTTACCGGTTCTCCCGTAAACGATCATTCAGACAACATCCTGTCTGTCCCTCATATCGTCGTCCAGCAGATAATGGAATGGAACACAAAACCCCTTCTACTCATTCTACATAGTGATTTTGATGATTTTTTTATACAGTTTTGTTTCCTTTTAGGATTTGAATTAACCCTATTACACACGCCAGCCATCATTTTCAGGGATGAAACATAAAAAAAAAATATCAAGAGAACAGAATTGGGCAGAGGAAGGCAAGAAAGTCGTGGACCCTATTTTCACAAGATTTCCCATAACTAGGGTTCGGAGTTTTCGGTTTAAACCGATAAAAGCCGATAAAACTACGCCGAATCTATTTTCGGAAATTCGGTTTTAACCGAAACAGGTCAGTTTTTAGGTTCTACGTTTTCGGCTTAAACCGATAAAAACCGATAAAATATCCCTAATCTATTTTCTAACATTCTGTTTCAACCGCAAATAGTCAGTTTTTGAGGGCCGCGTCGAGATGGGCGGGGGGAGGGTGGGGGAAGGGGAAGGGAGAGAGGGCGTTGCAAGGTTCGACAATGTGTGACCTCTTCATGACTTCCCTCTACCAAGGTTGTCCTTCGTGAGACATCTGTGTCTTTTCTGCGATCGGTCTTAGTGTGTTGAGTTCCTGGTCCTAAAAAAAAAGTTCGGGTGTGGGCTAGTATAAGGTTTTTCGCTTCATGCAAGATCTGCAGCCAGAGTTTAGTGAGTACACGAAGTATGTCGTGCTTCAGAACGTCGCACCGTGTCTCTTTTGGTAGTCACATTTGGTTGATAGGCCGGTTTTGGCTCATGCAGCGCTTCATCTCCTCAGCCTGCCAGTGTCCAGTGTTAACGTTGAGAGAGCATTCTCCAAGCCCAGGTTCATTAACAGAAAGAATGAGCTTGGATAAACAAGGAGTACCAGAGAAAGTACATGTGTGTTTACTATAATAAGATCACGTAATCCTGATCTACAGAAGGTGAAGTTCCATGCTTTTGGGCACGGACTTGTTTGTACTTCTGTGTTTTTTTCTTGTTTTTTTTTTACAGTTGCACGCATTCGCTAAATAAAGTGTCCATGTTTTTTTTGTTTTTTTTTTCAATGTATTCGTGCCCTTATTCTTTGAGTGATCTCAAATATCAGAGCTACAAGGATCATCTGATCCGGTGTCCGATGGTGTTTCTTTCGTATTCACCGAAAAAAAACGGTAAACTTTTGTGGGCATAAATATACACCGAAAAAAAAAAAACGAAAATTGAATTTTAAAATAAACACCAAAACAAATTACGCCAAATTTTTAAAAAATAAAAACTGAAAACACAGAACCCTACGCATAACAAAAAAAGAGAGTGCGCCATAATATTCGCGTTGACGTTATGCGTTCAGCCCCCAAAAAGTTGTTTGGCGCGTGTAAGAGGGTAAATTTAGATTCTAATGCAAAACAAAACTGTACAAGAAAACAAAAACAAACAACATAAAAAACACCGAAGCCACTATGTGGTATACGTAGAAGGCCTTGCGTACTGTATCACTTTATTGTGTGGACGACAAAAAATTTGGAGCTGACAGTACGTTGTCTGAATGATGAATTACGGGAGCACCGGTAAAATATAGATGCAGGGGTGACAGGGGGTCTTGGCGCACATTGCAGTGACCGCGGTTGCAAACGTACGTTCGAGGATTGTGCAGTGCTGAACGCTAATAAAATAAATAAAAAAAACTTGAGAAATCCTAGAGGCTCACAAAATTGAACATAAAGGGAGTACAGCGTGTTGGCGCATTCTCATTGTAGTTGTCAAATAAAGAATTGCATCATTTGGGGAAGTGGGAGGAACCAGTGACAATGTTCTAGATGACACGTAACCTGTACATGAATTTTGGCGTTTTACTTCTAGGTGACAATGCTTGGGCAATAACATCAGAGCAAAAGTTGAGGAGAAAATGTGGCCAGTTGGCGCAATTCACTTGACGGCCAAATTATTTTAGTTTACAACATTAATCGTCGTGTCAGCACTTTAATGTTAATCAATTTCAGAGAGACATCTCTCCTTTTCAGACATAAAATAGCATCAATTGAAAACTGCCGTTTCAATTTAATTTATATATGTTTTTATTTACGTTGTGTATTCAAGAGGAAGGGAGGAAGAAAATCTTAGAGCATCCACTTTCTTTTGTTACGATTAATTACATTAGTTATATAGGTTACACTTCGTCTGGTCATATAAGGTTTTCGCTTCACTGGAGTTTTTAATTTTTACTCGACTAAAGGCACATGAAAACACTGTTGGAATATTGGTTGTCTGAGTTTTGTTTTTCAACCCTACAAACAATTTTGCTTAAATTAAAATGTTAATCTTCATAGCGGGCATACCAAATTAAATAATTTAGTGATTTAGCTTCTAGTTTTGAAGCACATGCACTACGATGTTTGGTCCATTAAATTCTTCATGTTTCGAATTGCCGATTCGTCGCGCAGGTTGGTCTTAAATACACTAGAATTTATTATGGTGCCTAATAGTGTAAAGTTCACGAAGAACAGGACGTGTAACTTAAGACAAGATTGTCTCTGAGCAATTAATGTATCTTCTTAATTAATAAAATTATTTTAGCGCTACCGCCCAATCCCAAAAATTGTGTCCGTCCGTCCGTCCATGTTCCGCTAAATTTAGCGGGGAAAGTGACGTCACATGGCCTATACAACTTGATTAAATTGACGACACACTTGACCTATACGTTAATTCAATTTACCCGCAAACTTTAGCGAGAAATTATACGTCACGTGAAGCACCCTCACCTACTCCCTAGAATGCAACTTTGTGCATTATAGACCTTTGCAAGAATCGCCATCTGCACGCTGCCATCTTTGTCTGCTGGGCTGTCGAACGGCTTCTGAGCATGCGCTGTTGCTCTGCTCTGCGGTAGATCAGCGCTGTGCATGCGTTCACAGCTCAGTAACTAAGTGTTTTTCGCCCGGGTGACAAGCGACGCGATGGTCTATAGGACCGTGAAGACGAAAGTTTCTGCCTATGTTTTTTTTTTTTTTCCACGAGCATACACATGGAGAAGAACGGCTTCTAAGGCGTCAAGGATAATGACTCGCAGACTTTTCAGCTGGCGATAGCTGAAGAAACTCGCGGCAGGGCGATCCCCGACCATTTTATTGTCGCTCCGCCGTAAATAAGAACGCCAAAAGAAAAAAAAAATCTTTAGGCAACAAGCGTGACCAATAGATTACGCCCAGAGTTTCTAATGCAGGGTGTCAGAAAAGCAATTTAACAGTTTTTTTAATAGCCTCAAAATGAACTACGGTATAAAGAACGTTCATTCGTCGCGCTAATGTAGCGGCAACTTCAGACCTCTTCGCGGCACAATGATTGAGACCCTGCTTTCTTTGCTTTTGCGTGATTGGTTCAGCCGGTGATGAGATACCCACTAAGAAAACGACCGCCGTGTCGATGCACTTTTCACGCGGCTTGATTGACTCGATTGGGTCCAAGAGTTGGCTGCGGTCTGAATTAAAACAATTTGTACCACGTATTCTCAGGGCTTATCATGCTTGCGCTTCCGGCTTCGTGATTGGTCCTTGGGAGTTCTCACCGTCTAATGCTGAGGTCTGATTGGCTGCGAGCTATAATGAAATGTGCGGGACTCACCACGTGGCCAGGCTCGAATTTGACGCCACGTGATTTGAGGTGACATGACCTGCTCAAGTCACGCCAATTTTTCCGCTAGATGTAGCAGGGAGATTGGCACCACATGGCGTAACTTTTCTCCACAGATTTAGCGTAGAAATGGACTTTGCACGGAAATAATTTGCCTGTTAAATTTTGCGTGAAAATGAACATCACGTTTTTTTACGACGTTTGTTTTGTTTTGCTTTGTTTTTTTCTACGTGAAATAGTAGTGTTTATTTCCACATTAAGCTGATGGTGGTGATCAGGATAAAAAACTGTGAGGTACAGCTTGACGGGTTCCTGACCGCCTACAGCAGCATCAACAGAGTGAGGAAAGAATACAGCAATCAAAAGAGAAACACAAATGTACAGAACCCGATCGCTATCACAACATTCTAAGCACAAGACTTTAGATTATCAGAATGTTGACATTGTAAGCATGACAGGCAAAAAATAATAAGCTAATAGTAATAAGAACTTAAAGAATAAGTAGTAAAGAGAGCAACTGCACTAAACATCAGTGAAAAAAGGGTGACCTCACTTCACTGAACGATAACTTGTCCCAATCAATACCTTTAGTTGAATACAGATCAAATAATTTAGCAACAGCGTATTTCAGCGTTTGTGTGCCATTGTTTATTCTCGGTGTGACCACCTCCCAACATTCAGCTCCGCGGCTAGGGTAACTGTTAATGTGTTTCGAGAGTTGTGCAAGATTTATAAAAAACGTGTGTATTTCTAACTTGCTCTACTTTTAGGCTAGTGGCAAGCCTGTAATCATATAATGTGTGGACATTTATGATAATACATTTTTTGAATAAGCTGGCTGCATGAAAGTCAAAAGGGACATCTTCTGCTGCAACGTTTCTTAGTAAAAGTCGCTGCACCCTAAACTAAGAGACAGTAATTTAAGTGTGAGCTGGAATAGAGATTTGTATAACAATAATTTCACTTTTCCGGGCAAAATATAACAATGACGATTGAACATGCCCACAGCCCGGGATAGCTTACGAAAAAGGTAGTTTATATGATTTTTCCACGACATATTCTCAGAGATGGTAACACCTAAGAGCTTAAAAGAGTTTACCATTTCAATTTTGCTAGAATTTAAATTTAAGTATTTTGTGATGTTTACGAGTTTATTTTTAGGGCGAAGGAGGACGGTTTTTGCTTTCTTCACATTTATTTGCAACGCGTTGTTCTTACTCTATATTTTTAATCTAGACAGTGTCAAGGTTTGATAAATGAATTAAGGTATCAGCCTTATTTGCAGTAAAGAGTATACTTGTGTCGTCAGCGTAGTTGACAAATTTCGCATTTGTATTAATATTGGTAATATCATTAAGATATATATTAAAAAGGAAAGGACTCAAAATACTATCCTGTGGTACGCCAGAAAGAAGAGGTTTTATGGTGGAGGAGTTAGCATTAATGCTGACATATTGCACCCGATGCCCCAGATACGACCGTATTAACTGTAAACCGTGCCATTGGATACGATAATTGTCTAATTTAGGAAGTAGAATTTGAAGATCGAGACAGTCGAAAGCCTTAGTAAAGTCTATGAATACTTCAAGGGCCATAATTTTGCTTTCAAAGCTTTGCAAAATGAATTCTTTTTGAACAAGTAGGGCAGAATCAGTAGATCCGTGCTTTTTGTAACCGTACTGCGACGTTGTTACCAAGTCATATTTATAAGAAAAGTTGGTGAATCGGGTATGAATGACTTTTTGGAGTGCCTTGAAAAACAGTGGGAATATTAAGATGGGTCTGTAATTTCCCATTTCATTTACGCTTCCTTTTCTATGCAATACTGAGATTTCATCAATCTACATTTGCTAAGGAAATACTCCTATGGCTAAAGAAATATTAAATATGTGAGTTATCACAGATTCTAACAAATAAATCACGTGCTTTATGGGCCTTATGCGAATACCATCAACGTCACGGCTTCCATTATTTTTAAGCTGAAACAAAATACACTCAACACTTCTGGTTCGACCGCAGGTTCTAAAAATATCGTGTCCCTTTTTTTATCGCGAAAAACCGCGCCAATATTTGTTGCAGACGTACTTGAAATATTTACAAAATGTTCGTTGAACGCATTTGCCAATGAGCAACCAGTAAGTTAGGCATATATATATATATTTTTTTTTAACAGAACTGGATGGGCAATCCCGATGATAGAGAGAGTTTGGCTGCTTCCACATGACGTCTTCCTGACTTTTTGCTGCTTTGAACATATCGAAATTATAACGCTGTCTCGCACGCCGTAGTTCTTTTGTTAAGTTGTTGCGATAGTTTTTGAATATTGATAGATCATTCTGGTAACTTGTCTTGGCGAATTTACTATATCAGACATTTTTGTGTTAATTTTACAAAGTAGCTCTGGAGTTATCCAAGGTTTTCTTATAAGTTTATTTGTTTTTATAAGTATAAAAGGAAAGTATGTCTTATACAGACTAAGGAAAAATACAATAAAAGTGTTCGTAAGCACCATCGGCACTACTTTGCCCAGTATACTATTCCTATTCGTCTTTGAGACAGCGATCTCGAAGGCTTCTAGTCGATCTAAAGTTATTATTGGAATCAGTGTCCGCTTCGCTTTGCAGAGCTTCTTTGGGACGTTTCTAAGAGAAATGAATATAGGGAAGTGGTCACTCATATCGCAACCAATGGCACCGGCCTTTATATATTCAACAGAGCTATTCGAAATTAACAAACCTATTAGCGTTTCAGATACGGTATAAAGAACGTTCATTCGTCGCGCTAATGTAGCCCTATCCGGAGAGAAATAGTTCGTCTGCTTCTATTGTGCGGGTCGTAGTGACGTCAGAACGCCGAGGTCTGATTGGCTTTGATTGCCAGATAGTGTTTCGTCTTCAAGGGAGCTTGCTTGAAGGTCTACCCACTATCCTCTGATCAGAGCTCGGCATTCTGAGGTCACCACAATTCTTGCAAAAGAAGTAGACGAACTTGCACTCTGCATAGCGGTCCAAATTAGATGGCGAAGTTTTAGAACTAACCGTTTTGTTAATAAAAAATTACAAACCATTTTCTAAAATATCCAATAAGAAAATGGTGGCCGATTGACCCATCATAATACATTGAGGTGAATGGCGGTATTGATAGAAAAAGGGTGAAAACAAAAGCCGTTTATCCATCGAAATAAAAAACAAAAATCACCTATAACTTTGACTGACTATATTCAAACGCTCCGGACGCGTCACGCCGTGCCGTTCTTGAACTGTCAGTAACCATTGACATCTTCATTAACGCCAAGGAGCTGCTTATTCCCTTCTCAAAACTTACCTCGTCATTCGTGTACTCCGGCGTTCTTATAGTCTAAATGCCGCGTCCTCAATGGCTGAGGATCCGTAATGAGATGCTTAGGAGACGCGACGTTCTGCGCTTGACCTTTTTTAGGCGGTCACGCGCTATACGGAAAGAAAATTAGGAGAGGAGGACACGAGAGAAGGCGAGGATGTCAAAGCGCCGACCTCCGATTGGAAGGGTAGTTAGCAGACGGAAAGGCAAGCTGCCTTTGTCTCTTCTCTCTGTTCAAATGCGTTCAAACACCGAACGCAGAACGCCGGCGTCGGTCGTTTGAAGGGCTGTTTATACTCCAACGTCGACGAACGCAACGCGCGCCGGCGCTGACCGACGTTCGTTGGCCGCTACGCTGCGCCGAGAAGTGCCCGAACGATGGTGTTTACAGTCGAGCGCAGACCAAAGCCGGTCCAGCGCGCCCCGACGAACTGCCCCACTTTAAGCCCGGTTCAAACAGGCCCGTAATACGGGACCTGGGCCAGCCCGTGCGCCGGAACCCGTAGTGACGTCAGCGCTCCCTCCGTACGGGCGGTGACGTAATTACGGCTTCCGGCGTCCGTGTCAAGAGTTGAAAAATTTTCAACTTTCTTCTTCCCGGGTCGTGACGTAGGTTTCTGTATTTTCTCCGCAACCAATCAGCGCGACGCGCTTCCCTCCTCCACCCTCCTTGCCACCGGCGTTCACGTGGTTCCGCGTACGAATGCCTCAGATGCTCCGTGCTTGCTTGCAAGGATGGCTGCGCCGATGAACTTCCCGCCCATCTCCGACGCGAGGAAAGCTGCTCAAGCTGCAAAGAAGAGTGCCGCTGCCGCGAAGAGGTCTGAAGTTGCCGCTGCGTTTGACATACCCGAGAAAACCTATAGATTAATTCAGCTAGTTCAGCGGTACCCCTGACTCTACGACAGGCATTGTAGCGACCACAAGGACCAGAACAAGCGAAAAAGACTCGTGGGAAGACATCGCCCAGGCGATGGAGATCGCGGACCGTAAGTACGCATTTTTATCCGTTCTGCAAGCATGCTTTTTAACGCAACCTTTCCTAACTTAGCGTGCACGTCCTTGTGCTCTTGGCGCGGCGTGTTATGTAGGTTTTTTTCTTTCTTTGTGTACTTTTATGAGTGATCAAAACGGCCGTGGTCATTCCGTGAAACATTTGGCGATTTACATACTCGTGATAGGCATTCCAACGCAAACGACTCGACCATGGCGCGTATGCTTCCTTTTATTGCTCGCTGCACACGCCAGGTCTGTACAAAACCAAGATGATGCTTGGGCAACCTGCAGGCAAGCGCATACCCCACGTTCTTTGAATATCACCGGTCCCACAGTTTTTCGTAGTGAACGGAGCCCGTGGTGTGCACGCGTGTGTGCCGGAAGGAAAAGAATCTGACATCGTGCGAAAATTTGAACTTGAAATAGTTTCACATTATTCCTGGGAACGAGCTCTTGCGCGATAAAACTCGCAAATGCGCCTTTAACGTACGAAACATTTTTTTTTTTTTTTTTTGCGAGCGGTACACAACATTGGCTTCTTAAAAATAGCGTCGACCCTAGTTTTCAACTTTTCCAGTATTCGTCCAATTTTTGGCTAGTATTTCTTACTTTTGCCTTTGCTTCTGTCATGCAAGCATTGCATTTTCTTAAATGTGAGAGATGTTTCACAAAGCATCACGCGTAGAATATTATTGGGTTCGAAAGCCTCGTTTACTGCATGGATGCATGCGTGGCCGAGGCACGGTGTTCCTGGAGCGTGTGCGCACTACGGTGCAGTTTGGGCATTCCTTGATCACAGCTGGCTTTGCTTTCTTGTTGAACTGCATGTGCTGGATTTTGCTTTGAATGTGCACGCAGTAAGGTCCATGTCCAGGAAGGACAGGCCTAATTTGGTTACTCTTGCCAGTTTTCTTGATAAACTAGGTGTTCATCAACAGTAGAGTTCTGTATTGTGTGCCTTACCTGTGGAATTGTCTCATGCATCCCCACACTTTCCTTGCCTAGACTGGCTTGTGGAGCCAGATAAAGCCAGCTGGTCTCTCGTTTAGAGCCTGACTGCTAGAGAGCGCGTCTCCCGTTTGGTGGATAGAGTCGCACATCACAATGGAGATTCCGCTTCTTTTTTTTTTTTTTTGCTAGACTAAATGAGTGGCAGCGAAGCTCGTGGCGCAGATTTTAAAAGTTCACATTGCGATTATTGTTGGCCAGACAAGAAAACCGGAACTCTATTATGATGGGCTAGGTGCTTGCACCCGCGAACCAACAGGCATGCAAGTGCTGGTACAAGCCTGGCGTACAGCGGTCCTGGACCAAGCTCGGAAAAGGGTCCTGCACGTGACAGCACTCATCATAGGCTGCCTGGAACTGCATGGAATAAAGCCATTTCAATACTGTTACTAACTGTATCATCTAGTTTCGATGGGCTCTCAGTCACAGGCGCGCCCAGAATTATAAGGAGCGTGAGAACTTTGCTTAGGCGTCCATTAATGCATGGGATGACAAAGACCAGTAAGTCTTGCATGATCAGGCAACGCCTATATGTTCAAGCTAGTGCTGTTGCACGTCGATGCAGTTCAAACGCCGGTTCTGTGCTGTATAAAATTCTGGCCGCGCCTGTGCATCCATGGGCGGAATATATAAGATCTCGAAGCTGCAACCTTTATAAACGTTTTGTGCCTGCCACACATACTCCTACTGATACACCAACACCCAGCTCATTGAGGCATGGAATTTCGATGCCTGCCTGAAGGAATGCCGAGTTCAGTTGGGAGTCTTCAGAAATGCTCAGCTTGTTTGATACTGCTTTTAATAATTTATTCACAAGGTTTCGAAGACACGGGAGGTGGTTGCAACCCGATAAAACGGCATCTTCAATGCAAATATGAGTGGCCTTTAGAAAGGCCGATTGCAAAGGCAGGCAGTGGTTGGCTTGCTGGCTGCAAAGAGAACGGGAAGGCAGTGGGATGTTATTCATAAGCAAATGTGCTCCGTTTCTGGCTTTGAAGGCATGCTTGTTCACTACAATTGTAATGAAGCAACTCATTTGTTCATTTTCTTTTTTTTTATACATAATGTGTTACCAGCCTCAGGCACTCTGCGACCCACAACATTTTTTCCAACAATAGAGTCGTTCTATCTAATGAGATTCTGGTTCGCTGCGGCATCATTGGACAGTGGGAGTCACGTGAGTTGCTATTATCATAGTGTTTATTCAACGCCACCATCTTGGGTAGAGCGGCCCTTCCTGCCGCTGGCCGACGGCTACAGCTCGGCTAGCTCAGCACTCCTCCGTCTGTGCATGGACCCAAGATGGCGGCGCCTGAAGCGCTTTAGACAGGGAGTTTGGAAATTTCTGTACTCTGGAAACCGGATTTAGTGCCTAGTTTCACCTTACGCGGAAAAGTATGCGAGATCACCAGTGCGAGAGGTGGTGCGCCTGCACTATCTTTGCGATTTCATAAAATCCTAGTTAGAGGTCTGGTCCCTCATGATGACGTGATCATTTCTTTATCTTGATTGTTGCCAGGGCTGAAAACACCGGTTGGCACTGCACGTCGGCGTGAAGGGCAGTAGAACTTGCAACTCTGTTCAAACAACAGGTGCTAGCCACAAGCACTGCACCTTCAGCAAAAATGCTTCCAGTCAGTTGACAGCTGCCCACAATTCTCTTTATGTCACCCCTTGATTTGAATTTACTGCCCGCTTCCCATACAAGGTGCAGGCGAAAATAATTCCCTTTAGATGGGTAGGAATCTTGTGGACACCTTTTTTCTTTTTATTGTCGGCTACTTCGAACACCGTCAGAGCCGATGGACGTGTTTTGTCTTTCCCGATAAGCGTGCCGTGCAGTGGATTAAACAAGGCTTGCTTGTTGAAGTTGGAAATAGGACACTTGACGCATTGTCAAAGCGCAACCTGCGCCCTGTCGGCTCCCTGATGCCTCGCGACCCATACTTTGCGCACCTCAGATCTAGAGCATACGTTCTGGGAGCTATGCAGCTTGCTTGCGACGTCCACTTCAACGTTTGTGCTGGTCATGCCAGATGTTCGGTGCAGATAGTACTTCTACGTGCAAAAAGTAAAACGGCTGCGCAGCGACGGCATTCATGCTTCGAGTAGCGAGCTAGCCAACCCGGTGCAAGCTCCAGCAGCGCAGCGGACGTGGACATCACATTACATTATTTGCCGATTTCGTTGCTACTGTGCTTGCTCTACTAGAGACAGCCACCACACTGCTTCAATGGCGGCCCAGCCACTTTTGAGGTTATCAAAAAAAGGTGGGTCTGCTCCTGTCAACTACAGCCAAGTCCGCCGCTCGCCAAGGTCGTGAGATCGGTCAGTCCTCACCCATCTCAAATGGCCAGGTGGCACTACGTTGACGCCACCAAGTGGCAAAGCTTATAACCATGGCATCTTTGTCATATCCTTCCCATGCTAGAACAAGTGACGTCACGAACGCGCCAAATATCCCGAGAGGCATTGCAATTCCCGATGGCTGATTTTCGATCGCATGCCCAATCGGGCCGTTTAGGGTGAAAAATATAGTCATCCGTTCAAAACACAAACACTTATTTATAATATCCGTACCATTTACGAATATTATTGATTATATTAATCCTATTTCTGAACATAACAGAGGTATATTTCAATTGTCGTTTCAGTATTTCTTTAAAGGCTCCAATCCCTTTGTTAATTGCACTACAACCAGAAATACGTAGCGAGCATAGTTTAATTGCGTGGGAAGATGCTGTTCTGGGTTAGCGAGGCAACAGAGCGTAGGTGACAGCTATGATTGAGCATCATATAGAGACGGTTGAAAATTAAGATTTCAGTGAGAAATACCAGATGGTCTTAGCGTAGAAAGGCGCATAGCCTTTCCCCTGCAGAGATGGTGTTGTCTGCGTTGGTGGCCTGCTTGCTCAACAATGGAGCAACGAGGGCCAGGAGACGGTCAAATTTAGAAATACAAAAAAGTGTTGCATTAACTGCTCTAGAGACTATAATAGTCCACCCATCAGCTACATGCAATATGGGAATTGAAAATTCGCAGGCACACGTCAACTGTTGACATACAAAGCCCACTGTGGAAGAGCTTTACCTGAAGCCGGCAAGCTTGCTAGAACCACCACCTCAGCTGAGACATTGGTTCTTCCAAGAGGGCAGAGTCTGAGGATATGTGCACGTACTCAAATAAATGCAATTCAAAATTATTATGTGGCAGTAGTTACCTGATAGTGTGGACTCTTTCAGGCACCTGTGTGCGGGTGCCTGTTCATGTGCAGTAAGAGAGCCTTCGAAGAATGTAAACAAATTTAAACCAACAAAACAAGAATGCCGCTCACACCTTTCAGCGTCCGTTCGAAATCTGAGGGACGCTTCTTGCAGCTTCTCCTCCTGATGTTTTCTTTCCCAAATTTACGCATGATGTCACAGAGCGGGAACGATACTTAATACCCCATATGGATCGCCAGGAACGCTGCCCATAACGTGAGAGCTAGAGGTCTCGGTGATACAGTAAAAAAAGTGAGTAGGAGTAGAAAGGCTCAAACCTGACGTGCTGCGACCAGGCACGTAGCCAGGGGGGGTGCCCCCCCCCCCCCCCTTCCCTCCGAAATCTTCTATTTTGCTGGGGCCTCCTCTCCCTTTCCCTCTTATATTTTGCCATTAGCGCCCCCTCACCCCCCCCCCCCCCCCCCCCCGAAACAAAATCCTGGCTGCATGCCTGGCTGCAACCATTGTGCGAGTGAGCTACATCCGGCACTTAAAAGGTTAAAAAGGTCAACGACACCGGTACGCGCTGTAGATGAGAGTTTTTAGGCAGTACTGTACGACTGCTAGACAAGGGTCTTTAACACCCGTCACGCAGTAGTCAAACACTAACGTCTGCTGGTACGATGCTCATCCAGATCGAAACGGGCAGGGGTGGGGATTCAACCCAAGATCCCTGGGTTCTGCAGCGCGAGCTTTCGTGCAAAATTCACTCACAAGCAGCTTGTAAGCACACATCCTAGCTAGCACAAAGGACAAGGAAGCACAACGGGCTTCCGTCATACATGCACTCAAAGGAGCACAACACCGTGACCAGATTTAGTGAACAGAAAGAGTGTGCCGTATGAGCTGCACATGTGCATGCCATTGCTATTTTTTTTGTAGCACAGACGCAGAAAAATCTGACAAGCGTGTGACTGTTACGAAAGCTGCTCTCGTGATCCTGCCGCATTAAAAATGATATAAACGTGGTTTCACGTGGAACGCCACTTGATATATAACATGAAAATAATCCAAAATAAAAAGGAGCACACCCTACCTGGCTCGTGACATTCGGAAGCACTCAAAGAAGTCCCGGCCGTCGGGGTCTTCGTACACCTGTCTCACGATGGTGGCGTACTCGCCGAGCGTTTTCCGAGACTTCAGTAGCTCGCGGACGGCCCTTCGCTTCTTCTTTTTCTTAACGCTCCGCAGGTACTGCTCACACGCAGCCGCGAAAGTAGTCAGCCGACGCCAGTTGATAGTTCTTGCATTTGTGACGTACCTCACTACACAAAGGTGCATAAGTGAGGCAATACGAGCTTCGTAGCCGGGATCCTGCCGAGACGACGCCATCGCGAAACAAAGCGACGAAAACGAGGCACCAGTGCCGCTCTAAACGGAGCCCGGAGCGCGCCTGCGCAAGCGGCAACGACCCCACTTGACGACAGCCGTTGATTGGTTGCCTGGGGAGCCGCCGTGACGTCAGCTCCCGTAGACGGGGCCCGTGCCGCGCGCCGCTCATACCAAACCGTGACGTCAGCTCCCGTAAACGGACGCCGGAAGTGATTACTTCAGTACGGGTTCCGACTCCGGATTCCGGATTGCGGGTCTGTTTGAACCGCGCTTTACGCATGCGCGTCTCCGTGCCAACCGCATCGTCTCTGTGGGTTATCTATGGGCGGTAGCTTGCGCCATCTAGCCTAGAGAGAATCGGTCAGTGTGGTTCGTCCTCGTGTTGTCATGTCACGCTTCAAAACAACCACTCGGCGTAGCGGTTAGTAGTTCAAAAGAAGCAAATGATGGTAATAACGAGTGCAAACCAGCATTTATTTTCTCCTAAATGTCATAAAAATGTCAACGACAAAACGAAAGCCCGATATTGCGTTTGTCGAACCTAGCTGCTTGCAGGTTCGCCGGAATCGTGCCAAGCGACTGCGGCGATTTTGCCGGAATGTTTCAATAAAATCTGTGCACTCGATATTCCTCAAAGACCTCTTTCTGACAGGCAGCCAGTGTGCTATCATCATAGACTTTCACGCTGACTTAAGAAGCGGACACCGAAGAAAGCGAACGATGCTATAAATTACGCAATGTACGCGTTCGAATTTGTAACGCACTTTACAAAGCCCACACAAACTATACAGGATTCAGTCCAATTCTCATCGCGTATTGCTAGTATCGTTTGCAAGCTGAGACCGTTTACAAGCTGAGACAGCAATACTGAAAATTTCTGGCCGGCTAAATGTTTCAGATGTTTCCGTGTCCGCCGTTCCCATACATTCGGCGGCGCTTTTTCGATCGGGAACGACTGCCGCTAAGTGTGAAGACTAGTACACGATTATAAATAGCACACACATTAGGTCGTACTTAATTCTACTTAACCCTACCTCTGGCGCGTTATCGAGCTTCCAGCTTTTGCCGGCACCCCAACACCACGGCCCACCACCGCCGGCTCGTTAGGTCGATAGGCCTATCGAGAATTTAGAATAGCGCATCCTCGAAGCGGTCCACGTCCACGCACACACTCGCCCAGTCAAACGCACGAACGTTAAATACGCACGCCAACACGGTAACGCGACAACAGCACAGGACATACGGCAAGAACGACAGGTTCAGATCCCAGAAATGAGCATCTCGCACACTCCGACCAGCCCCGACGACCCCGCCAACCAGATTCCCGAATGAGGTATACGCGTGAGGGCTTCTGGGATTGCCTCCTTCGGCGCCGTCGTCGTCCAACGTTGAACATAGAGCGTGTCCAAGTCCGTCGTAAGCTGCGCTCTCGCGTGTCGAGCTGCTTGCGCTGCGCTGTGTTCAACTTGACGTTGGGGTATAGAGACCCCTTTCACAGACAGCGTCAGCGAGCGCGAACGAGCGCGTGCGCTCGTTAATGTTATGACGGGGTATAAACAGCCCTTAAGTGCGAGACGCTACGCGAGGAGCGGACGACACTCTATTTCGCTCTGATTGGAGGGAGACAGCCGGTCTACCAACTAATCCTTCCAATCGGAGCTCGGCGCTCTAATGACGTCACCGCAAGCTCTAATCTCCTCTCCTCGAATTTTTCTTAGTATAGCCATGTTTTTGTGTATTAACACGAGGCGAAATCGAAAGTCCGTCGAGTCGTCTTTATTCCTGGCACTTTTTGCGGCTTCCATTTTGCCGCAGTTCGAACGCGTACGCTAATCAGCCTCACCAAAATGTGGCGTCACACATGATCACGCAATGAGCCTTGGGTAGGTGATTGTTGCCTCTCTCGTGGCAAAGACTGGGAAAACATTTCGTGCAGCGTCTGCCGTCAAAGAATCAGGAGGTGTACGAAGGATTGAAGCAGCCCATCAGCGGGAATTGGGGCAAACAATAAGACTGGAGCACGTTCCAAGTGAGCCCGGATTGACCACAAACTGCGTAGCCACTCCAATTTTGATTGGAGCTACGGCTTATACGAGCGCGTGGTAAATGGTAAATCTCAAGTTTGATTTTAAACATTTTAAACATCAATTATATTGATAATTCAGCAACATGCATTTTTTCGTCGTGTTTACATTGATTCGGTACTCCTATAGTCGTTGCGAAGATATACGGAGAAAAACATAAGGAAAGAAGGAGCGAACTCCACATCTCGTGCGAGGAGCAGATGACGCTCTTGCTCGCTCTGATTGGAGGAAAACAGTTGGTACTGCAAAATGCAGCTAGCCTTTGCGTGTACCCACTATCCTTCCAATCAGAACTCTACACTTTGATCTTCTCGCACGCTCCTCTCTCCTCCTGTCCTTCAGTTTGTCACCCTACTCTCTTGAAAATGCCTGCGCGTCTACTTACTCGCAAAACACTCAAAGAGCCAATCTATGCAATCTAGGTAATCAACTCGGCAAATGATGAGGCGCAACATCTGTTTTGATCTCAAAATTTAGTCTGCGGTCTTGCATTACGCATTCAAGCATGACGATTTGCATTGCGTAATCCCAGAGCGCAGACTTTATTTTAGGTCTAAACGGCTGTTCCGCCACACAATTTGCTGAGCTGATTTTGTGGATCACAGAGATTGGCTCTTCGAGTGTTTTGTGGGTAAGTAGACGCGCAGGCATTTGTTAGAGTCTACTGAAGTACCGGGTCAGATCGAAACAATCAAAATCATTCTTGGGCCGTATGAATAGATATCTACGCCTCCAGAAAGCTGATACTCCGTGCCAATGTGACGGCAGCGTTGATGACGGAGTGTGAAGGCATGACAACGCGACGTCACATGAGTTGAGAGATCAAACATAACTCAGTTTCTTTGAGCCCACGTACACCTATATGTCCAATATTCGTCTAATTGATAAGTGGCATTGCGAGCGCCTCTGGCATTGGTTTCAGCGAAAATAAGTTGCCAACAAGAGAAAAAAAGGCGTCTGTCTTTCTTGCTGACAAATCTGGTAATATGTGAGACAGCACGCCCTAAGACTCTATGAAGTGTTGTTGAATGTACTAAATAAGCCGTAGATATTTAATAATGTTTACGTTGATGACACTACGGCCGCACCATTGCTAAAGCCGATGTCTTCGTCGCGTCAAGCCGCATAAAGAGTATGCCATCACCCTAATCTGCTCATCGAAAGTGATTAGGCGACAACCTTTCTTTTTTCTACGCACGGGGTGATAAGTTATTATTTTAAAGTAAATGTGGAAAATTTGTTCTCGTTAAATATTTCATTCTACCTTATTGATAGTTCGACTTTCTGATGATATATTTTGGGAAAGCTTATCCTTGGCTCTTTTGCTTCCTCCAGTGTTTACTCCTTCGGTTTAGTTTCCTTCTCTGATTATTAACGGTAACATATTTATTCCAACTAAGGCTACTTTGTATATAAACTACGGTCACAAACCCTCAGTTAATATAACGTGCCTACTACGACAGCCTTCATGCTACACCGACCCGGAGATTAAGAAACACAAGTGGCGGCTTTTTGTCTTTATACTAGAACAAAGCATAAAAACGTCTTCATAGCTGTCTTCTCACAAAAGGAACTGCTGATACCTAGGAGCGCTCTCGGCTTCTGTTTTGTTAACAAACCTTCAAAGCGCTATTATCAAGCCCATAAATTGTAGCGCGCGGCCGGATGAATTCGTAGAATCCCCGTTAGCATAAAAATGTTTTCCGCGAGATTATTTTTAAACGTTCACGTAATAGAACATATACTATGTTTGGCACGCCTTTTGACAACTAACTCAGCCACATCACAATAATCAGTTTTATTTTAGGCTCTTTGTTGTATATTGTTTTCCAAAAGTATTCAAGCATCCCTCCGAGATCAAAAACATATTCATTCATACGAGCAATCTTCATTATTACCACTCGAAAGACTCATTCAAAGTAATATTTGAACACCTTGTTTTATTAACGAACTTCAGACTTTTAAGTGATTCCAGACAATCGAAGACGTTCTAATACTATTGTCTATATACTCTGCCTATATTATCTCTCTCTCTCTCTCTCTCTCTCTCTCGCTATATATATATATATATATATATATATATATATATATATATATATATATATATATATATATATATTTACAGGGTGTTTTTTTTTTAACTGCACCAAATTTTTAAATAAAGGGGGTAAAAGTTTTATGAATGCGGTTTTCACTGCGTATTTATATGGCTTGGCGGGCATTAGATGGGAATATAATCATCACTATTATCAAACTAATTAACCAAAATCCGTTAATTAACTTTTTAATTACTGTAATTAGGATATATGTTTAAAATACAAACTTTGAGGCAGTCATATGCCAAGACTGTTCCATTTTGTAGAATTTGCGGAATGTGCCTGTGTTCCACGATATCTGCCCCCGAATTTTTCACTTAATCCGACTTTTTATCCACTCAATTCGGCAAACACACGAAAGTGGCCACTATAGCCGAACTTTGCTACATTAGCCGGATAAAAGTGCAAAATTTGTGGACGAATATCGCGGTACACAAGCTGGTTACGCGAATTCTACAAAATGGAACAGTCTTGGCAAATGACTGAGCGCGTGAGAAGCGTAGTATTGCACTAAAGTTACCACTCGTGGAGCAGGTACAAGGCTGGGGATAGATAAGAGACGGAAAAATCGCGCGGGTGCCTTATCGCAACCTCTAGCTTTGTACCTGCTCCACGAGTGGTAACTTCAGTTCACTACTACGCTTCTCACGAGCTCAAAGTCTTTCTGAAAATGACTGATTTAGGGGTTTTCGACGACGCTGAGCAAATTTCTAATTGGAACCATTAGTTTATTTGCAATAATTAAAAAGTTAATTAACGAATTTTAAGTAATTAGCCGACTGATCGTTACGATTAGCCCCCTATAATATGTCCCCCTGGCCGTATAACTCACCTCCATAAGCGGCATAAGTGTAACTTTCACGGCTTTTTTTAAACAAATCTGTTAAGCTTAAAAAAAACACACTGTATATATATATATAGGAGGAGCGTTCATAAAGTTTGTATTATCGGCACAAAGAATTGAGAAAAATGGAACAAAACAGGTATCAACATGAGAGCGCGTCGCTCTAGATTCCGCATAGTATAAACATCGCATGCTTTCGTAGCTCGGAACGCCGCTTGGGAGTCAAAACGAAAATGGCACCGCCCATCGGCACCAAGCACATGCAGTGATCGGTGCCAAGGATATCCATTCCAATCTGGAAGCGTTGTTCGGGGACAACGCCCCAGTTTATGACACTTAGGTTAAACGGCGGAGACGCTTCCAGTGTGGCCAAATAAGAGAAAAGCATCTCAAAGACGGCGACAAAGTAATTGCTGAAGTGAAGCGACTCCTTAACCATCAAAACGAGGAGTTCTATACCAATGGCCTTCGGCATGTGATGCATAGCAAGAAAAAGTGGGTAACATTTGGTAGCGAATATGTAGAGAAAGTCTCAACTCCTACTCGAGTTTCATTGCTGAATCTATATTCCTTCCTGACAATAATATGAACTTTATGAACGCCCCTCGTATATAAAGGGTGTTTCACGAAAGGTGGACAAATTCAATATTTCGAAAACTAGGCGCAGCAGCAAAAAAAGGCTTGTGTCGTTTTAGTTATGGGCCAGGGGCTTATTTAGTAAAATTATTAAAGTCCGGCAAAATTAGGTTGTTAATTATTTAGCGTAATTAACTTTTTTTTTAATATTTTGTTTAAGGACATGTTTTCAATTAGAAAATTGCTCAGCATCATCGAAACACACTAAATCAACAACTTGCAGAACGATAGAAAGCACGGGAAGCATTTTACGGGGGCACCTCGCCCCGTGGAGACATAGTGCAACAAGCCTCTGCAGCGTCGCGCGATGACAGCGCAGTAGACGTTGGTTGCACTATCTCTCCATGGGGCGCGGTGCCACCGGGGCCGAGATCCGCTCCGAAAGCACACCAAAACTTAAAAACCTGCCGAATTCGTTCAGTTTTTCAGAAAGCCGCAAAAATCCTTCCCGAGCCTTCTATCTTTCAGCAATTTGTTGATTTAGTGTTTTTTGATGATGCTGAGCAATTTTCTAATTAAAACCATGCCCTTAAACACAATATTGAAAAGTTAGTTACGCAAAAATATTTAATAACATAATTATCTTGAATTTTTATAAGTTTCCTAAATGGGCCCCTGGCCCAGAACCAAAACGACACAAGCAATTTTTTGTTGCGACGCGTAGTTTGCGAAATATTGAATTTGTCCACGTTTCGTGAAACACCCAGTATATATATCATATATATATAAAAACAAAAAAACAATAAATACGTTCTAAAATCATAAGTTACGTCTCCTCACTACACTCTTATAAGGACAGATCGAAACGGGAGAGGTGGCGGTGTAGCTATTATGGTAAAAATAACATAGTATTTTCTGTCATCACAGATGTGAGTGGTGTTGACGCAGTGTGGATCAAAGCTGAACTGAATAACCGTGCAGTTTTTGTCGGTAGTGTTTATAGAGCTCCCACTTCCGGAGTTGACGGACTTGTACTTTTACGAAGCTACATGTACTCCAATTTGGCCACGGTGACAACGTCCTGTTATTAGGGGATTTTAATTTGCCTAGTATAAATTGGCTATCTTGTTTCCCTGTAACAATAAAAGTGTCTAGCAGCTAACAGTTATTAGAACTCGCTTTCTGCCACAACCTGATTCAGGTTTTGAATGATTACACTAGAATCGGTACAAGTGTGGGGTTCAGGAAAGACGTCCGCCGATGCAAATCAATGAACTGATCTTTATACCCCAAAAAAACTGAAAAGAACGTAAAAGGGGGCTCCGCTGAGACCGCTCTGCTACAACCGCACAAATTCGACGGGTTTTTAAGTTTCGGTTTCCTAACGGAGCGTATCTCGGCGCCGGCCGCACCGCGCCCCGTGGAGAGATAGTGCAACCAACCTCTGCTGCGTCGCGCGATGACAGCGCAGCAGAGGTTCGTTGCACTCTTTCTCCACAGGGCGCGGTGCCGCCGGGGCCGAGATGCGCTCCGGTAGCAAACCGAAATTTAAAAACCCGTCGAATTTGTGCGGTTTCTCACGAAGCCGTAAAATGCTTCACTTGCCTTCTATCGTTCTGCAATTTGTTGATTAAGTGTTTTTTGATGATGCTGAGCAATTTGCTAATCGAAACCATGCCATTAAACACAATATTAAAAAAGTTAATTACGCGAAAATAATTAACAACCTAATTATCTTGAACTTTTGTATATTTTCTAGATAGGCCCCTGGCCCAGGACCAAAAAGACAAAAACCTTTTTTTTGTTGCGACGCGTAGTTTTCGAAATATCGAATTTGTCCACCTTTCGTGAAACACCCTGTATATAGCTATTTGTTTCTCTCTCTCTCTCTCTCTCTCTCTCTCTATATATATATATATATATATATATATAAAGAGAGAGAGAGAGCATATATATATATATATATATATATATATATATATATATATATATATATATATATACACTCTTCTTGTGCCCTTCTGGGCAGAGTGTTGCAGACTCCTAGGACAATAACGTAACTGCTCTCACTTTTCCAGGGATGCGTGGTGTCTTGGGAAGATTGATCACTTTTAATATTAACATGATGAAACAGATACTAATATAATGGCAGCCACGGCGTATTGGTACCCAAATATATGTTTGTACAAAGGTATGCGAACAGCGTAAAAAGTGCCATGTGTCTTTTCTTTTTTTTTTATAGAGGCTTGATTTTACGATATACAGTGAATGCCGGGATTATGAGTCAGATGCGGCTCCATATTTTGCGGCTACGTTTTGGGTGCGGATACAAAGTCTGCGAATTCCAATTCAATCCGCGCAATCAAACTGTTATCCGCGCGTAGCTCTAGAAATTGCGACCCGAACGCTCTTAGCAAGCATGTTATTTTTAGCGCGAGATGCCGAAACGTATTACGATAACGACTGATATTTTGATTATGAAGCGGTTAAATTATTCCCAGTTATTCGTGAATTCTGAATAAAGAGAGCACGGGCTATACTTGGCAGGAACGCCGACAAGGACGAAAAGCACTGTTTTTTCACTGGCAAGCTCATGCTGTTTTCCCCCACCAGGTGTACACAGGTGCACCGCGTGCCCACAAACAAGATTCGCACGAAGACTGTACGCATGCGCACAACAGCGACAACAGCGCCACCGATAGGCGTGACGTCAGAGCCGAGCGTTTGTGGTATATGTTCAGGAAAGAAAAAAAAAAAAAAAACACGAAGAAAAGTCAGATACTTTATTCAAAGTTTTTTTATTCCCAGTACTTCTTCGTTCCCTCGTTGTCATGGGACGCAAAAGGACGCCTGAATTAGTGTTTACCAAGTTCGGTTATACAGATTTTCTCGCACTCAGCCTTTGAATCGTGAATGTTTTTTTGTATTACACATCTGGTTGTCCCACTCTTGTACGCATCCTTTTCCGTCAAAGCGCCAGTAGTTTCGACGAGGTACGTTGCAGCCCATCAATGTCCTCAATTGCGCGCAACGGCGATCTTTATCTCCTGGAACATAAACGTATCCGGAACGTAAGTTCGCCCACTCTACTTGCGGAGGGGAAGCGGTGGCGTGAGAACGCCGGACTTCCATTGTCGCTCCGATTGGATGGAAGGTGGGTAGAGTAGACCTCGAGGCAGCTACGGCATCGAAGTCTACCCACTATCTTTTGATTCGAAGCCAATCGGAGCTCGGAGTTCTGGCGTAACCGTTGAGGTGAAGTCCGAACGCCGAGGTCCGATTGCAACCATCTGCTTAAATAAAAGCAGACGGTGCATGCACTTCTTGGCCCCGATTGATTGGCTCCAGCGGGTCGTATAGACCTTTGCATCGCTTATCATTCGGGTAAAAAATGCTGAGTCACTGAGGTATGGACGCACGCGCAGGGTCTGGTCAACTGCAATGCAGAGCAACAGCGCACACTCAGAAGGCTTTCCACGGCCGAGCAGACACAGATGGCAGCGCTCAGAAGGCGACTTTTAAAAATGTCTATACAGCCGGCTCAAATTGGACATGGCGAGAAACATGATGTATACAGTTGCAGCTTCAACAGAGATTTTTAGAATAAGGGACTCCATCGCTTTGTGTCGCCAGAGCAACTTGGAACGTCTTACTGCACATGCGCCGAACTTCTACGCATGCGTGGTGGCGACGTTTCAGGCTGCTCGGAGGACTTAAGCTCCTGTTGTTGTTTGTTCTTGTTGCTGTTTTTCTAACTCTCAAGTAATCAGTTATGCCGCTAAGCCATAAACACTCGAAGCGGGAGAAAACAACGCAAAAAAGACGCGGGACAATAACTCAAAATACACAAACACTGCCCTAATTTAGGATTTCGTTTTTTTTTTTCCCCTTCATCGAGACATAACGGCATTAAAGAAGAACAAAATAGAGTCCTGAGTCGCCGCTGTGCTTCTGTCTTTTGTGTTGTTTTCCTGAATTTTTTTTGCGCTCTATTATCCTTTTACCAATATGCACAGACCAACCCAACTTCAAACTCGATTACACTCGAAGCTGTGCCTTCCGGCGTAAACTATAGCCAATATATTTATATTCCAATGGAGTTACATAAACAAAAAATATTCTCAGATATGTGATCTAAACATGAAAGAGTTATTAGTATTTGAAATTATAAAGGCGAATGGTACCATAGAAAAGGCACTCACCGAATGGGTCATCGGAAATTGTTCTGCCAGGAACCACGACGAGCGCCACTAGAAGTAGAGCGAAGCAGAAGAACGTTTCAGGGTTTGCTTCTCACGGGAGGAACCACGGATTGCGAAAAACATTCACGATTTATAGATAATTAATAAACATCCCACGCCTACTAGCAAGTACTTAGATATCTGTACACGAACTGATGAATTCCTCGATTCCGCGCGGTAGAGACGCGATTTCCACGATATATATTTTATTAACACGCGCACAATTCAGAAACTTGTTGTTCTTACTGCCTCACAATTATAACTATGATAAAAGTATTAAACGTTTCTCAGCCGCGCACTCGAAGTTGTTATGGTCGAGCCGGCTCAAAACGAAGACTGGTATATAACGAATAAAAAATCTGAATGTTAAAATTTAATTGCCGCAAAATTTCTCTTACGCGTTAAGGTAATAAATCATGCACATTGAGCTGGTTTCTTTCATTATTACATTCGGTTTCACATTAGCCGCAGGCGACCCTAAACCCCGATGGAGACATTCGAGCATTGTCATATAGAGCTCGCCGTCTTTTGTGCGTTATTTTTTTTTTTCGGTTCGTGATTTGTCGAGCTGTTGTTGGCAAACGTACAAAAATGATGAACGCCTTCACGATGCACTTCTCACGCAGCTTCATTGAATTCACGGTATCAGGTTGGCTGTGGTATTAATCGCAGTGTAATGCAGTCACATCACGTGAATCGGTTTTATTGTAGGTTTACTTTTGTTCACTACTCGCGCAAAAAAAGAAAAGGTAGTAACGGCGCGTTTTCCTTTCTTCTACTGACGCGCCCCCAAGCGGACACTGGAAGAAGGGTGGAACGAGATTGTTTTTCTGCTTCTCCATGCAGACAACAGAAATGTTCCGCCCTCCCGCCTCTTTCTTTTTTTTTTTTTTCCGATGTCGATTTTTTGCGCACGTCGCGCGCTTTGTTTAATAAATGTTGCTGAGCTGATTGAGCTTCAGCGAAAGCAAACACTGCCCCTAATTCTGTCTCCCCCTCCAAACGTGCAGATCATTTTGGTTGCATTGATGTATTTTACCACTAATTTTATTATAGGAGCAAACGAAGCCGTTAGAAACTACAAAGTTTCGGAGCAGTGCCAGCAGCGCTGGCAGCTCTGTACACTGGGCTAAGATGGCCGCCTCCGGATTGCGGAACTACGTGTCAACGTTGACGACGTTATGGAAACCGCGGAAACTGCGTCCAAGAAGGGCAGATTTTGCTGCCGGGTGACTAGGCACCTTCTGTGCCGAGTTCTGTTTTTCAATGCTGAGTGCCAACCGGCAATCAACGTGGTTTTGTATTTCTGCCTGTCAGCAACTTAGCAGCAACGTCGCGATGGCAGTGTTTAGCCTTGTGAACAGAAGACTGGAATCATCGCTGATGTGACCGCGTGTTAGCGTATCAGTGTTATAACAACAAGATGCGATTACGTAAACCGTCAGGCATGGAGGCCGGTGGTCGGGCCGTCAACGGAAGGGGTGGGATGTCGCAGGTTGACATTTCGCTTTACGTTAAAAAGTTTTGAGACCACTTGAGGGATTTCCTACCAGCCCATCGACATCCGGATAGTCATGTTTATACTCTGGTCTTTACCGTAGCTCCTATCGTACTGTAGCCACTGCCGTCTGCGAAATCCTGTTGTCTCCAACCCGAAACCTATTGCGCTCTAGGAAGAGGACTGAAGAGTATCGAAATATGTCTGAAAGTGGTGTACTTACAGTTTGGGATTTTAGTGTTTAGGAAACGTAATAGATAAAATCGAGAAAAGAAAAAAGAAAAAGCTATATTCTCATTTTGCTTTTTAATACGCTGCGTGTCCTGGAGAAACTGCCCTCCAAGTGGTGCACTAGCGCAAGAAGTTTTCGAGCTGACCACTGCGTATCTCTGTACACTTAACACCTGCCGCATTTCACGGCTTTGACTTGATTCAAGGTGATCGAAAAGCGATTTCCCTACTCGTGTAGCATCGCTTCCAGCTGAGTGAATACCCCTCTAAAGAGATTAATTCAAGACGACAACTGCAGCCGCACGCGAACAGCACAAATAAAAAAACAAATACCAGAATAGAAAAAAAAATGGCTACAATGTGCCATGTGGGGAAGCAAACGCATGTTTGCAACCGCTGTGGAGCGACTTGTTTTAATTGCTTTCAAATAATTGCGGCATTAGCGATTACTTTTTACTTAGAAATTTGTATCCTGACCCGTTGAAAATACTCTGAAAGATAGACATTACTGAAAAAAATCAACATGGTGGGAATATTACTCATTGCTTATGTGGTCTACGGGAAAATTTGTGACTTCAAATCGACGAGTATAAAAGAGGGAAATATAGAGCTCCGAAGTAGTGATCGGGTTAGTGCGCTGTTGTTGTGATGATTTAATGTGCCGTGTATCTGTATGCCCCTAATATATATGTTCAGCTTATGCTTGTAGTATGGCTAATATATCTACATGTGTGTATAATGTAGGTGTCCAATGTCCCGAAGCTCAATGGTGCCATGAGTAAATAAAAATATTTTTAGCAGATGAATTGAGCGGTACTTAGCGCCAATTAGCTTAGCTAGTTGCAATTACTGCGCATGAACGTGCCACCTGGTTGCAAGCGATTTAACCTTCTTTCACGGTTCGTGATAATTTCGGGTCGCCGTGCAACAATGAGCCAAGTGGGTCTGCTTTGAATTAGCTCTTTTGAGAGCGGCGTTTTGTTTCGCGAATGCTTTATTTCTTCTCCGTGGTGTATGGTTGACGAAGGAAATGTGGCTCGAGGAAAAGCAAAGGTAAGACGTAGAGTGTGCGAAATATCTAGGTATGGGTTCTCTCCGTTCAACATCGCACTCCTGACGGCTACAAGGCTGAGCGACAGATTTCGAAACGGAAGTTTCTTTACCTGCATGACAAAGCTGGCTTCAGAAACAAATACAGTTCGCGGAAAACTCGTGTTACTCTTTTATTTGCTGCTCCTCTCGCCCTTATCGATAGACGTAATGTCTTCGTGAAGCCGTATTGAGCTCGGCTTGCTTCATACAGGGACCCCATAATAAGTTGTAGGCGAGGGAGGAACTTTGTTCGCCTGATTTCAGGACTAAAGTTTCTTCCTTTCTCAAAGAACGTAGTATACAACAGCGTTCCTCACTGCAGGGAGGTCTCTAGCGGCACTTTCTTTTGAGAATTTAATGTTGATAACTGGACTAGTTGGTAGTCCATGACAGCCATTGCAAACAAAGAGGATATTTCGTCGAATAAGAAGTTTTCAAAGAAATATAAAATTTATAATTGATTTGCGTTTCACGATACCTCAGTAATTACAGCCCTCAAGAATCTTACAATCTTTTGACAAGAAAAGCAGAAATTGAATATTGTGTAAAGAAAGCCGATAAGATTCAAATAAAAACAAACGTAAAAAAAGTTATGCGCACCGTCGAAAAGTTAAAATGCGGCGCATTCCAGGGCAAGCATTGCGATGTTTTTTTGTTTTTTATTCCCGGCAAGCATTCCGATGTTTTTTGTTGTTCAGTCTCAATTTCGTTCATGCACCCATGCATTGATATCCTAGACATTTTGGGGTTGAATTCGGCGCAAAAGTCGACGACAAGAAAAAGACAAACATGGGGCTATACGCCTCACAAGTGGGCTCATTTTCATCTTCTGCGCATCAGAAAGGAGGTAGCGGTGACGTCAAAACTCCGAGCCCTGATTGGCTGACCGTGACCCCCTGTCTGAGCGTCGTCTGCTCCTTTGCAACGTCGTCTGCGTCTGTCTTACCTTTCCTGCGACTTTCGGAAGTGCAGGTCTTTACAAGCGAGCTTGACTTCGCCTTGCAGAGAGGGCAGACGAAATAACTTGAGCGGTACGTTGCTTTTGTCTAACAACTAGCAGACGCGCATCAAGAAGGGAAGTCAAAGGACTCAAGCGCGAAACACATGCGCGTCAAAACTGTCCGATCCGACGTGCGAACTGCCGGAACGGACGTTCGAGGGCGAGGGTTTTTGTCGCACCGGAGGCTACGAAAACCCTCGCCCTCGAGCGTTCGTTCCGGCAGTTCGCACGTCGGATCGGACAGTTTTGACGCGCATGTGTTTCGCCCTTCACTGGCGAGGTGTCCCGAGGCCCTCCCATATATTTTTTCCCTCCTTTCGTGTGCGGCGAGACTCCTCACTCTTTAACGGCGTCGCCGGGTTGGCGCAGTTAACGTCGTCTGCTTTACGTCTGCTAGTCAAAGCGATGACTGCTTTACCTTTCCTGCGTCTGTCGAAGATTCACCGCTTTTTCACCGGCGAGAGTCACCGCTGCCTCGGAAAACAAGGAGATGGTAAGAGGAAGAGATTGACCTCTTAATTTAAAATTGAGGTCAGCGATCAAAGTAAAATACGGGAAGGGTTCACAATGGTCGCGATGGCAATTCAGCACGCCAGCCGGCCGTGGGCAGACAGTCTTGGCCAAGGACCGTCGGAGCACCGCTGCATCGAGTCGGAGTGCCTGCTAAGCCTATCTGCCGAGCTCGCTTGGTCGAGGTCAGTGGAATCGTGGCCGTTGGAGCATTTCCCGGGTGTTTGTGGATCCAGCGTTTTTGTTCGTCGTGGTTTATTTCAAGTACTTTTTACTTTTTTCTTGCTGCTTGTAGTCGGGACGCGTAAGAAGAGCACGTACAAAATAAACGTCCGTTGGTTGTTGCGACCAAGTAACTGAGCGACGCTGTCGGCCATGCTGATTTGATCGTAAGAAGTACGTAAGACAACTTCGGAGCTGTCGTAGGTTTCCGTCGTAACCTGCGCAAAACTTACGATAATTTCGTTTCGTGAATACGAATTTGTTCTTACGTTCTGTTTTACGCACATTTTTGGCGTAAGATCGTTTCGTGAATCTGGCCTCTGCACTTTCGAAAGTCGCAGGAAAGGTAAGACAGACGCAGACGACGTTGCGAGCAGACGACGTTGCGAAGGAGCAGACGAAGCTCAGATAGGGGTCGCGATCAGCCAATCAGGGCTCGGCGTTCTGACGTCACCGCTACCCCCTGCGCAAGAAGCAAACGAACTTGCCCTCCGCATACTTACCACCCAAGCTTTGTTTGTGTTGGCATCCAGTACAAATACTACCGACGTCTACACTCTAAGAAAAAATGACTACGCTGGGTAGTCAAAATGCCAGTTTGGAGGCTTTGACTACCCCAAAAGGCGAGTGACCAGCCCTTGGGCGAAGTGACGACATTCAGCCGCTGTGGAATGACCACCTCTCTTCAGGTGATCACAGCGTGGTGGTCACTTTCGAATCTGATATTCACGTGCGGGCAGTCGTAAATGATATTAGTAACTTAGATACCTACTTAAAGACTATAAATTATGTTCTTCCCTAGTTTTCGTGATCCTTTAGAATCCGCCAAGTTCACATCTGTTGGGTAATTCGCGTAAATTGGTGGAATACAAATTTTGTCGGCGCGAGCAGCAACATTGGTTCTCAACAGCTGGGCCTGGCTTGGCATCAACAACAACGAACGACCCGTTTGGTCTGTCGTGAGTGTTTGCCGAAATGAGGTAAGGATATTGTTTTTGCCGCATTTAACGCCCGTTCACACTCTTGCGACCGAGTAAGACCAAGAGAGAGAGACCAGACCGGTTTTTAAGCCCCTTGCGACCTCTCAGGACCAGCTCCGCTCTAGCGCATTCGGTCCTAAGAAGTCGCAAAAGGCTTAAAAACCGGTCTGGTCTCTCTCAGTCTTACTCGGTCGCAAGAGTGTGAAACAAAATGACTAGTTGCATATCTGATCGTATTGAACCATTGAACTCTGAGACCGAGGATCGACAGTGTAAGCATGCTCATAGGTATGTGACTGTGTCCGCCCGTACTGTTTTCCTCAATCTCGGAGTGGTTGCATTTCTGAGCTGCACCCGTCGTGGTTGTGATCTCCCGGCTGTACGTACGTAACGTGTGAAGTAGCGGGTTTCAGCTCAGTGGCATTGTAGTAATTGGCTTTTACTAGATGAGTAAAGCGATACGCACACGTCGTGCACCTCGACCGGAAATTGCCGCTCGCACTACGCGAAACTCGTATAAAACGAATGGTTAGGAGTTTCCGAAGCAGCGGCGTAGCATAGGGGTTAAGGTGTCCGGTTCCTACGCAAGTGGACGCGGATTCGATCCTCGATGGGCCTACTTTTTTTTTTTCTAGAACAGTTTTTTTTCTTGTTGTTGGGCATTTGGCGATATTTCTCACATTTATTTTTTATGATTAACACTGAAAAAATAAAACGATTGTTGTTGACGAAAATTCGCAGAATTAAATGGTGTACGACTTTTGTTCCGGAAGTGCAATCGGGGACAGCGGGGCTCAGGTTGCCGGCTGGACGGGTTAACTTTTGTAATTAGCAGTTGCACACTGTCACAGCGAAGTGGCGTGAACGCAGGCCGGGGGGGAGGGGGGGGGGGTGTTGGGGTGGGTTGGGTTTGGTTGGGTTGGGTTGGGGTTGGCTGGTTAACGCGCTTATCAGTGGTACCGCGCCGTCCGAAAAGGATGACCCAAAATGCATATGCTCTCCGCATAGTGCGTATAGCCATTTCCGGTTGAAGTGCACGACGTAGTGCGTATAGCCTTACCCTTACTAAATTGTTGCGTCGTCACGGGCACTATTTGTGTTACAAGTGCCAGCTCGAGCCTGAACTCGCTCCTCTTTCGCCGGTCCTGTTCTTCAGTTTTGATGTTCTGCTCCATGATTCATTAAACCTAAAAGTCAATAACCTCTGCATCGTCACCCATCAGGCCATCCCAGCCCTGCCGCTCTACCGGCCCTTCCTGGATGTCTCCTGCCGCCAAGTAGCAGCCTGATCGTCGAACCACCAACATGATCGCCTCTACATCAGAGAATCACACATTTTGGTGCGTCAGCCCGCGTCAATCGCTACTATATTTTAATGCGTCTGCCCATCCCGTTCTTTCGACTGTTTAACTCTTTCCTGGGCAGAAAAAGAGCCCCCTGCGGTTTCTCACGACGTTCTTGCGCTCATGCTTGTTTAGTTTTTTTCAGGGCAGCATATAAGCTTCTGAGGTTCTTGCAGTGTTCCCATGCTTGTGTTCCTTCAGTTCTTTCAGGACAGTCAATAAGCTCCTGAGGTTCTTCACAGTGTTCCAATGCTCGCAATCGTTCACTTTACCAGTCTGGCCTGCAGGACGTGGCCTTTCAAACCTTCTGATCTTTTCCCCTTGGCCGGTCGCTCTGCTGTACCCGGTTTTGGACTGTACGAAATTTCATTGCATTGAGACGTGGCCTTTCAAACCTTCTGATCTTTTCCCCTTGGCCGGTTGCTCTGCTGTACCCGGTTTTGGACTTTACGAAATTTCATTGCATTGAGACGTGCTGCCCTATACCCCGTTCACCCCTAAGCTGAGACGGCAGTGGGAACTATGTGCTTGCCGAACAAATCAGCCGCCTTCCTTTCATAACCTGACCCAGTCCTCGGCAAGTGGGTATGAGCGGGAGCTTGATCACGTAACGAAAGAGGGATGTATGACTGGTCCATTGAGCACGTAGCTTCCACCGCAGTCTCAGATTAGGGATGAATGGAATATAGTCAGCGCGCAAGATGGCCGCCCAGCTCCGGCCTTCCAAGAAGGTGCCGTTTACAAGGCTGCCGCTGTCTTCATTGGCCTCCTTGCTCGAGACCCTACGGCGAAGAACCAGCGTGCACGAGCACGCTCGTGCCACAAAGCTTCATCGACGGCTGCCCGTACGCGGAGGAGCACGCATCTCCTCCACTGTGATATCGGCCGATGCTTCTATCTGCTTTGTGTTTGAGTGGACCACGATCAGTATTACGTAACTCTCCAGCAGTATAGCATAATATGAGCCGTGTTCGGCATTGCTTGGTATCTGACCAGCGGACTCGAACCTACACCAGAGGCATTTAACAAGACTGGGCACATGTCTTGCACCTTCTTACATGGTCTTAAATGTATTTGTCAATACCGGGGTACCAGAGGATAGTGTTTGCCAAGCTCTTCATGACTGACTTGCCTGGATAGGTGTCATGGAGCATAGCATAGTATACTGATAATGCCTGCTCAATTGCCGGTTGCCAGCAATCACCACAAGGGTGCGTTGCTTCCCTATACAATGCAGAAAATGTGAACGACGAAAATAAACCTCCCTCGTGCGTTCTTTTATTTTTGGTGCTGTTTTTGGCATTTGTCGTTGTACACGACGGCGGGGCTGTCATTTCACGAGACCCCAAGCACCACTTGGGATCATGGAAAGTGACTGAAGCTTACTTCGAGGAAAGACTGCGTCTCAACTTCTACCTCCTATATACGCAATAGTGTGCGGTAGGCACCTTTTTGTGACTGACATTAAGGAAGGCCTGTCTGGTTCCCCTTGTGCATTCTGCTCAGGCTCCACTCAAAGCCCAGCTTGGCTCAAGCCTCTCTGGCGTTAAAGCTGGATGAGCCCATGTACCCTTCCAGGTCCTGTTTTGGTGCTGCTTGACTGGCTCTCACTGCTTACCTACCCACATCTTTCTCACACTGTTCGAGGTATATAGTGACAGGCGCCTGACAACAGGCACAGAGCGTCATTACGAAACGCGAGCCCCGGCACAGCTAATACCTTCCACACTGCTTACGTGACTTCGTAGCGGTTGTTACCCCAGAGAACCCTGGCCGTTGGAATTCCTCTTCACCTTCTGAACTTTGAAGCCAAACCAAATATGCAGCAAAACCAAAACATGCACTACCTTTCAGCATTTTAGCACCGCTTCTCGACATCATTGTCGTTGTAGCAATGCTCAGTTTGTTTGTAGTATAGATGATGATATCACAACATCTTCGTTGTCACTGATGGTGCTTGCAGGAACTTCGCAGAACATGAGAACATTGAACCTGCATAGAGCTGACACTGCTGTGGAATCACCAAAATATGCGGTTCCAATTTCTGCTTGCGTCAGCTAGGTCACCACAATGCGACATCGGGACGTGCCATGTCACAGTGTCGTAGGACGCCAGCTACGCTTGATGTGGGAACCATCGTATATTGCCTGTCTTTATCGTGCATGTGTTTCACATTCACTTTGCCAACTGATGCAATGAAAAGAGTTTTTGCTGGAGGCTATCGAGTTGGCAGGTTCAGGGCTTAAAGTCTGGGGGGTGTCAGGGGGTCTCGGATTACCCACTGATTTTAACGCATGTTCCGAGACTCTCCTGCACAACCCCATCATTAGTGAAATCAAAATCGTATCTTGCAATAAAATAGCTTGTTTTCAGGGATGTGACATTTGGGGATTAGCAATTTGAGGGTTGCAGGTACAGCGTGGGTAGAGTCGCCAGTGGGGTTTATTTTAGGTGCATCTAGTACATCTTGTCAACCCCCCCCCCCCCCTTTCCTTCTTGTAGGGACCCCCCTCGACTTACGGGAGACTTTAAGCACTGGGCAGGTAACCGACCACCTGAGCATTCAGCTAAGTGGTGATTTCACTTGGCTATTCGTTTCTGTAGAATGTCTAATCTTGACTCTGTTGTCCATAATCTATTTTTTGTCTCGTTTGTTCGAAAGTAACTCTGTCGATCTATCTAAGGAAGCCTCAAGAAAAAGCTTTGCTAAGGCTGCACTAGCCTTGACAATTTTTTTTTTCTTGAGACCGAGATAAGACCACCTGATTTCATTTTGAGCAAGCCAGCACACTGCAGAGAAGGAATAACCCAGATTTAGCATGAAGTTATAGGTTTCACATGAGCACATTCCATTTGTAGCTGAAAAAGAGGTGACACTTAATGAGAAAGACAAGTGAAACAAAAACATTATTAGGTATTTCGGTTAAGAAAGCTGTGCATACTTTAGCTCAGCTTTCAGTATTCTGGGCACGTTTTACTTTTTAGCTGCGAGTTAATATATGATCACTATTAGTTCACTTGGAGCATGTAAAATACATTGGACGTGACAGACAACCGCACTTGGGCATCCATCATATGTCTGAGCTGTGCCTTCATTTTTTTTTCAGTTGAAGTGTATGTCTCACTTGGCTCGATAAGTATCTACTTCATGTACTGAATACCTTTTTACAGGGTTGCGTCGCCACAGGAGACTTGTGCGCTTGTGGGTGTTTGGTGAGTGGCGTCACCAATCACCATAAGCCCCGAGCCCAGCATGGGTTCGACCCCCTGCATGCCTGGCTGTGCTAGGTGTCCCCGTGTCTGATGAAACTGGGGTTCTGGCAGTTGAGCCAAGCCCGGGCTAGGTTTCCTTCAAGGGCCCCCCAGGTAGGGCAACACACCACCCCAGCCCGCACTCCTCACAGACAGATGTCCTGCGTTGGCTCGCCCAGGACGATTCGGTCAGTCACTTTGCTTCACCTCTCCTTTCTTGTGATTTTCTTCTCCATCCCTGTTTTCAACCTCTTATCTTTCAGATGTAACAGAATTCATTGAAAGGGAAGAAGAATTATATAGCCCATGGGTGTTGACAACCACTAGGGTGTGACATGATAACACCAAATGCTTTACTATGAAAATATCTCACTCCATAAAAATCCAATGTCCTTGGCACGAATAGGGTTTGCGTGGTTAGAACGACTGGATGCGCAGCAGCCTCAGGGTCTTTCTTTTTGAATAGACGCATCTCACCAGCCAATTTCGTTAAGCCGCCGCTGCCGAAATGCATCATAGGAACTTCAGTCTTTTTGCATGTGTGAGAACCCCGCTGGAGCTTTGCACGTGACGAGACGACACGAGCCGTCATATGCACTGCCGCCTGCCTCCTGTGAACTAAAGTTATGGCGGCGTCACACATGCGTGTAACGCTTAGTGAGATCTGTTTATTGGGACGATTGATGGCAACAATAGATTACTGTTGCCATCTATGGTTGCGGACAGCTGGAACACAAGTTGAGACAGCTGTCTCTACTGTCTCGGCAAACCCGGTATCTCGGTGTGCCAACGGCAGCCCCCTTTCTTGGTGCGGCATGACTACTGTACAGCATGGACGGTGTGATCCTCATGCATTCTTTCAGATGCGTGGTGTCTACACCACTAGGAGGGCAACATTTGGCTCTGTTGGTGCGCTGGCATAAATGAATAGAGACAAATGTATTTTTCCTGGTAGAGTACTTGGTGACACTGTCAATTGGCATGCTTGCAGTCAGGCTAGCAATGGCCATGGTGAAGTGACTCACATCCCAAATGTCCCAAGATGCCTCTGTCACATTTCAATCATTGCGTTTGATGTGCTTGCGAGAATGGGATATTTACAATAAAACATAGCAGTTCATTCAAGATAGATATTAAACATACTTTTTTAATTAATCTGTATATGCTCGTAGTGTAATTTCATAATCACTGCAGGTTCAGAAGGTTAATTGACAACAAAATTTGATTGTTTTATTTTTCTAGTTTTGTACTGTATGGTTCCAGGTGCATCAACGTAAGGCATAGGCAGTGTTGCATGTTATGACTCCAAAAGTTTGGGTCTATACAGCATGAATAATTGTATTTTTGGTGGTGATCATACCAAAAATAGCATGTTGTTATTTCAGCAATTGCTGCTCGTGAACTCGAGAGACTGGAATTGGAGCTATTGCTACTTCAAGATGTAAGGAGATTTAAGCTGCTCGTCAGATCATGGCCAGGCAGCGGAATGGATCTTCAATCCTTTGGCGTGCTTGTTGGTTTAGATCGTGAAACTTCCAAAATTGTGTTTGCCTTGCAATGTCAAAACGTTCAAAAAGATTTTTCGTGTGAAGCCAGCGGAAAACATCTCTGTTTGCTACATTGTTACAGGTTTGTCACCCTGTTTCTTCTTTTTAGAGCGCAGCTCTTAGGCGCCCGTTTCCGGCTTGACCGGTGTCGGCGTCGCCGTCAGTGTCGGCGTCGGCGTCGCCGTCGGCGTAACCGCGCGGTGCATTATGGGAAATGTCCCATAATGCACCGCGCGGTCACGTGACCCCTCCCGGGGTCACGTGACCGGAGGGAGGGGGGGGGTCACGTAACCCCCCTCCCCCTCCCCACCGAGGTCACGTGACCCGGGGGGGGTCACGTGTCCTGGGGTGTCACGATCTCGGGGGGGGGGAGGGGGGAGGTGGGTCACGTGACACCCCCCCCCCCCGAGATCACGTGACCCCCCCGGAGGAGATGGAAGAATGAGGGAAGTAGGAGGAGGAGGAGGAGGAGGAGGGGTATACCCTCCCATAAGTACCCTTCCCTCCTCCTCCTCAAGAGCTGCGCTCCAATCCGGCGTTACAGGGAGTTGTAAACAGCTTTCACTTTTTTTCTTTTCTTTTTATGGTGATTCAGAACTGCTGTTTGCAACACCGGAGCCCACGGCCGAGCACAGCACCTCATGCTGCAAGCACCAGCAAAAAGATGCAAAAGAAGGTTAGGAGACAAGGCCCATCATGTAACCGATGCCACTAGCCCAACAGCCCCCAAGACCACGTATTGTATGCAATAAATCAGTTTTCGTCGTTAACCTGTTTCGACCACGACATGCCGGCAGCGGTGGGATCCAGTGTTGCCTATGGCAAGAACAAAGCCTATATAAAAATGATAGGGGACGAGTGAACATTGCAGTATGCGCTTTTGCTATTTGTATTGCAGCCACCGACAGCCAGTCAGCTACCCTTGAATAGACCCTTTTCAAAAGTGTGCACCATCTATACTCTGTTCACAATTAAGCTGAGACTACACTGCCTGTCGGACCAATCAGCCACCTCCCTTTTATCACCCAGTGATATGATTGCAGTGCCATTTGCGCCAAATATAACAGCTGCAGGCCTCCCTACTGGACCACATCCTTAGGGTAGTCTAGTGCAGGTTTTCAGGACTTTCAATAATCGCCTCAAATAACATACTATTAGATTTGATTTCGCACCAAGCACTGACAGTACTCGGAAGTTTCGCAATGAGTCTCGTGATCTTTGGTGGGTTAGTTAGCTTTGTTGAGTGCGCTTCTCACCGCACACTGGTGTACTGCAGTGAAGCAACAATTGCGAACTAGGCGTTGCGATGTTGCGTGTCTTTCTTCGCCGCAGCACACCCGCGTGCTAAGGGGAAAGGTACTCCTCCAGATCGAGACGTAGTGCAAGAGGGTATATATGGACTCTTTTGTAGGTCTATTTTTATGCTTTGTTTTTTTGTCCGATTTAAGAATTGCAGTTTTGTTACAACCTCCCCCCCCCCCCCTTAGAACTTGAAGGACACATCAATCTAGGTACTCAAAATGATTGTATTTTAATATTTGTTCAGTGGGATTACGTACCTAAAATAATCATTCACGGCAGTTTGCGCTGTCCTTCCTCAGCCGTATTGTTACCGTGTCAGGTACTTCCACATGCAACTAAAGAGCTAGTGTTTGTTCTCCTCCTAATATTTGCCATCTCTCCTCCTCACATTTGCAGTGATATAAATGAAAATGAAGTGTGCGGTTATGCTTCAAAAGCTCCTTTTGCTTCTACAAAATGAACTTTTGGCTGCTCCAATAGCTGCTCCAAAATGACTACGACCAATCACATCACTGCTCTTATCACCTGACCCTGCTCTTTGAGCGTGGGTATGGGCATGGGCGGGAGCGTGATGATGTTGCAAAACAGAGACATATAACTGGTCTAACGAGGACGTAGCTTCCATCGCAGTCTCAGCTTAGAGGTGAACGGAGTGTGGTAGCTGCAGCACCAATTATCGAAGTCCGCCATTGTTTGGGCACACACTCTGGCCGATGTTGCTTGATGTTACAGAGAAAATTGCCTCATATCAATAAACCTGATGCAAAATTGCTTGTTAGTCTGACACCACTGAGAGCGTCAGATTTTAATGTTAGCAAGCGTTGTCGGTACTGAAGCACGGTGGATGCATTGGAAACAACCGTACAGGCAGTGTGCGATGGCGCAGCAGCTGTGTTTTTCGCCTTCCGACCATGGAACATGGAAAAACAGTTTAAACAACTTACTGCAACTGTCTGACGAAACTTTCGGAGGCCTATGCACACGCTGGCGACAACCTGCAGTGTGTAAGCTTCCGCAGTGAAGGCGTAGGACTTGCTGCACTGCTTTGACGAGGTTGTTGCCAGCATGCAGAGGCCTCCTAGAGTTTCATCAGAGAGTCGCGGTAGGTTGTTTAAACTGTTCGTCCACATTTCATGGTCAGAAGGCGGAAAACACAGCTGCTGTGCTATCGCACACTGCCCGTACGGCTCTCTCCGATGCCTCCACTGTGCTTTGGTACCGACGACGCTTGCCAACATTAAAATGGCGACGCTCTCAGTGTTGTCAGATCACCAAGCAATTTTGCATAAGATCTATTGTGCCTATTTGACTGGTTGCCATCTTTTATTCTTAAACATTGCATATATCGAAAGCTTTTGGCACAGTGAATCATACCAGGGTGGATGCAAAAGTAACCGGAATGAATTTCTGAAAGGCGGGCCGTTTGTAGTACCAGCTTCCTCAGCTACCAGCGCTTAGCAGCACCCCTTCCGAGTTAGTTTGCCGACTGGCATTGTCTGCTATAAATGTTTTTTTCCAAGCGCTTCAAAATCGTTCTTTTTGTTGTTTTTTGCAACGTCTGATATCACGGAACAGCATGCGGCCGTGAAATTTTGTTTTAGGAAAAACTGCTGGAAACTTGTAATGTCTCAGAGAGCTTGCAAAGATGCTAATAAGAAATCTCATGTCTATGAGTGCTTTTCTCGGCTCGCTTTAAGGCCAGTGAATTATTGATCGACGGCCAACCTCGTTCAGGGCATTTCTCAACCTTCTCAACCGATGAAAACATCGAAACATTTGGGCATTGTTCACTCCGAGTTTGTTCCTGTTGGTGAATCTGTTAATCAGGTGTTTTACCTGGGACTTGTGTGACACTTGCGAAACTCAGGAAGGCAGAAATACCCCGATGTAAGGGAAAGGGGGAATGATAGTCCCATTAAAACAATGCCCCAGAAGACACTGCCCTGTCAGTGCAACAATTGGTTTAGCAAAAATGGCCATGACACCGCTTCTCCACCTCCCGTATTTTCAGGACCACGCTCGCCCCGTGTGACTTTTTCAGTTGGCTCATATGAAAAGTCTTGAAAGGAAATCGTTTTGTGAATCTGTAAGGTCCTTGAAGTCGGACATTGCAAAAAACGAAAAATGATTTTGAAGCGCTTGGGGAAAAATTCACAACATGCCGCTAGATCCTTTGCAGACGACACCGGTCGGCAAACTGACTTGGGAAGGATGTTGCTTAGCGCTGCAAGAGGCGGATGCTGGTACTACGAACGCCTGGCCTCTTGAAATTCATTCCAGTTACTTTTGGGTACCCCCTCATATTTTTTTTATTGTTGAAACTTTGGTTCTATAGCCCAGTTTCTTGATTGGTGCAAATCATATCCCTTTTTGTGTTATACATATTTTCAACATATTTTCAGATATTTTTTTTAGAATGGTGAAATGATTGGTGTTCATATTTTGATTATTTAATGTTTGTAATGCATACATAACATTGTTTTTTGGTTAAATGTTTCCAGTTTTCATGTAAGCTTATTGGTTCATATTCAATGGTGCCAGCCAATAAGAAGGGTGCAAGGTTGTTTCTGGCTTTAGAAAGTATCATTACTATAATTATTATAGTTTGATAGACCAGTGCTGGGAAAATAATTCTTTTCAGATTTCCATTTGAACAATGTCTCAGATGTAGCTACACGGTTGTTTTAAAACGTTTAATTATTTTTTACAGGAAAATATTCTCAATATAAAATTGTATAGCAGGTTTGGAAAATAAAAGAATACAAACAATTGCCACCTGAACACTTTGTCTCCATTAGAGCCCCTTTATATATATAAACAGTATAGTTTTAGTTGCAATGCCCTAATGTTTTAAGCTTAGCACATTGTTTATATGAAGTCTCCCCATGCTTGGGAAGTGCCAACCTTTTGTTGTCATCACAAAAATAAAAGATTTAAAATAATTACATAGGGGTATATATGTTCTCCAAATGCAGCACATAAAAAAAATATCGGCTGTGCTATTTTATATATATATATATATATATATATATATATATATATATATATATATATATATATAATTGTACCCCAATACGTTTTTTTTTACATAAGTTAAATTTGGGGTTTTAAAAGTAAAGCGAGTAGAGCGAGGTCACTGGACCAACACTGAAAGCACGCCGCCAGCGTTTGCCCGCGACAATTAAGGGAAAAAAGAACGAATTGAACAACAGAAGACTACGAATTATGTTACCTTTAGCCGATTACTGTCCAGGAATGCAGATATTGTAGTAACGTTTGCTGCTATTGCACGCGCGGAACGAGCGTAAGGCAGCATGGCTTGAGTAAGTTTATCACTGCGTGAATCTGAAACCGAAACTGATCGGGGGCATGCCGTGTGGTGTTACTTTAGCCGATTGCTTTCACACCATGTTGCCCTTCGAAGCGCTAGATTAAGAGAGGTGTCTAGCCTGCCAATTTAAATACATAGACCACTTGTATACCAATAATACTTGCAAACACTTTTTGTATCCTTGTCGGTGGGGTAGCTAGAGTAGAGAGTCGCGGATGTGTTGTGTATGAGTTGTTTGTGCCTTGTTGTACTGCTGACATGTATGTGCCTGTAGTAGTGTTCGGTATCTTGGTGGTGTGTGTGTGTTGTTGTATGTGTAGTAGGTAGTTGAATAGCACGAGTTCGCGCATAACTATTTTCTTTTAGTGCCACCTAGCGGTTACTACTACACTTCCTAGGTGGCGCAAGCTGCCGCTTGTTTCAATAAGCTAAGTGTCGAGCAGTCCTGTAGCTATTGCTTTACAAACAGCTGGCCTGGCTGGCCTGCGGTTCACTGGTCTTCCTACGTCGCTGCTTCTCAATTCGATAACAATCGTAATAATTGTGCCACTCAGCCGACTCAGCCACCTAAATGCTCGTTTTGTGTCGAAGAGGTGCGAAGTGCAGGCACAGACGCGCGCGAATGGATATCCACGCCGGTAAAGGTAAACCCAAACTAGAAAAGAAAGAAAATAACGGTAGCATTGGTGCGGAGTTGAACGCCTCTCGTCGGTGACGACGAAGGTGCCCAGCAATTAATCGCCACACACGACAAGCATACGTTGTGTTCAATAAAGTCAGCATGCCCATTCCTCGTGTCACGATTTCTTTTTTGAGCGTTCACCGCCGGTGGTAAAATAGTCAATCTAGCAAGATGCCGTCGGGGGCGATCGCGGCAATTCCGGCACACACATTGCCATCCTTAGAGGATATAGGTACGGTACCGGTGTCTGGGGACGGATGTTTAGAGTGTCTGAAGGCGCTTAAAACACGTCGAATAGGCGCATGCACTCTATTCTCTCACTCGGCCAAAAAGCCGTGCTCTTCGTTAGGCCTTACCGGGGAATACGAGCCTCGCTAACCGGCAGCCATGTTGCTTGAGGGGGTGGTCAAATTTGACTACCTGCTTTTTGACTACGTGTGTGTTCGTCATTTTTACCCTGGGGTCGTTATATTTGGGACTTTTTACCACCTCAAATGTAGTCACATATGACTACCTTTTTTCTTAGAGTGATGGATGCGGAGGTGGCGGAGGGATATATGATTCCCTTTGAGGGGCATTTGACACTACCTTCTTGACTTGTAACCTACCATACGAATCGCCGAACGCTCATTCTCCGCCCAAAGGTAGCGCTAGGGGTCACAACCAGGCGCCAAAGGTTCAGTCCGATCCTAAAACTTAATCAGAAGTTATAAGTGATTTTCTGAAAATTTCAACGGGAAAATGGCGGCTGACGGAGTTTTCGGATACATGGGGCTCTATAGCACCAGAAACCGAAAACGGGCAAAAAGAGGCTCCATTTTCCCATTGAAATTTTCAGAAAATCACTTATAACTTTTGTAAAAGTTATTGCATCCGGCTGAAACTTTGGTAACTGGTTGTGATCCCTAGCGCTACCTTTGGGTGGAGAATGAGCGTTCGTCGACGGGTAGTTTATTTTTGCGGTAAAAAAAAACAAAAAAAAACGGCACATTTTTTTTGTGACACCCTATATATATATATATCTATATATACTTTTTGTGCTCTTCTTCTGGGCAGAGTGTCGCAGACTCCTAGGAGAATCACGTAACTGCGATCTTTTTTCCAGCGATGCGCAGTGTCTTGGGAAGACTGATCGATTTTAATGTAACTATAATGAAACAGATAATACTATAATGACATCTACGGCGTATTGGGACTCGAAGATATCTTTGTACAAAGATAAACGAACAGCTTAAAAATTGCTATTTGTCTTCTCCTTTTTTTATAGAGGCGTGATTTTACGATATACAATGAATGGCTGCATTATGAGTCAGATGCGGCTCCATATTTTGCGGCTACGTTTTGAGTGAGGATACTAAGTCTGCGGATTCCGATTCAATGCGGGTGATTAAACTGTTATCCTCGCGAAGCTCTGAAAATGGCGACCCGAACGCTCTTAACAAGCATGTTATTATTAGCGCGAGATGCCGCAACGTATTACGATGACGACTGATATTTTGATTCTGAAGCGGTTAAATTATGCCTAGTTATTCGTGAATTCTGAATAAAAAGAGCACGGGCTAAACTTGGCAGGAACGCTGAGAAAGACGAAAAATACTGTTTTTTCACTGGCAAGTTCAAGCTGTTTGCCCCCACCAGGTGTACATAGGCGCCCCGCGTGAACAGAAACAAGATTCGCACGAAGACTGTACGCATGCGCAGAACACCGACAACAGCGCCACCGATAGGCGTGACGTCAAAGCCGAGCGTTCGTGGAAAATGCCCTGGAAAGAAAAAACAAAAAACACGAAGCAAAGTTAGATATTTTATTCAAAGCTTTTGATTCCCAGTACTTCTTCGTTCCCTCGTTGTCATGGGACGCAAAAGTACGCCTTAATTAGTATTTACCAAGTTCGGTTATACAGATTCTCTCGCATTCAGCCTTGGAATCGTGAACGTTTTTTGTATTACACCTTTGTTGTCCCACTGTGGTACGCATCCTTTTCCATCAAAGCGCCAGTAGTTGCGTTTAGGTTCGTGGCAGCCCTTCTTTGTCATAAATTGCGCGCAACGGCGATCTATATCCCCTGGAACATAAACATATCCGAAACGTAAGTTCGCCCGCTCTACTTGCGGAGGGGAAGCGATGAAGTGAGAACGCCGGACTCCCATTGTCGCTCCGATTGGATGGGTAGAGTAGGCCTCGAGGCAGCTATGGCATCGACGTCTACCCACCATCTTTTTAATCGGAGACAATCGGAGCTCGGAGTTCTGACGTGACCGTTGACGTGAAGTCAGAACGCCGAGGTCCGATTGCAACCATCTGTTTAAATAAAAGCAGACTGTGCATGCACTTTTTGGCCCCGATTGATTGGCTGCACTGGGTCGTATAGCCCTTTGCATCGCTTATCACTCGGGTAAGAAATGCTGAGTCACTGAGGTGCGGACACACGCGAAGGGTCTGGTAAACTGCAATGCAGAGCAACAGCGACCGCTCAGAATGCTTTCCACAGCCGAGCAAACAAAGATGGCAGCGCTCAGAAGGCGACTTTTGCAAAGGTATATACAGCCTTTCTCCGATTGAACTTTGCGAGAAACAGAGTATATACAGTTTCAGCTTCAACAGAGAGTTTTAGAATACGGGACCCCGTCGCTTTGGGTCGCCCGAGCAACTTCGAACATCGGACTGCACATGCGCCGAACTTCTACGCATGCGTGGTGGCGACGCTTCAGGCTGCTCGGCGGACTTATGCTCTTGTTGTTGTTTGTTGTTGTTGCTGTTTTTCTAACTCTCAAATAATCAGTTATGCCGTGTTAAGAATGGAACCTTCGGCAACCTTCTTCCGAGTTTCAACGCTGCGGAAACGAGTCCCGAAACGAGTCCCGACGTGTTCAGGACTGACGCCCACCTGTCGAAGGCTGCCCAAAACGTGTCTCAACGCGTCCGTGACGTCAACGGGACGTGTGTGTGTGTGCGTGTGGGTTCGTGCGCTCCGGAAGGGGAGAGAGGCCTGGCCTAACTGCGGAGAACCTTGGCTATGACTCATTTCTGACTACGACGCGGCGGACCCAGCTGCAAAGCACGTGGCGGTCGCACCTGCTGCCCTGGCGGAGAGAGAGGGAGAAAACGGACCCCTATATAAGGCGGGGCGTGAGGGCTCCATTTGTTCTCTTGGATTTGACGACTGTATCGCTACCATGTAATTAAACCGTTCGTTACGTTACCAATTCTCCCACCTCCACTGGACCCCTGGGTTCTTCACTTCGGGGAATGGTCGTCGTCACGAGCCAGGAAGCTCCCGGACGTGCGGCCTAAACCCCGCCTCGAACAGCCGCTAAACCATAAACACTCGAAGCGGGAGAAAATAGCGCAAAAAAGTCGCGGGTACAAAAACACAAGACAAACACAACGTTAAATGATGACTTCGTGTTTTTTTGTTTTTGTTTTACTGAGACTTACCGGCATTAAAGAAAAAAAAAACTGAGTCCGAAGTCGGCGCTGTGCTTGTGTGTTTTGTGTTCTTTTCCTGTGCATTTTTTACGGTGTTTTTTGTTTTTTTACCAATTTGTACAAACCAATCTAACTTCAAACCCGAATACACTAGACGCTGTGCGTTCCGGCGCAAACTATAGCCAAGATATTTATATTCCAATGGAGTTTCATAAACAAAAAAATATTTTCAGATGTGTGATCCAAACAGGAAAGAGTTGTTAGTATTTGAAACTATAAGGCGAATGGTACCATAGACAAGGCACTCACCAATAGGGTCAAGGGAAATTGTTCTGCCAGGAACCACGACAAGCGCCACTACAAGGAGAGCGAAGCAAAAGTACGTCTTCATGGTTCGCTTCTCACCGGAGGAACTGCGGATTGCGGAAAACATTCACGATTTATCGATAATTAAGAAACGTATGACGGCTATTAACAAGTACTTAGATTGGTGCACACGTACTGATGAATTTTTCGAATCCGCACGGTACAGACTCGATTTCCACGAGATATATGTTTTATTAACCCACGCAGTATTTAGAAATGTGCGGTTTTTAGTGCCAACCAATTGTAATTATGATAAAACTATCAAAAGCTCCTCAGTCGCACAGTCAAAGTTATTATCGTCGAGCCCCGCTCAATAAGAAGACTCGTATATAACCACAAAAAAAATCTGAATGATAAAACTTAATTGCTGCAGTATTGCTTTTACGCGTTAAGGTAATAAATCATGTACATTGAGCTGGTTTCTTGCATTATTACATTGCGTTCCACATTAACGGCAGCCAACCCTCAGACCCGATGGAGACATTCGAGAATTGTTCATATAGAGCTCGCCGTCTTTTGTGCGTTTAGCATTTGCTACTCTTCGCTCTTCCGTTATTTTTTTTTTCTGTTCCTGATTTGTCAAGCCGCTGGACTGAAACGTACAAAATTGATGAACGCCATCACGATGCACTTCTCACCCAGCTTCATTGAATTCACAGTATCATGTTGGCTGCGGTAATAATCGCAGTCTAACGCAGACACATCACGTGAATAGGTTTTATTGTAGGCTTACTTATGCAGACTAGTCACACAAAGAAAAAGGAGGCAGAAAGGTAGAAACGGCGCTTTTGACTTCCTTTTACTGACGCGCCCCTAAGCGGACACTGGAATAAGGGAGGAACGAGATTGTTTTTCTCCTCCATGCAGACGGCAAAAATGTTCCGCCCTCCCGCCTTATTTGTTTTTTTCGGTTTCCATTTTTTGAGCATGTTGCGCGCGTTGTTTAATAAATGTTGCTTAGTTGATTGAGCTTCAGCGAAAGCGAGAACTACCTCTAATTCCATCTCCAATTTTAAACGTGCAAAACATTTATGTTGGATTGATGATTGATACGACTAATTGCATCATACGAGCAAACGAAGCCTCTAGAAACTGCGAAGTTCCGGAGGAGTGCCAGCAGCGCTGGTAGCGCTGCGTACAATGGGCTAAGATGGCCGCCTCCGGATTGTGGAACGACGTGTCAACATTGACGATATTCTGGCAACAGCGGAAACTGCGTCAAAGACGGGCAGATTTTGCCGCCGCGTGACTGGGTACCTTCTCTGCCGAGTTCGGTTCTGTTTTTCGATGCCGAGTGACGACCGGCACTCAACTTGGTTTTGTATTTCTGTGTGTCAGCAACTTAGCAGCAACGTTGCGATGGCAGTGTTTAGCGTTGTGAACGGAAGACTGGAATCATCTCTGATGTGACCGCGTGCGGCTCTTCGCTTCCCTACCCCCCCCCCCCCCCCCCCCGGCCACCCTCCCGGTCACACGAGCACGTCCCCAAAAAGAGAAATTGAACGCGCTTTAAATCGAAAGACAGATAGCGGTTTAGTAGTGTTGAGGTATTGCTGGCTACCTTAAATACAGTTGGCCTGCTTTTGACTCGGATAGATTGAAAGTAGTTCGAGTTTTGTTTATTGCTCTAGAAAAAAGCTTGACCCGACCCCCCCCCCCCCCCCACGGCTCTTGGAAGTTTCGTGGTTTTGTTTGTGGCTCTTATAACGGGTCAGCCTGGCCACCCCTGGTATAGACCCTTTCTTCAAGGGCGCCGCCATCTTGAAATGTCGTCACTTCCATGATGGGTGAAAACATTGTTTTGCCATCACCACTGAAACGTTTTAGTATTTTTTGTCGCCCATACCGGATACGCCTATTAAGTGGTTGGGAACGAGAGTACAGAGAAAAGGTCTATGCGTGGCTTGCACATGACGTCATTTCCGAAGCCCTCCTGAGAAAAGGAGAAGAAGGAGCTCCCCTCTTATCGGGATCCTCCTTTGTGCCTCCCGGATTTGCACAGGCGTCGCTACTCTCCTCCCAAAATATTATAGAAGATTAACCTGTCACTCAAAATTCTTACAAAAGCAGCTTCTCTCCCCTCCTCTTACATGGTGTTCAAAAGTATGCGATGTGACGTCAGTGCAAAGAGCCTATAGGCTCGTTGCACTGACATCACATCACATACTTTTGAACACTATGTAAAAGGAGGAGACGGAAGCTGCTTTTGTAAGAATTTTGAGTGACAGCAAATACTTTACTAGGGAAATACAGGATACTCCGCTCATTTGCATTAGACGGAGCGATGGCCGCGCCGATTCCTCCCCTGGTGGTGCGGGATAATTTGGGTGTGTCCCTCTTTCTATTTTCTCTCCCCTCCTCTCTTATTTTCTCCTCCCGCCAGAACACACGACCGATATGCGTCACCGACGATGCCAAACGCGGGCGGGCGATCACGCGGGCGCCGGGCTAGGCCGGGCGCGAAGACTATTAGTGGCCACCATTGCGCGACCTGTCACCGAATGCTTATGCCAGGGGTGGCCAGGCTGACCCGGCCTAAGAACCGCAAACAAAACCACTAAACTTCCAAGAGCCACGGGGGGGGGGGGGGGGGGGGGGGGGGGGGGGCAAACTTTTGACTATAGCAATGAACGAATCTCGAACTACTTTAAATCTATCCGAGTCAAAAGCAGTCCAACTGTACGTAAGGTAGCAAGCAGTAGCTAAAGACTACCAAACCGCTACCTGTCTTTCGATTTAAAACGAGTTCCATTTCTCTTTTTGGGGAAGTGTTGTGTGACCGGGAGGGTGGCCGGGAAGGGGGGGGGGGGGTGTAGGGGAGGGAGCCGCGAGCCGCACTTTAACACGCGAAGAGCCGCATGCGGCTCGCGAGCCGCAGCTTGGCCACCCCTGGTCTATACACCAACTCATGTTTACAAACAAACCGGAGCGCCCCTAGCGGACGCCACCGGCGCCGCGCATGCGCGATGGGGGTGTGGGCAAGAAGCTCGGCGTCGTCCATAAACAAACCATTGGAATGCGATGTTTTCGGCGTCGGTGTTAGTTCCCCTGCCATTTTTCGCGTTCGAATTGTTGAATCTACGTTTTCCTGGCGGCGATGTCTGACTACTTGAGCGGCGTCAGCGAAATTAAAGATGCTCGTTACACCGCAAAACTTCGCGTGAATAATGTGACATATGGCGATTCATTCCGCGTGGACGTCGCAGTATGTACGCCAAAGCCTGGTTCCCATGATGAGATTTCGCTCGCAAGTTTTCAATCTCGACGCCGCTTTGGCTGCAAAAGCTTGAACCCTTGCAGAGATGGTCGACGTCGACATTGAAAGTCGGAAGCGGAATTGGACCAAGTGAATTAGGCATAACAAGTCGGTGATGGTCACTGGTAACAATTATAAACATCTCCTTGTATCTACTGCTTACATCGAGCATGCTTACTAACCTTCAAACTTTAGTCTTTTGAGGCCTGCACTTACTTCTTATCGCAAGTACCGGGCCAACATTTGGTCTACGGGCCGGCGTCGTCTAAGAGAGCAGACGACAAGCAGAAACGACGTTTGAAAGAGCAGACGACGGTTCGAAAGATCAAGCGGCCATTTTAACTTGAAGACGCACTGAACATAGTCCGCAGGTGGTCCGCAGAACTTGACGGTTTTCTGGCATTCATGTTGTAACAAAACAAATAAATCTGATAACCACAAGTATCCGTGAATTCAAACCAAAGTGCTTCCCGCCCAAGCAATCGTTGTCCGACGGCGTCTGCTTTTCCCTTTTCACGACACATATCCAGATTGTCTGAAGAACCGAGCACGTGAAAACTGACCTTCAAACCTTTCTCGACTCTTTTGGTACGGCCACAGTCGCGGCGTTTTGACGAGAAGGCAGGTTTTTGTATAATTCATTTCAAAACAACGCAGGAATACACGTCGGGCACGGGGACTTCTGCCCACAGCCCCAGACCGGAAGTGCGCCCGACGCGCCACCACCGCGCCGTGATGTCACAGAGCTGAGTTCGTGTATAGGCTCCTTGCACTGACGTCACATCGCATACTTTTGAACACCATGTAAGAGGAGGAGAGAGAAGCTGCTTTTGTAAGAATTTTGAGTGACAGATATAATCTTCTATAACCTTCTGGGAGGAGAATAGAGACGCCTGTGAAAATCCAGGAGGCACAAAAGAGGATCCTAATAAGAGGGGAGCTCCTTCTTGCCCTCTTCTCTGGAGGGCATCGGAAATAATTTGATGTGCAAGCCACGTATACGTGGCTTGCACATGACGTCATTTTCGATGAACTCCAGAGAAAAGGGGAAGAAGGAGCTCTTTTCTTTTCGGGACCCTCTTTTGTGCTTCCCGGATTTGCACAGACGTCGCTATTCTCCTCTCAGAAGATTATAGAAAATTAACCTGTCACTTAGAATTCTTACAAAAACAACTTCCTTCTCCTCCTCTTACATGGTGTTCAAAAGTATGCGATGTGACGTCAGTGCAAGGAGCCTATAGGAACTCTACGCGACACCAGAGCCGTTTATTGGGAGAGTTTGGCTGAAGTAACCAGCGAGAGATGGCGCCACCTCTCTCAGCGGTGCCGCGGTTTGAACATGAACGCGGATCGCGCGAGATAAAGATCCTTCGTTCGAATCTCCTTGCTGGCTGATGCATATTGCTTCCTACATGATGGCAGTGATTTAAGCCAAATTAGTTTGTAGCGGTTCAAGTAAACAAATCAACGCTGGACAGTAGGCCTGGAGAAGGTGGCGACCGCGAAGAACGTCGAAGTGAGCGAACAGCGACCACCATGACAAGCCTGCCGCCGCCGCCGAAACCGCTAGACCTCGCAAGCGAACCCTGGAACGCATGGAAGAAGTGGCTAATGGAATTCGAGCTGTTTGCGGTAGCAACGCACCTGATGGACCAACCTGACAAGGTGCAAGCAGCAACACTTCTCGTCTGCATCGGAGAAGGAGGTAGGCGAATTTATACTACCTTCACATTCGATAACGAGGAAGACAGAGAGAAACTCGAAGTCGTCAAGAATAAATTTGCGGCGCACATGAAGCCGGCGATCAACCTCACGTACCACGAAGTCATCTTTGGGGTGTAGCAATATATGGGAATTACGAGACGAGGCCATGTCCGTTGGGCTGTAGACATGAAGCGCGTGTGTCGCTGGCGCTTCGTTCTTTTTATTCTGTGAGCAAGTGCCGCCATCTATTGTTACATAGAAGAAATATTTATACTACTGCAATCTGTTGTACATTAAGATAAATAAATAGATGTTATACACAACAATTCAATGTCTCTTGCCGTACATCTCTCCTCCCCTGATAGAGGCTAAAACTAAGGATATAGCAAGTTGCAAACACATCGGGACGCCAACAAATTGCGAACACAAGGGGCATGCGCTCAAGGACACACATATATACATATATATCCACACAAGCACTAAAAGGAGTCGCTCTGTGAACCTCTTTGGCTTTTTGATAATCCGACCGGACCTTGTTTGTACTTCGGTTCCCTTGGAAGCCGGGTCTGGCAGCGTTGTTCCTGACTCCGAGACCAGTGAGTGAGGTGACGTCTGCTCACTTATGCCTGTCGCCAGTGAAGCGAGATGACATTTGTTCCTGACCAGAAGTCCTTTCGGGATCTCCACGACGTACGGCCTTGGTTCTGTCCTCTTTCCGGCGACTTTACCAGTTGTCGCCGCATTTCTCACCCAGACAGTGCTTCAAGAGGTTGGTTCAAGCGCTCTCACACTCCATGTCGGCTATCATAGTTTCTCACTTGTTTTTGCTTTTCTTCCTTGTCTTTTTTTTTCTAAAATTCTCGTGATTCGAAAGTCTCGGAATTAACGTTAAGGGAAGAGTTGGTATCGCTGTCCTCAGTTGGCGGCCCCATACTAGCTCTGCAGGACTGTAGCCGCAGCTTCCCGGGGTTGTCCGGTAAGATAGAAGGCCAAGGTTGGGGTCATCAGACTTTTTGGGAATGTCTTTGACTACCTTTACCATTCTTTCAGCTTCTTCATTACCGTGCGGGTAATACGCGCTGCTTGTGACATGGGTTATCTGGTACTTCGCAACAAAGTCTTGGAATAATTTTTCCGAATATTGAGGACCGTTGTCTGATCGCAGGACTTCAGGTATACCATGACGAGAAATTATTGCTTTGAGGTGACCAATTACCGCTTCTGATGTTGTCTGTCTCAACTTGCATGCTTCTACATACTGCGAGTAGTAATCGACTACTAGGAGGCATTGTTTTTTGTTCAGTTCGAAGAGATCTGTCGCAAGGCGCTGCCACGGGTGGTCTGGAAGTTTCGATGGTATCATGGGCTCTAGCCTTGGGACACGTTCCCGAATACATCTTAAACAGTTCGTGACTAGCTGTTCCAGGTGTGTGCTGAGTCCTGGCCACCAGACGGACATCATCGAACGTTCGCGGCATTTGCTAATGCCCAAGATTCCCACATGAAGTTTGTCTAACACCTCCTTGCGGAGCGGCTGAGGGATGAAAAGGCGGTTCGTCCTCACTAAAAGCCCGTTTTGTATGGCGAGGTTGTTTCTTTCGGAATAAAACAGCACCACTTCAGGAGCAACTTTGGCCTTTGTGGGCCATCCAGTGGTGGTACACTTCCTTAGTTTTCTTCCAACTGGGTTTTCCTGTTGCAGTGTCCGAATCTTGTCTAAGTACTCAGTCGAAACTGGCAAGGAACCGCTGATGGCTTGTATATACGCTTCCAGTTCCTCTCTCATAGTTATTCCCGGCAAGTCTATGGGCGATCTGGACAGAGCATCGGCCGTACAGAGTTTTTTTACCAGGAACATGGGAGATTGTGAAGGAAAAACTCATGAGGCGAAGTTTTAACCGCTGTATTCTCGCCGGAATAAGGTTCAGCTCATTTGATCCAAAGAAAGGCACAAGCGGACGGTGGTCCATCTGAACAAGGAACGTAGTTCCCAAGAGAAACTTATCAAAACGCTCACACGCCCATGTTACGGAGTACGCCTCCTTCTCAATTTGTGCATGCCTGACCTCTGTGTCATTCAGTTCTTTGGACGCGAATGCTACGGGTTGCACTTCTTGTTTATCCTGTTGTAGGAGTACATTCCGAGGCCATACGTCGAAGAGTCTGCCGAAACGATGAGGTGTTGTCCTGGATCATACCGAGTCAAGGTTGTGGCTTTTTAAATGTCTTTCTTTATGGCTTAATTCCCAAGCACGCTGCTGCTGATCATTCCAGGCCCTTTTAAGCAGCTCTCGTAGGGGTTTTAGGTTTTCCGACATGTGTGGGATGGATCTACCGACAATGATTGGCCATCCCGATGAATTGCCTTATCTTATGAACTGTGGTGGGTGGACGCATTTTAGTGATTGCTTCAACCCGTTCTCAACCCGGCAGAAGTCCTTGGCTGCTGATTATGTGGCCAAGGACTTGACAGAGGTCTTCTTAAATTCACACTTCTCATTAAGTGTGACAGCTGCCGTTTTCAGCCTTTGAACAAGTTCTTCGAGCCTGGAGTCATGTTCCTTCTCGTTTGACCCCGTCACCAGGATGTCGTCCATATGACACAACACCCCCGGAAAGCCCTCCAAGATGTGGTTCATCTTCCTTTGAAAGTGCTCAGGTGCAGATGAAATCCCAAATAGAAGCCTTTGAAAGCAAAATCGACCAAATAGGGTGATGAAATTTGTTAAGAGTTGTGACTCCGCCGCCTGTTTGATTTGCAAGAAGCCTGCCTTGAAGTCCAGTTTTGAATACCAAGATGTATTTAAAAGACGGCCCGAGATTTTTTCCACTGACGGCAAGAACAATTTCTCGCGCTCAATACCCTTGTTGAGCTGTGTCAGATCTACACATATTTTGACATCTCGATTCGACTTAGGAACCACCACCATTCCAGAACACCACGCGGTGGGTTCTTCTACTCGCTTTATGATCCCGTCCTTCAACATTTTTCTCAAGTGCTCCTCAACTTTTGATATTATTTATTTATTTTATTTATTTGGTATCTACATCGCCCGGTGGGCATTACAGTAGGGGGACGAAAGAAATTTACAAAAGCAAACGTACAGCAGAACAACAACAAATAACAAGGCAAGCAATAGAAACATGCCAATATATACTGCAATAATAAAAGAAAATGAATAACAGCGAATTAACTATGTCAAACAGGTGAAACATGCCAATATATACTGCAATAATATAAAAAAACAAATATTATCAGCATGCAGAAGTCACACAAAAAATCATCGAACCGACTACAATAACATAATTTCATCAAAAAATAATTGTACAGTAGGATGCTGTACAAGTGAGTCGGGCAGCACATTCCAGTCATTAACTGTCCGCGGAAAAAAAACGAATATTTTAGAACATCGGTCTGTGCGCAAAATTCTCGGATATTTTTTTGATTACTAGTTCTAAGGGAATCGTAATGAGGTTTCAATAGGTATCTCGACTTATCTATACCGACGCTACCGTGATAAAAATTATACATGAACTTGAGACGGAGGCACTTTCGTCTTAGTTGTAAAGGTTTCCATCCGAGTTGGAGCTTTAATTGAGAGACACTATCATGAAAATTATAGTTATTTAGCACATATCTTGCGGCCTAGTTCTGAATTCCTTCAATTTGATTTATACATGTTTGCGTGTGTGGGTCCCAAAGAATACAAACAAAGTCCAGGATTGGGAAGACGTAATATAAGTAAAGGGTTTCTTTAAAATGAGCCGACACTTTTCTGAAATTGCGACGCAAAAAAATGGAGCATGCCGCTGGCCTTAGAACACAATACCTTCATATGATTATTCCATCTTAAATCAGTGGTTAGGCGTACCCCGAGATAAACTGCCTCAGTGCTAAGTTGCAAAGGAAGATTGTTTAGTTTAAAAACGGCAGAGACAATTTCACGTTTTTTAGTGAATCGAACGTGGACACATTTGGATACATTAAGGAACATTTTCCACTTGTCACACCACTCTGTGATCTTATTTAAATCACCCTGTAGGGCCTGGACGTCGTTGTCGTCGGTCACTTCTCTGTATAAAACGCAATCGTCAGCATACAACCTTATATTCGATGAAATTCCGTGCGTGATATCATTAATGAAAATTAGAAAAGGGGCCTAAAACAGAGCTTTGTGGTACACCTGACATTACATCTACATATGATAAATGAAACCCATTCATGATGACGCGCTGTTTCCTAGCATGAAGATAATCTGCTATCCATTGCAAAACGTTTACATCGATGTTTAGGCTATGTAATTTATGAAGCAAGAGCGAGTGATTATCCACGTCAAAAGCTTTCCTGAAATCTAGAAAAATACAATCAGTTTGGCAGCATCTATCAAATGCACAAGCAAGGTCGTGATAAAATTCTAGGAGCTGAGTGTTACATGATAACCCTGTGCGGAAACCGTGTTGAGCCGAGGAAAAAAAATTGTTGATATTTAAATGACTAATAAGGTTAGAATAAATTATATGTTTCATTATCTTACAACATTCACTCGTTAGGAAAATCGGCCTATAGTTTTTGACACTATTTGTTTCACCGTTCTTGTGTATTGGGACTACATTACCAAACTTCCAATCATCAGGTAGACGTCCACTCTCCAGCGACTTCGTAAATATTATTAATAGGTATGATGCAATAATATCGGCGCAAGATTTGAATACGATATTTGGAATTCCATCGGGCCCAAGTGCTTTTCCAAGTTTTATATTGCCTAGTAATTTCCTTATGCCATTGTAATCGAACGCGAGTTCGTTCATTTTAACGCTAACATTGTCAACCGTCGGCGGTAGTGATGAAGGTGCGAAAGTTGAAAACATAGATTTGAAGTATTTATTGAAAGCGGCTGCCTTGACGCTATCGTCTGTCACAAGATTATCATCAACCAGAAGAGAGGGGACAGCAGCCACATCCTTTCGTTGCGATTTTACATACTTCCAAATTTCTTTGGGACACTCCTTAAGTTTGCTATCAAGTGATTGAAAATATTCCGATTAAGCTTTTTTTTTATTTTTACTTTGAGATCTTTTTGAAGATTTTTAAGCTGGCCTAAGATCAGTGAATTGTTACTTTTTTATATCGTGCAAAAACACGTGTATTTGTATTTATTGAGCGTCTGATTTCTGAATTCATCCATGGCTTATCATGTTTGCGCTTCGCGCTGACCATCTGGGTTGGAGCATACATTTCTACTGATTCTTGTATTTCATTTTTAAAGATGTTTCATAAGGTATTCACATCACATGACACACTGTGCACCTCAAAAAGAGGCAAACAATTCATAAGGTCAAAACCTAAACTCTCATAATCCCCTCTATTGAACACGCACGCCTTTTTTGGGTGGGTTTCTATATCTAGCACATTCAAACATTTCATAGTCGCTACTCCTGCCTCATGATAACTTATTCCTGGAACTACTGAAGCGGAGCTGACCGATGGAAACCTATTACAAAGAAGAATATCCAAAACACTTGCACGACTAACGCCAAGTTTTGTGGGTTCAGTAACAAACTCATACAAATGTTATTCATTAATAATGTCGGAAAATGTTGCGTAGAGCGAGGATGAATTTTCCATCACGGGGCGGTGATCTAGCCAAGAAACATCTGGTAGATTAAAATCACCACCCAAGACTATATGACCCGGCGCAACAACAGAAAGTGCGTTATACAATGAAAGAAGCGGTTGAGCAGCGCTCGATGGCGGCCTATAAAACGAACCAACAGTTAAGTATTCACCTCGGGAGAGGCAAATCTTACACCACACCATTTCACAGGTTACGCTGGCAATATCTACGGGAATGCTGTGTAGGATCTGATGAACGAGCAAAAATACACCGCCACCGTGATTATCTCTGTCATTACGGTAGACAACAAAGTTCGGAGGGAAAACTTCAGTGTTAAGAACAGACGGGTCCAGCCATAACTCAGTTCCGATGACAACGTCTTGAGTGGTAACTGAGATAAGACTACTTAGGTCATCTGATTTATTTCGAATGCTTCGGCAGTTTACTATTAAGAATGTAATGTTATCGACTGTCGTAGACGATGTTGCAGAAGCAGTTTGTAATTGCTAGCGATTACATTCCACGACGGTTTTGGAATCCGTATCATAAACTTATGAAATTCGTCCGATTGAGAGTTTATTAAATCGAAGTGTGAAAGGAAGGTTCTTAGTTTTGGCAAAATCGAGTAGTTTCCGTTTTATGCGCACTTTAGGCGAAAAAGCCTCGCTAAGGCTAACGGATGCGTTTTTAAGCTTCGGACTTCGAAGTAAAAGTCCTTGCTTCGTCTTAAAAGACGCAAATTTCACTATTATTGGCCTGTTCCGCTGATTACTGTAAGCCCCCAGCCTATGAGCTCGCTCCACAGCGGATGGTTCGAGAACATAACCGAGGCTTTCGCGACACAGTGTTACCACATTTTGTTCAGAAGCGGACCATGACTCATTCTCGGAATCTGGGATACCATAAACAATTACGTTCGACCGCCGAGACTGATTTTCAAGACTATCTTGCTGTAGGGAAAAATGTGACACTTGCTGTGATAATTTTTTAGTGGCGGCGTCAACAGCACGCAGGTCCTCCTTTAGCGTTTTGATAATGATTAAATTGTTTTCCATAGCCCGTATTTTTGACGATAATGATTCTAGTTTATCATCCATCGTCTGCTGTTTGGCTTGAACACTTCTCACCTTCTGTAAGAGCTTTGACTGACCCTGTTCAAGTTTCGGCGGAACCAACGCAGATTTCATTATTTTTGCAATTTGATCTTCAAGCTTTGTAGGACCTGGGTTACTTTTGACATCTCCCGAAGAAAGAAGCTGTAGTTTGATAGTAGACAACGCTAAAACACAAGTGATAGCTTCATCAAGTACGCGGGTACACAGGCGTTTTACACTGTTGGGGCATGACACCGACAAGAGAAACGGGTCTGAAGAACAACACGTGGTATTATGTCGTAAAGGACAAACCTGTAGCAGAGCCAAGGGTACACGACGGGACGTGTTTACTGAAATTGGTGTGGCATTATCAATTAGCTTAATCTTGTATACCCCCTTCAGTATTTCGATACCACTGAAAAGTTCCGGATATTTCCGGTTATAATCGGCAGTAGTGGGGTCGGTGACTGAATGCATGCATTTAACAAGTCCACGTTCTGTGCTAGCTTCACGTCCCAGAAGCGGTTTGTTAAGGTTCGCGAAAACATAGATGTCCTCATGTATCAACTGTTGACCATGTTGAAGCGTGGCCCGGAACTTCCCAAGGACTGTTAACATATCTGCCTTCCGAGTCTGAAAAGTTTGGCCGGAGTAGGCTCGAGGTTTTTGAAGCTCGATGCCGCATCTTCCGGTATGGCACTGACGTCGGCGCCTGAATCAATCTTGAACTGAACGACTTTTTCATTGACCTTGAGCGGGACTCTCCAAGCCAGGCCAGCAGAAGAATTAACACTTCCGAGCAGCCAAGCTTCTTGATCTGTCTCCAGGTTTACTTCCTGTATGGACTTTCCCCTGCATACCTTTGTCCAATGTCCTTTTCTGCCACAGTTTAGGCACTTAGAACCAGGGTTGGGCAGTATCGCGATACAAATGTATCGCGATAGTATTTCAGAAATACATTTTGTATCTGTATTTCTGTATCGCGATACATTTTTTTTTTCACCAGTATCTGTATCCCTGTATCGAAATACATTTTGAACGTTTCTTTGTATCGCGATACAATCACGATGAAATGTATTTCGTTACATTTTTCGAGAAATACTCCCCCGCATTTTATTTTAAAACTTTTGACGGCACTAGGGTCAATAAGATGCTGGGGCATTGTTACTATGCTCACCAAATTTCCTTCCGATTCTCCAAACTATTTTTCTATGCGTCCTTTTCTCTCTTTTGAGAGGTGTTGCGTAGTCGGGAACTCGAATCAGGTGGCGTGGCAAGAGTGGAGTCTGAGCATCTTCCGCCGCAGGTCCTTAGGTAGGGATTTCTTGAGTCATTGTTTGCTGGCATCCAATGCCCGCTGCTAACCGTCTATCTTGCCTTAGCGGACACAGTACACCCAGCCGGCAAAGCTGAGTAACAGTCCGTTGCAGCACGAACCTGGCGGTGGTTGACTTGAAATAGCAGGATGACTCACGCTGTGAAGTTCAACACTTATTCGAATGCGTCTGCTGCTGCGCCCGTAATATTGCACGGCTCAAGGGTACGTAGTCAGCCGACGAAAACATGACCCGCTGCTCTGGTGATCCGACACCCAGGAAGGAGGCTAGACGTGGCCTCGCTGTGCCGACTCAGACTTCGTACACCTGCGACTCGTCTCGAACTCGCTGTTTCTCGGAGAGCTCGCACCTGTGCAGTCAATATCAGGCCGCAAATCACGAGGTCTTTGTTTGGATGATGCGAAACTTGAGGACTGCAATTCATGCGCCGGTGGCGGAGGGTCGGCAGGAGGAACCTTCGCAGCAGAGATGTCACCGTTTCGTTTTTTTTTCAACCGTAATAGAAGATAAGACATGTGCTCCAGGATGCATCAGGTAGTCCACTATTCTCAAAAACTCCAAATGACACTGCCTGCACGATCTTCAACCAGGTAACCCACATCGAAAGTACGTATTGTCCTTTCATACAGCAGCGTGGTACAGTTTAATGTTCAAGGACACAACTACAGATGAAAAATACCAGTTCATTCCACCGTGACCTCATGTGATCAATGTTGACAGGGGCGTCCTTATTGAACTGGGGCGTGGTGACGTATTCATGGGATTTAGGGTGACGTATAATTTATTTAGAGGTCGAAGTATTTTCGCATCCCTCGTAAGAAAGACAAGATGTCAGGGAAGGGACCGCGGTCAGTCCTTGATGGAACGTTTTTTTGAGTTCATTGAAGACTTCTCGTCGTCCAAAACCACTACCTTCAAGGCAAAGTGCCAAGCCCACGGGAAAGTACTTTCGGGATCAAAAACTTCACTTCAAACTTCATCTCAGTTTTCGTCTCAAACAAATTTGAAAATGTATTGCAGTATCAGTATTTCTGTATTTGTATTTCTGCCCTCCCTGGAATGTATTCCTGTATCTGTATTTCCAAATACTTTTTGCCTCTATTTAAAATGTATTTCCAATACGTATCGCGATACATTTTTACAGATGTATTTTAGTATCAGTATTTTAGCTACTCTTTTAATGCATTCCAGTATTTATATTTCCAAATACATTTTTGAGTATTTCTGCCCAACCCTGCTTAGAACTGATTGCAGGACACTCGGAGTTTGTGTGCGCTAACTTGCCACATCTTCCGCAGGTAGGAGCTTTCGCGTCATTTCTTGACTCTGAATTGCGCGGAGCCTTCCATTTTTCTTTTGTTTTACCAAGGACATCGACGACCAGCTCCTCTTTTTCTGTTTGCTTATGCCCTCGGACCACTGCTTGTTGCTTGTGCATGACTTCTTTCTGTCGAGCTCGTGTGACTGCAGCTTCTAGTGTGAGGTTTGGGTCTCTCTGCAGGCTTTCAGAAAGGGAGTCATCTGACAGTCCGACTACGAAGCGATCTCGAACCAGTTCGTCCTTCAGAACGCCGTAGTCACAATGTTTTACCAGGTGATGTAGGCTGGTTATAAACGATTACACCGACTCTCCACTCCCTTGTTTCTTTGATGAAATTTCGCTCATTCGTAGATGGGGTTTCGCTTTCCAACGAAGTGATTATGAAACAAGTCCGACACCTTCTCGAAGTTTTGCTTGTCGGCGTTTGACAGGGACGATGCCTCTAGAACATGTTCAGCGTCATTTCCAAGGAAATATACAAGAGCATCTACCTGTTCGCCCTCATCGGCGTTGGCGAGCTTGTATACCTTTCAATAGCGGTTGAATCTGTTGTACCACCTTGGCCAGTCGCTCGGGTTGTGGAAATTGAACGTTGACGGTGGGGTGATGGTGTGAGCGTAAATCGTAGTCCGAGATGCCGCTGCCGCCTCTTCCCCCTGGCTCGTCCCAGCGGAAGACTTTCGTGAACTGCTTGGCGTGTTCATGGTGGAACTCTGTTCTACCACCCTGCCACTTCTGACACCATGTAGCAATATCTTGGAAGGACGAGATGAGGCCTTGTCCGTTAGGCTCTAGACATGAAGCGCGGGTGTCGCCGGCGCTTCGTTCTTCTTTATTCAATCCCTCTTGCCACATGGGGAAAGCGACCGAAAGGAAGGTGAGAAATTTGATGAGTGGTTGACGGAACTGAGGGTGCTTGTGCGCAACTGCGAGTGCGGCGACGTCGAATAACGTATGCTAAGAAGCCGAATAATACTTGGAACTAAAGACCGACAGTTGCAGCAGAAACTGATTAACGACAATCCTACCTTTGACAAAGTTCTGAAGTTATGCCGAACAAGGGAACGAGCTGAAGAAAAGTTCATCGAAGTCCGCGGAAAGGACGAGTGACACGAGGAAAATGACGAAGTCGATTCCAAACTTTGACACCGTCCAAGGGCACCGAGTAATGGTGGACTACCGTGGCTTGCGACTTGTGTACAGCCGGTGCGGACAGGAAGGGCACATTGGGCCAGGTTGCAAGACCGCACGCTGTGAACGTTGCGCCGTTTTCGGGCATCCAACAGCGGACTGCACCGCCCCTTGTTTGCGGTGTGGTCACGCCCATGCTACCACGGACTGTACACAGCGTAGGCACTATGCCGCTGTGGCCCACCCAACGAGAGCCCCTTGACCCCACTAGCCATCGCAGGGTGCCGCAGGCAAGCCACCCCCCCCCCCCCTCTCCCCCGTTCCTGAGGTGCTCAATGACGATTTGGACCCCTCCATCTGTGCGCGGGCTCGTCCATTCGCCCCAGGTGACACGCCCTCCGGTGATTCATGGAGTGAGTTTTCCTCTGTCACCCCTACCGCTACCAAGTCACCCGAAGCGTTTTCTATGAAAACCCCTGTGGATGCCATCTTCAAAACGCAAGTTGCTGGAGCGACGCCCCGCATCGTCCCAGAGAAAGTCGCCGCCGTGGCGCCTTCCATCGTCCAAGAAATGATGGTGGGAGAGTGCGACTAGCGGAACGATCGACATAATCCTTACGCCAAGCGCCGAGGGCCGGGAATGTGCCGTTCGAGCGGTCACACTCTGTACCAGCAAAACAAGGTTGAGCGGCGCATTCGTTTCTTACATCTTTCTGCATGATCATGATCGAAACATCACCTGCATCCTACATTCAATCACGAATAGTTACTACACTTCACTCTTACGCGCCTATTAAAACCATATACGAACATATAACTTTGATCAGAACTGTTTCTCGCTGCCACCGCTAGGGGATTCTTTTTGGCTTCTGGTTGGTCAAGAGAGCATACCAAGCCCTCTTTCCGAGTCTCGTGTACGCCCTGGCTCTGCCCGCGCCTCCTATTGACCAAACGTTCTGTATACACGGCTCTGTATCCTACATCAACGGTCTTTCCGATCTTGCATGGTTTTTCCCGCCGTCTCTCGTTTCGCGTATTTTTTAAAATGTTTTCAACGATAGACGAGGCGTGTGCGGACGCTCCGACAGTAGCGTGCCGGGTACCAGGCAAGCCATGCCATCATGCTGTGAAACGAAACCACGTGTTTGCGCGGCGAGAGTTAGTTGTTACTTTGTGAGCTGAAACACTCGCTCCTGAAAGCAACGGCTGTGGGAAAACTATATTTGGTCCCTGCCTTCCAGTCACCATGGTCACGCGACGTTGGGTGTTGCCGTCCCCACGTCGCTGCATATATGGTGCTTTCTAAACTGAAATGTAAGGACTGACACATGTTCATCAGTGTTCTTGTTTAAATCATATGCTACTACAAGAATCCCTCTTTAACTCAAAGACTTCTGTGTCGAAGTATTGATTACCTAGGTTTCTCTCGGTAGGCTTTTTTTCGAGAGTGTCCCCGGTACGTGAAAAATCAACCGCGAAAAAAAGCTGGTGAAGAGAAGTGAGCTAAAGCAAAGAAGGCAATATCTGCACGCTGAACCCGCGCAGTGCGCTTGTTCGTCTCGAGTGCGGTCGTTGCACAAAGCGATCCAAGAACTTTTTGACCCTGTCTAGCAATGTCTTGCAGCGATGCGCTCAGGTTCTTTTTTTCTGTGTTTAGCTTGTACCTTGCCTGTCGGCCTGCCAAGCACGTGCCGCTGGACTGTTTTTTTTTGTATGCTTTGTGTTGTCTTGGCCTCGGTGGAGGCGTCGTGGTGCAGGCACGCAAAGCAGGATAGCAAACGATAACCAAACTTTTTATTCAGCGAGCTCATCACCGTCCCCGCGCTTGGCTCTATCCCCTTTTTCTGCACCCGTCCTAAACCTGGCCTTCTAGGTCCTATTTTCTTGAGGGTAGGTGGCGCTAGCTGTGCGCCCGCAAATAGTCCTACGAAACTACATTTACCAATTGAATTTTAAAGGGAAAGTCACTTCTGTAGAAAACATAGTCTGCCAGCCTTTCGGGACGATTTCGACGAGACTGACGCTGTGGATAACGTCTGCTTCCTGCTTGCGGCGTCCCCTGGGTGTCGTCAGTTGTGGTGTCCCCACTTGGTCCGACTTCTGCAGGGTCGATTTCAGGAGGGTCTTCGACACTGTTCTTGGAAAGGTCAAGGGACTTGTGTACAAGCTGAAGGTGAATTAAGCCAGGTTCACAAAGTGTTGGAGGCATGTCAGTCTTCCGCGTCTTGGGTGTGTTGATCCCGCCGTAGAATTCGGTTGAAATTTTTGGAATTCGCCGTAGAATTCGCTTATCGCGGTGTTCGAGCCCGTACGGGGATGGGTGCGGACCGCCGTTACGCGCTCGACGCTCCGGTTGGGACGTCACCTCCGAGCATGAAGCGGTAGCGTCTCGTACATGTCCAGACGTTACGGACATAGCCGGGTAAGGAGGCTGTCCGATGAGATCTGCTGTTCGCACGATCTAGATAGTGTTCCCTTTGTACTGGTATTAGTGGCCGGTATGACGGAACACCATCCTCTCAGTAAGGGGATTATCCCTTCTGATGATGGCGTGCTGCGTAGCTTGCCCGTAGCGTGTTTGTAGCTCGGGTGTCGCGAACGCCGAGTGCATGAGTGCCCGTCTTGGGCAATTGCAGCTGTTGGCAGCGGTTTTTTTTTTCGTATCTATTTCACGTTGCACGTCACGAACAGTGCAGCATTTGTGGCCGTTTGTGTCTTACCGGAGGTTATTTTTAGTTTTCGAGGCTTTGTGCGTGCTTCGCGAGTGCGTTGGAGATCAATATTGTTGTCAGAGGTGTGCGGCTGTGACGCTCTGGTAGATTGATTTCTTTTGTTTTAAAAGAATGTGGTTGAGTTTTATAGGAACAAACATTCTAAGTGGGCGTATGCGCGATTTGAGTATATTGAGAGTGCTCAAACGTTTTAGTTGACAAATTGTTTTCTTATTAAGTACCTGTCGAATGTGAAGCCTGACGCTCTTGATGATTGCCTGCCTGTTGGTATTGAAATGAAGAGTTTTGTTTTTATTTATTGCATGTCCAACGATCGAAAGTTTTTGGTTTCGCCGCACTTTCTGATATAGCGTGCCGGTATTCGTTTTTGCGCGATTCGCTGTCTGGAATATTAGGCACTAAAGCGAACGCGGCTTGTTGTGTGTGCCTGAGTGCCCGTGCGTGTAGTGAGCTGTGGTGCTCCGGACTAGTTCCCGGACCATGCTCGGTCGAGTTTCGGAGCTGGTCCTGCCGGACGGCCGCGTGTCATCCAGGCAGAATGACATAGACGCTTTGTTCCAGGAGTACCTCTCTTTCTTGTACGCTTCGGCTCAAAGCGACACCTCCAGTGATTTTGCCGCGGACGTGCGTCAGTTTTGTGGTAAATTCCTCGACGTTCGAATGAGATGAGCGAGAGGTTGGTGCGTCCCGCCACCCGTCAAGAGGTGGTGGACGTACTGCGTTCTATGAAGACCGGCTCGGCCCCGGGCCCGGATGGCTTCCCTACCAGATTTTACTCAAAGTTTAGGGACTTTTGGGCGACGCGCTGGTCAAGGGTATTAACACATTCCTGATTTCGGGCTCGGGGGTTTCTGGATCTGAGCCTCAATTGTGGCGGCCAATCACGCTATAAAACGCGGATTACAAGATACTAACCAGTTTGTTAAGAAAGCGCCTTCGCGATATTTTCCCGTGATCATTAGTACGTTTCAGACGTGCAGCGTCCCCGGGTGCTTGATCTTTTCTTCTTTAACTCTGACGAGAGACCTTTTTGCATACGCGTGTTCTAGATCTTTTAACGACCGTTTCATCACTCATGATCAGGCCAAAGCTTTCGACAGGGTTGAGCACAATTACCTCTACTGTATCTTAGCTACATTTAGAGTTTCTAGTCTGTTTATAAGTTTGTTACAAAGTTTGTATTCAAATATGTCCAGTGAGCTTTTTGTAAACGGGCGCCTGACAGCGGCTTTCCCCGTAAAAAGAGGAGTGCGTCAGGGCTGCCCGTTATCGCCACTGTTTTTTGTTTTGTGTATTGATCCCTTGTTACGTATAATTCACACAAGCAAAAGTGTTCGGGGTTTTCCGCTTCCTGGACTTGGTAGTGTTTCTGTTTCAGCGTATGCTGATGATGTTTCCCTATTTTAGCGCGACGGTGACAGTTTGCTGGCACTAGACCGTATCTTTTCGAACTACGACGCGCTGTCTGGGGCCCAATTGAACCCCAGGAAAAGGCAGGCTTCGTGTTTTGGTTCGTTCCCGCGTACTTCACTTAGTGCTATCCCGTTTGTACAAACTGCTCATGAACTAGGTACCTTTCTAGCACGAGGGAGTGTCACCTCTGGTCTGGGACGAGGTCTTTGGTGAAGCTCTAACACAAGCCCGGCTGGCGTCAGAGTTTGAATTATCGCCTAGTGGCAAAGCTTTTTTGATCAAAATTGTAATCTGTGCCAAGCTCTGGTACGTGTCGCGGGTGGCACTTCCTCCCGCTGCTTTTACTCGGCGTATGACATCTTTATTGCTTTATTTTGTATGGGAAGGGAAGACTGAGCTCGTTGCCAGACCGGCGCTGCGTCTACCGCAGTCCAGTGGCGGCCTGAACATTCCGTGTCTCAGCACGTTGGCGCAGGTACTGGCCCTCTGCTGAGTGTTACATATTTTGAAGAATGTAGACTATGTTGGCCGTACTCTCATGCTGTACTGGTTGGGGCACCTGCGCCGGACGCTCGTGCCTCGGGGACTGGAGAACCTGACCCCGGCGGCGGAGACGCCTCTGCCGCATTACGTTGCGGTTGTCGCGACGCAGCGCCGGGTGACCCAAGAGTTGCCCGGCGTTCATAGTCAACAGCTACCAGCATCCCGCACTTGCGAGTCGCTTTGTTCCGCAGCGGTGTCTCCGGCGCACCAGTCGCGTAGCTCCCAGGTGTCCTGGGAGAGCCTTGTTTTTGCGGACGTCCCCGCGCAGGCAGCCGATCCTGGCTGGAGGTTCGGGTGCGGGGTACAACCGACGTGAGACAGACGAACACTGGGGAGTTGCCACTACCGACAGCTGCCCCAACTGCCCTTTTATTGAATCCAATGGACATGCTCTCGTAGGCTGTGTTGTAGCCAGGACCTTTTGGACTCTAGTGGCACGGGCCTTCGGAGTGCGCCTCCTCGCGCAGAGACGACCCAACCGTTTCACTAGACGTTTAGATATTTTAACGCGCCAAGTCTTGTGGGAGTTTAGGTGTGGCGCTGTGGTCCAACGCCGCCGTTTCAGGCCTCTGTTTCCCATGCTCCGAGCTTTAAGAGGGAAAGTTGCGCACTACCTGGAGGCACAACTGTGGACGCTTGGGGAGCGAGAGTTTCTGAGATGGTGGCAATCGTGCTTTTTTTTTGTTAACTACAACAGAATTTTTCTGCGGCCCACTCCGGTTTTTTCACTGAATGTGACATAAATGAGTGATGAAGTGTGGCCCGCGTGCCACCTACTCTGAGCTGTGTAGTCAGAGGTGTGACCTTTTGGGCCGAGACTCTGTACATATATGTAAATAAAATTGTATTTACTGCGTCGGCCGAGAGTTTTTTTCAAGCAAGCCCCTCGGCGTGTTGTTGCGTGGTCCCCGGGGTGTCGATCTCCGCCATGTCAGCCCTCTCGTCAGTGGCGCCTTCCAAAGCGCAATGCTTCGTCCTCAACGTACCGGCAGAAACACCGATCGACGCCATTATCGACGCCTTTCAACACGTGGTCGGACAAGCCGGCTTACGGTACCTGCAGCACCATGGTGGTGCACGGTTTATAGCAGCGGTCAGTTTCATGGCCGCTGCCCAACGCTTGGTAGCGCAGGGTCACCTGCTGCTTAGTGACGGGCGGGTCCCGCTTGAACCGGGGGGGGGGGGGGGGGGGCACGCCATCCACATGTCGATTTATCGACTGTCGCCTTACGTGTCTGAGGACGCCCTCCTCCAGGTTCTCAAACAGTACGGCAAGATAAAGGCAAGATGTCCAAGCCCACCCCCAGATTAATCCACGTCCAAGTCCACCGAGTGATGGTGGCCTACCGCGGCATGCGCCGCGTGTGTAGCCGGTGTGGCCAAGAGGGCCATTTCGGCTCTTTGTGCAAGACCCAACGGTGCGACCGATGAGGAGTATTGGGCCACGTGACAGCCGGCTGCACGGCGCCCTGCCTCTGGTGTGGCCGTGGCCATGCGACAACCGACTGCACCAGCGGAAGAGCTACGCAGACGTCGCTGTGCGGCCCAGTGACGTTCGGTCACGCGGGCCGCAGCTATACACGCGTCCCTGAAGCCCGCGAGACCCCCGAGAGCCTCGTCGCCGACTCCGACCCTTCTATTCTTCCTCGGGTTCAACTACAGCCTTGTGCCGACCCAGTCTCCAGCACCCCGTCCGGCGAGGACGCATCTGCGGCCTCAAGCTCCGAGGCCGCCCCGTCGGTCACTGGCGCCACCGTCGGCTCGCAAGACGCAGCCGCCACTGTCGGCTCTCAAGACGCTGACGTCCCGACTCAGACTCGGAACGCCTTGTCGAGGAAGATGGCGACGTGACCCCTGGCCAAGGCGACCCGCCCGCCGCGCCCGCTCTTCTCACGTCAGCGACGTCCGGTGAGTCGTTCACAGACTCGGCGTCGGCCGAAGACACCGACATGCCTTACGACCGGTCTGACGCCAAACGTGGCATCTCAACTGCCAGCAGCGGCTCGGATGCACCTCCCACTTCTAGAGTCAAAAAGAACCGTCTGGGATAAAATGAATAATAATGATAATTGGGTTGTGTCTGTGTTTATACAGCCTAGAACTTGGTCTGCCTCAATGGGCGACGAGTCTCCCAGCTGTAGATGAGCAATTTAGCCAGTGCAGTAAAACCGCTAGCCCGGGGTCTTTAACGTGCATCACGCAGTAGTGATACACGACCGCACGCCGGTACGATGCTCATCCAGATCGAAACGGGTAGGGGTGAGGATTAAACCCAGGATCCCTGGGTTCTGCAGCGCGAGCTTTCGCTCCACGTGCTCCGTGCTGGTGTGCGCTAGCCCACTCGGCCACCGATCCCCCCGGGGCAAGATGACTCAGACTTGGACCTGCTAGTTTTTTAACCCGGTGACTGTCCATGCTGTGTAATCTTTTTTTTCCCCTTTTTTTTCTTTTCTTTATGGGCTTGCGTGTTATAACTCTTAAGGTCCAAGGTTTCCGCAACCCGAGTAAGCAGCGCGAGATGATCCATTTCGCGCAGTCGCAGCATTGCGACTTGCTTTTTTTCCAAGAAAATAATTTTTATTCAGGCAAAGATGTTGCGGACATTAGAACGTGGTTTCCCATACTGTCCACTTTTTCTTTTGCTTCGTCGCAGTCATGTGGCGTCGGCGTTTGGTTGTTCGTAGTTGCGTCTCAAGACGCGCATTTTCGCTTTGTGATCCCGACAACCGCGTTATTGTTTATGATATTTTTTGTCGGTCACGGGTAGGTCAGGGCGATTAGTGTTTATGCGCCAGCACGTTTTTCAGCTTCGAACGCCTTCTTTAACAGCGTTCCCCACTATGTGCCAGTCAAAGTTTTCTTTCTTTCTTTGTGGTGATTTTAACTGTGTTTGGGATTCAGTCCGAGATGTCCACGGTCCAGGTTCAGGGCGTTCTACTTGGGACACACGAGACCTAGCTCGAGTTATTGGCCTCCACTCCTCGCACGACGCATGGGTGGACTTGCAGGCCAACACGTACGAACCCGCGTGGTCGCGAGGCCCATCCTTGAGCCGCCTCGACCGGTTCTATGTCCCACCGTGTCTCGTGCCGCTTGTGCTTAGTCGCGACGTTTTGTCTTTCTCTGCAGGAGCGGGTTACGTTTGGGACCATCGCCCAGTGTCCGTAGTAATCGAAGTCGCGAGTTTTTTCCGTCCCCGTGGCGACACGTGGCACCTCGATATCACGCTTCTGCGAGACAAGTTATCAATTGACAGCTTGCGCCACTCCATCGCAGCATCCTTGTCAGTTGCCCCTCTGTCTCCCACTTGTTGGAATCTCATAAAGTCGGACTTCTGATTTTTCGCTACGACTGCGGGGAAGACCCTTCGGCGACGTGAAACGGAGGCCCTTCACGAGGTCATCCGCCGCATTCGGATTGTACATCGTGGAGGGGCGCGTACACACCGGATGTCAGAGTACTTGGCAGTCCTTCGTGGCTGCCACCAAAGTCTGTTACGCGCATCATTTATTTATTTATTTATTTATTTATTTATTTCATTACCCTCAGGGCCCATCGGGCGTTACAGAGGGGGGTGGGTACAATGGGTTCACAAAGTACAAATGATCAATTCATAGTACAAAAAAATAGACAACAACAACGAAACAAAAGAAAAAGAATAAATCAACAGAAATCAACAAATTGCAGAGTTATAGAAGTAATCGATTATGGCTGTTTTGAAAGCAGAAACATCTTCAATCGCGGCGATGTGTGGGGGAAGGTGGTTCCACTCTGAACAAGTTTTTGGCAAGAAAGAATAAAAAAATATGTTAGTGCTGCAATGAGGTATGGCAACTTTGTACTGGTGATCAACCCGGGATGAAAGGTAAGAAGGCTGTAAAAAGAGTCCCTGTTTGAGCACTGGGTTATGAAAATATATTTTATGAAAAAGAGAAAGACGTGAAATTTTTCTTCGAAACATTAGTTCCGGAATACCAGCATTAGACTTCATTAGTGACACGCTAGCAAGGCGGTCATAATTAGAGTTAATAAAACGGGCTGATCGATTTTGAACAGAATCAATGGCATCAATAAGATAACGTTGTGCTGGATCCCATATCGCAGAAGCATATTCGAGCTTTGGGTGGACGAGTGGACGATAAAGAAGAAGCTTAAGAGAAAAAGGGGCTTGAGCAAAATTTCGACGTAAGTAGCCGAGGATGCGATTAGAATTTTTAATAACGTAGTTAACGTGGGTTTGCCATGAGAAGTCATTAGTTATGTGAACTCCAAGGTATTTGTAAGAAATTACGTGCTCAAGGGAAATATTGTTAATCATGTAATCACATGATAGAGAGGGGTTAGGGCAGCGTGAGAAAGTCATGCTTTTACATTTGTTAATGTTAAGGGTCATCAGCCATTTGTAACACCAGGTAGAGATGTGGTCGAGATCAGCTTGGAGAATAGTTTGATCGGATAGGTCAGTTATTTTGCGGTAAAGAACGCAGTCGTCAGCGAATAATTTCATAGAGGACTGAATACCGTTAGGAAGGTCATTAATATATATTAGGAAGAGCAAAGGGCCTAAAACGGATCCTTGAGGAACACCGGATTTTACCAAACAAGGAGATGATGTACAATCATTCGCTATTACGAATTGCGTGCGGTTAGTCAAAAAACATTCAATCCATTTTAAGATATTAGCGTCAATATTTAAGGTTGAAATTTTGAGAAGGAGCAAGTGGTGTGGAACTTTGTCGAATGCCTTTGAAAAATCAAGAAAGATGTAGTCGAAAAACTGACCACGATCCAGGCCCGATGTTATGTCATTTGTAAAAGAGAGCAGTTGTGTTTCACAGGAATAGTTTCTACGAAAACCGTGCTGGGAGGGGTTAAAAAATGAATTTGACTCTAGAAATGACACGAGATTTGAATAGATTACATGTTCCAAAAGTTTACATGTAATACTTGTTATCGAAATTGGTCTGTAATTAAGAGCGGACTGTGCATTGCCGGACTTGAAAAGAGGGACCACCTTCGCCACCTTCCAGTCGCGAGGTAGAGTCGAACACTCAATAGATTGCGTGAAGATATAAGATAAAATTATAGACGAGTATACTTCTGTGTTTTTTAAAAACTTTGAGTTAATTTCGTTCACACCACAAGAGGAAGAAAGTTTCAATTTCCGAATAAGGTTCGCTATTCCCACAAAATCAAAAACAATAGGATCCATTGGAAAAAAAATCACGATTACACAGATGCGCTATACTACTAGAAGATGAGACTGAAAATGAAAATGACCCAGCAAAAACATTGTTTAACACGTTACAACATTCCTCGCTGCGCATAACTTGGCCATCAGAAACGAGCGATATCGTGCCTTTCTTAGTAGGTTTTATGATCTTCCAAAACTGAGAGGGGTTACAAGATAAGATTGATGGGAGCGTATTGTTAAGGAAGACGCGCTTGGCCTCTTTGATAAAGATACGGTAAGCAGATAGCGTTTCCCGGTAGGCGGACCATCGAGCGGCATTGTTCGCGATTTTCGCTTGACGGAACAACCTTTTTTTCTTGTTTTGTAGTCTTTTGAGAACGGTAGTAAACCAGGGGGAACGCTGTTTTCCTGAAATTACACGAAGTGGTATATATCCACGAATCAAAGACGCGACTTTGTTTTTGAATAGATCCCAATTGTGTTCGACAGAGCGATCAAAGAAGCCAGGCAAATAGCTTTCAAGAAATAATTCAAGCTCTTTGTTAATTGAAATATAATCTCCCCTTTTGTAATCTCTAATTGTCTTCGCACCAGACACTTGTCGAGCAACGTGCCCGGTTATACAGAAATGAATAAAACAGTGGTCACTTAAGCCAGGAAAATATGACAGAGAGTGAACGAGATCTGGCGTTGTCGTAAGGACTAAGTCAAGTATATTAGCCGAAGTGGGACCAGTCCTAGTAGGCTGAGTAACAAGCTGCTCAAAATTGTAGTCCAAACAAACGTTTATAAAGGACAGAGACTCTGCTGACGTTGTAGTGACAGTTGGGCAGGAACCAGACCAATTGATTTTAGGGAAATTAAAGTCGCCATTAAAAATAAAGGAGTTGATGGGTACCTTAAAACTAAGCAATTTAGAATGTCATGTAGCTGATTACAAAAAGTTGATGTTTCGCTTGGTGATCGGTAGCATGCGCAAAACAGTATTGTTTGCTGGCCTAATTGAACACAAACGCAAAGAAACTCTAAAGGGGTGCTGAGCATAACAATACTAGAAATTAGATCAGTCGCTACAGCAATAAGCACACCGCCACCTGTTTTGACATCGCGGTCAGACCGGTAAATATTGTAATTTCTTTCACACTCAAAAAATTCGGAATCGTCTATTTTTGCAGAAAGCCAAGTTTCTGTCAGAACAACAACGTCAGCCGAGCAGTCATCAAGAACAGATGACAAAGCATCACGTTTATTAATCATGCTTCTGACATTAGAGAGTAAAATAGATAAATCACGACAGCCAGTATTACCGTGTGCTATTCTTGCTAAGATAACGACCTGTCAGCGTCAGCAAACGTAGAAACAGACTGGGCTACTGCTGAGGACGAGTTATTGCTTTTACGACCTAGTTCACACACGCAGTCCGTATCAGGCGAATAGACGTAGCACTTTTTGTTTATGTACAGTTTGTTGTAACGTATCGAAAACTGATGGCCACTTTCTTTTCCAAATTCATACAATTTCTTTCGCACGGTTCTTGTCGCCATAGAAAAAACTTCATTGACGAACACCCAAGAGGCTTTAAGCGTCTGCCTCGATCCTAGAATTTCGTCTCGGAACTTAAACGACAAAAAACGAGCTATAACCGGCCTACACTTCCCAGGGACGAAACTGCCCAGCCTGTGGGCACGAGATATACGATCATCAGTCTTACCTAGATCTAACTTTAGTGCGACGCTCAGAGCCGCGCAAAGTTTTTCTTCAGACTGAGTCCACGTTTCAGAAGGGCTGTCAGGAATACTATGAAAAATTAAATTATCACGACGCGAACGATCTTCAAAATCGTCGAGGCGTTGGTTCAAGACTGCTACTTGTGGGTTACGACTCTCTCCCATCTGCCCTTCAGACAACCCGATACTCTTTTCGACCGCACAAAGCCTATTGTCAATCTCAACGATCTGTTGCTCTAGTGAAAGTTGGGCCTGTTTTACTTCGGCAAGGGAAGCCATGACTTCTTCGTGCTTTGTATCCACCTTGGTGTGAAGTGATCTTATTAAGGTAACCAACTCGTTGTATTGCTTTCCAATGTCTTCTTTTGGGGGCCCGGGGTTTAGTTCCACATCTCCAGACATAAATAACAGCTTCAAAACATGCACATACTCACAAATCAAAGAAAACAAAGCTTTTGGGCATGGAAGTAGCAGCACGTAAACATCTTTAGATTTTTTGCGAAACCGAGAAGTTTCTGAACTCACCTGCACAATGAAACGGAAGGGTGTTTGATGTTGCTGCATTGTCGCTGTACTTCCATGCCCACTGAAGGGACGCACGGACCGCCAACTGCTTAAAAAGCGTTCTGGCGATGCGTCAGTCGATGCTGATGCCTGTAGTGTTGCGAGTACAGAGAAGCCTTGCTCGAAGAAAGGTAGTGGCGCCGGACAACGTAGGTCTGCTGTAGGAGGCATCGGGCAGCCGTCTGTCTTCTCTTGCGATTGCTGTGGCGGTAGCAGTTGCAGAGTCACGGTGCCGGAAGATTGGCTGCAGCACCCGGTGAAGATAGTCAAAATCTGCACAATGAAACGGAAGGGTGTTAGATGTTGCTGCATTGTCGCTGTACTTCCATGCCCACTCCGCAACCAGCCAATAGACGACCCAAACGCACTTCATTGCCGACGTGCAGAACGCAGTGGAAGAGACGGCCGTCCCGTGTTCCAAATATCATCCTTCCCGACGTCAGTTTCTCCGGGGACCCCTCCGACATCAACGAGGTGTTCCGAAATTTATTTTAATCTCTTTTTCGGTCGGACCCTGTTGGTTCCTCCTTGACTTTTGTTGAGCAAGTGCAGAGGTTCACCCCACAACTCGGGACTAGCTGTTTAGCATCCAACGAGCTATAAAGAACGGGACTGCATTTGGACCAGGCGGTTTGCCAGCGGAATTTTACGGTGTTTTCTGGGACGTACGCCCTAACCCGCTCTTGCAGCTCGTCAAGAACTTTCTAGAGACCGGATAAGTTCCACAGTCTTCTCGGAATGGTCGGGTGGTTTTTCTGCTCAAGGATGGGTCCCCGTCTGATCCTGGTGCGTGGAGATGCATCAAACTTTTAAAAGTTGACTATAAACTCGTGGCGTCCCTGCTTGTGTCACGTTTGTGACCGATTTTGCCCCAAGTGATAAGTCCCGTCCAGACGTGTTCCGTGCCTGGGAGGAACATCTTCACATCCTTGAGTCTCACTTGGGATTTGTTCGCATACGCCGATTTCACGGGTTTGTCGGGAGGTTTCGTCTCCCTCGACCAAGCAAAGACGTTCGACAGAGTTGAGCATCGATTCCTGTTCGCTGTCTTGGAGGCCTTTGGTTTCCCCAAATTGTTTGTCACCCTAATTCGGTCGTGGTACGGCAACCTTAGTAGCAGCCTTTCTGTCAACGGGTGACTTCTTGCCCCTTTCCCTGTAACTCGCGGGGTACGGCAGGGTTACCCTCTAGCTCCCCTGCTCTACGTGCTTAGCCTTGACCCTTTCCTCCGTCGCTTGGCCTCCAGTCTGGCTATACGGAGCTCTCCGCTACCCGGCCGAGGATCTGTTACGGTCGGTGCCTACGCTGACGACGTTGGTATGCTCGTCCGTGAATCTGATAGTCCTGAGGCGTCCATGCGTCTTTTCGTGGAGTATGGCACCCTTTGTGGCACGCGCTTAAAGCTTTAGAAGAGCCAAGCTCTTGTGTTTTGTGGGGCTGCTCCCCCAAGAGTGCCAGCCGACGCCCCGATTGTCACAGAGCTCCGCGTGCTTGGAGTGTTCTTTGACTGTCATGGCGTGGCAGCTCGTACGTGGGAGGCCTTGTTTATTAGTATAGAGCGCCAAGTCTCTGCAGCAGAGGCGTTCACATTATCTCTCCGAGGTATAGCATACTTAGTACGAGCGGTCTTTTGTGGCCAGCTTTTTTTCGCTGCCCATGTCGCCATTTCACCCCCTCGTTTCGTTCAGCGGATGACCTCCTGCCTTTTTCGCTTCTACTTTCTTGAGTGGGCAGGTCGGCAGCAGCGCGACGTGCAACATGCTTACCAGGCTGTCTTTCGTCTTTGTGCAGCTTCTGCTGCTGCCACATGAAACCACTATCAACGCTTCTGGGGACGACTTCGAGCATGCGCCCACACACGGGGGCAGCGGTCTAGCAATGGCCCAGCCGATCTTGACACCTTTCTGCAACCTCACCACGGTCGCTTCCTCAAACGAGCACCAGATGTCATGGCTAATCGGAAGACCACGTGGGACATCGACATCATCAACTGAGACTACAAGAACCAGAAACATCGACAGCTTCTTCAGTGGGCAGGTCGGCAGCAGCACGACGTGCAACATGCTTACCAGGCAGTCTTTCGTCTTTGTGCAGCTTCTGCTGCTTCCACATGTAACCACTATCAACGCTTCTGGGGATGGCTTCGAGCACGCGCCCACACACGAAGGCGGCGGTCTAGCGATGGCCCAACCGATCTTGACGCCTTTGTGCAACCTCACCATGGTCGCTTCCTCGAACGAGCCCCAGATGTCATGGCTAATCGGAAGACCACGTGGGACATCAACATCATCAACTGAGACTACAAGAACCAGAAACATCGACAGCTTCTTCAGTGGGCAGGTCGGCAGCAGCACGACGTGCAACATGTTCACCAGGCTGTCTTTCGTCTTTGTGCAGCTTCTGTTGCTGCCACATGGAACCACTATCAACGCGTCTGTGGATGGCTTCGAGCACGCGCCCACACACGGGGGCAGCGGTCTAGCGATGACCCAGCCGATCTTGACGCCTTTCTGCAGCCTCACCACGGTCGCTTCCTCGAACGAGCACCAGATGGCATGGCTAATCGGAAGATCACGTGGGACAACGACGTCATCAACTGAGATTACAAGAACCAGAAACATCGACCGCTTCTTCAGTGGGCAGGTCGGCAGCAGCACGACGTGCAACATGCTTACCAGGCTGTCTTTCGTCTTTGTGCAGATTCTGCTGCTTCCACATGAAACCACTATCAACGCTTCTGGGGATGGCTTCGAGCACGCGCCCACACACGGGGGCAGCGGTCTTGCGATGACCCAGCCGATCTTGACGCCTTTCTGCAACCTCACCACTGTCGCTTCCTCGAACGAGCACCAGATGTAATGGCTAATCGGAAGACCACGTGGGACATCGACGTCATTAACTGAAACTACAAGAACCAGACACATCGACAGCTTCTTCAGTGGGCAGGTCGGCAGCAGCACGACGTGCAACATGCTTACCAGGCTGTCTTTCGTCTTTGCGCAGCTTCTGCTGCTTCTACATAAAACCACTATCAACGCTTCTGGGGATGGCTGGAGCACGCGCCCACACACGGGGCAGCGGTTTAGCGATGACCCGGCCGATCTTGACGCCTTTCTGCAACCTCACCACGGTCGCTTCCTCAAACGAGCACCAGAAGCCATGGCTAATCGGAAGACCGCGTGGGACATCGACGTCATTAACTGAGACTACAAGAACCAGAAACATCGACAGCTTCTTCAGTGGGCAGGTCGGCAGCAGCACGACGTGCAACATGCTTACAAGGCTGTCCTTTGTCTTTGTGCAGGTAAGTCCCTTATTTGACAACAGTCACTGTTACCGGTCCGACAACCACTTTCTGCTGCTGCTGCCCTGCCTACAACGTTTGTCTTCGCTATTAGATTGTATTAAAGGTGTGTTGTCACCTTTGGATCACTGCTTTGATGCGGGGATGTTGAATCAAACCCGGGTCCCATGACCGCGGAGCAAGCTCACTAGTTCGCACAGATGTTTCAATTACAAACTGAACTCAATTCTCGGTCACAGGAGTTTGAGGCTGGTCAAACAGCACTAATTAGTTCCGTTGATGAAATTAAACAAAGTCAAAAGGCTATCGAAGAGAAGGTTACAAACATCGGTGCAAGACTCGCATCCGTCGAGTAAGACAGGCGTCTTTGAACAGGAGAAACAAGGCTTGTTACAGGAAATCAGAGCAGAAGAAAACAAATAGTGCCCTGCTTGATCGTTTAGATGACTTAGAAGATAGATCAAGGCGAAACAACACCATTTGTTTTATGGAATTGCTGATAGCGACGCGGAAACGTAAGCACAAACCAAACAAAAGATAAGCAAGGCACTATCTGACTGCTTTGATGGTGAAACTAACTTGTCATTGGACATTGTGCGTGCTCACAGGCTCGGTCAGTATACTGCTAAAAAATGTAGGCCAATCATTGTCAAATTCGCTTCTTTTAAATTGAAAGAGCAAGCCCTGGTTTTAAAGGCAAAACTGAAATTGATGAATATCATTATCAGCGAGGATTTTTCCTTTTCGACTCGTTTGGCACGAAGGAAGCTAATTGAGTTCGGGAAATCGCATTGAACTACGTTTAAGCTAAACTACAACAATTTATAAGCAGTGATAGAGTGGAGGCTAGCTAGTAATTAATCGACATCTTGTAAACCCTGAGATGGGGAATGATAAATAAACGGACGAACACAACAAATTCTTGTGCTCGTCCGTTTTTTTATCGTTTCCCATCTCAGGGTTTACAAGATGTCGAACAAATTATATCGGAATGAAAAGTATTACGTCTATGACCGCGAATCAGGAACCGTCACTGAACTGTTTCGTCCCCATGCCTCCAACAGTGGTCCACGGCATGGCACAACTGTTGCTGCAACAGAAGGCGCATCCGTTCCTACTTAGCAATTGCAGAGGGGTAGTGGCCACCTGCATTTCTTGTTAAACTTATCTATTTTTTCTACAAATATACGAAGCTTAATAAATAAACATGATTATTTATGCTCTGCAATTGACTCTTGCGATGCTAGCATTATTGTGCTAACCGAGACGTGGCTCTCGGCAAGTATCAGATATACCGAATTATTCTTAGGACAAAAACAATTCGCTACCTTTTGGCAGGTCAGAGAGTTGCGAACAGGCAGAGGCGTGCTAATTGCAGTCATTAAGTACCATCATTTGTAGTTAATATTAACAGCCCCTTAGAAATAATTTGGGTGTGTGTCAGCGTTCAACATAAAAAAAATATATATTAGGATGCTGTTATCGTCCAACTTCATATGTCTCTGATTTTGCTGATAAACTACACGATGAATTGAATGTAATTACAACGCGTTTTTCTAACACGGCTATGCTTTTCATAGGTGATTTTAATTACCTTAACATTGTTTGGGGCCCGGGGGATCCCAACTCTGACCCATTTTCAGCAGACTGTGCGAAGTTTTGAAGTGTGCTTTCTGATTTTCATCTTACTCAGCCAGTTCATAGCCCAACTAGAATAACTGCCACTACTTAAAACATTTTGGATCTTGTTCTGACTACGATGCCCAACCTGATTGATCCAATTGCATACATACCTGGCCTAAGTGACCAATTGTTATTACATTTTACCTTGAGTGTTCCTAAAATGTGTGTTAAAAACAAAAGAAAAGTCATTGTCACGTTACCGGGACGGACTCCGAAGTCAGAGAAACAGGACAAACAGGTTACGAATTTTGTCCATATGTACATGTATTTACATAAATAAACAGAGCGAAAGGCATGAAAAACCGTACAGTACATTATTTTCTTAGTCCCCTAGAACCAAGTCTCCGCTCCAGACACTCACGACCTTGAAGTGTCCCTGCTCGTGTGGGCTTGCAGGTCTCTTTCCCTGGGGAACAACATCATCTTGCCTCTCTGACGAAAGACGCCTTGTTGGTTCACGGTGGATTCCCGGGAGCGGGCCTCAGGCGGGCTTCCTCCGGAGCGTAGCCGTAGTCGCCCCGTTGGTTCACGGTGGACCCCCGGGAGCGGGCCTCGGGCTAACTTCCTCCGGAGCGTAGCCGAAGTCGCCGTGCTGTTCACCGGACCAGCGCTGTCTCGTTCCCCTTGATACTCGTTCCTCACCTCTTCTTCCTCCCTTTTTCTCAAACCCCGCCTCGTTCATCTTCTCGTCTTCTTCTCTTTTCTTCTCCGGTTCGAAATCGTGACAATCATTCGGGACAACAGCAAAGCTAATTATGCTGCTATTAAGATGTGAATTGTGCAGTTTTTAGATACCTTTTGGGTAACTTCTCGGAATGCTTTGTTGAGTCCAACTGGACGCGCTTTAAGGAAAAGGTGATTTCACTCACTGAGAAATACCTACATTTGAAAACCATTATCATAAACTCTAATTATCCGTGTTTTAACAGGGTGCTCCTGAGATTTTCAAACAAAAATAAGCGTTTATTTAGAGCTGCGAGGTTGACATCCTGCCCAGTTCGCTGGCAAAATTATTTCAGTGCTGCTCAGCTCTATAAGAATTCTGTTCAGTCTGCTAAGTTCAACTTCTTCACCCTACTACCTTCCATGTTCAAAAATAACCCGGGTCAGTTCTGGAATGTGTTGTCCCATCGAGATAGGCTTTCGTCTATTTTATTGAAAACACCCGACGAAACTTTGATCGATGAATCCTTATGTGACATAATGTTTCAGGAAGTGTTTATTAGATTTTTTTTGCTATAATGTTGATTTTTTCCCACTGATGAACCCTATCATAATCAGCCCCGATGGTGTTCTTAGCATTCTAAATGGCCTAAAGCTGTCATCGGCAGCTGGTGTTGACGAAATTAACTCAAATTTTTCTAAAGCTACTATTCAGTACTCCTCTGTTATTCCCGCCCATATTTTTCAGAAATCGCTTGACACATCATTGGTACCTTGCGACTGGAAAATTGGTAAAGTTATTCCTCTGCATAAATCTGGTGACAAGCACTTTCCTATCAACAATAGGCTAATCTCGATAATCAGTGTTCCCTGTAAAGTTCTAGAACATATAATTTATACACAACTTGTTAACTTCCTAGAGTCCGATTCATTTTTTCCCCAAATGAACATGGCTTTAGGAAATCTTTGTCCTGTGAAACACAGCTACTGTCTATCACTAACGATTTTCATTCAGCATTTGATCAGAGATCTCAGGTGGACTGCATATTCTTAGATTTTGCCAAGGCGTTCGACAAGGTATCGCACAGACGTTTATTGAATAAGTTAAGTATACGCAACATTGATTCTAACGTGTTTAACTGGTTGGTATCATTTTTAATTAATCGCTCGCAATTGGTAACATGTAAAGGCATGAACTCCTCCTCCGCACCCGTCACTTCTGGCGCACACTAAGGATCAGTTTTGAGGCCTTTCTTTTCTAAGTTTTCTTGATCTATATTAATAACTTGCATGAGATGGTTTCTTTTTCAATTAAACGCTTTGCTGATGATTGTGCTATTTATCGTGTAATAACTAATGACTCGGACTCACAAAAACTACAACGTGACCTCAACTCAATATTTAGATGGTGCAAACTGTGGTCAATGGAGCTTAACATTAACAAATGCAAAATCATGCGCATAGCCCGCAAAGCCAAATTTACTACCGCATATAACATTCACAACACACCCATGGAACTTGTGACCTCCTACACGTACCTTGGCGTGATCGTAAGTGACGACCTCTCCTGGAAACTTCATATTAACTATGTAATCAACAACGCTAACCGAATGCTTGGCTTTCTGAGACGGAACTTTCCTATAGCTCCATCGTCGTTAAAACTGACTTTTTATAAAACACTAGTGAGGCCTAAGCTCGAATATGCACCTTGCATCTGGGATCCCTCAACCATCTACCCCATCAACTCACTTGAAGGTGTTCAGAACAGAGCTAGACGTTTTATACTGGCCAACTATAACCGCAGCGCAAGCGTAACGTCAATGAAAAGCATATTATTACTTCCAACCCTCGCACGTCGTTGCATAGTTTTTCGAATCTTCCTTTTTCATAAAATATATCACCATGTTCCTTACCTCAAAGCCCAAATGATAATTCCCTCATACTTTGTTTCAGCACGCCTTGATCATCGTCACAAAGTTGTTGTACCATTTTGTCATTCTAACGTTTATTACGCTTCTTTTATTCCAATAACGTCTAATGATTGGAAACGCTTACCTGCATCTCTCACATCAATGACTGACCACACTTTTTTGTACTTCTATTGCCAACCTCATGTTCCCTATTGTTTGAGTTTTTTGTTCATTGTTCCTTTTGTATTCTTATGGCTGTTATTCCCCACTCCCCTCTGTAATGCCTTTGTGCCCTGAGGGTAAAATAAATAAATAAATGAATACTGGAGCAGAGTCACCGAGCTCGTCACGAGGTTGGTGCTCTGCCTTCCCATGACCCTTGCGGGCAGAGGCATGCCGCATGTTGCCACTTTGTCACGTTTGCTGGTCCTTCGCACCATCTTGGGGGTACTAGAAGACACGGAGCACCCTACACGTTCGATCGCCCTATACTTCTTAGGGCCTTCGCGTCGGGTGCTCGTCCCCCGTGCTTTGGGCAATCTCTACCCCAGTGCAGAAACCACGGCTCCCTTCTATCAACCGACAGTGAGACTCCAGAACGATCTGCTGCACGTCTTTCCTGACCTCGTGGTGCGCGACGTGCCGTCTGCCCGCATTATTAAACAACTCTGCGAGAGGCGAGTCACCCCCGAAGAACTTAGCCGGGCAGATGCCTTCCCGTTGCCCTCATTGGTGTCCTGCCGCCTACCTGGACCTGTCGAGGACTTTAGGTGGCGCCGCGGATGGGAAGTACTGCCAACCAGGCAATGTCTCCACCGTTGGGGCATGGTCCCCGACCCTCAGTGCCCCAACTGCGGACAGGTGGAGACTGTGGCACACGTCTTTCAAAGCTGCACATTTGCACAGACCTTCTGGCGCCTCATCCACCATGGCTTCCGTTCCCTGGGGATGTGGCATTATGCTTACCGCGGCCGGTTGTCGAGGGGTAGTTTTGCGCTCCTCCTTTTGTCGGTAAGCCAGTACATCCTGTTGCAGAACCGTTGTGCCGCAGTGGGCCAACAGCGGCGCATCTGAGCCTTGTGGCCCCTGCTGCTCGGCTTCGTGGTACCTTGCTCCGCCACCTCGACTCGGAACGTTTCTGGTAAGGGGAAACCGAGTTCCTGAGGCGATGGTCGTGTGGCTACCTCCGTATTAAAAATAATCGCGTCTTTTTGTTATTTGCGCCCCTTACAGAGGTGTAAGTGAGGTGCAAACCTAAGCAGGCCCATCCGGTCTTGACTGTTATTTAGGCAGTGATTGGAAGATGTCCTTCTAGCCGCGACTGATCCCGCCTATGTTTAGCATAGCTCAGTTTTGTATATCTGTGCCAAGTGTCTCACAATGTACCCCAGGCTTTCCCGAGACCTGCCAGGGTCGGTCCTGCATTGCGCGGGGATCGGCCTAGTTCCTTCGGGAACAAACATATAAATCCGAAAGGAGACTTTCAAATGTAGTATTGGGAAAAGGAAATTAAAATATTGCTGCGCCTCTCTACACCAGCATAAAACTTTAAAAAAAAGCTGTCCAGGGGGAATGGGGAAGGGACTGAACCGCCCCCCCAACCCCTCTACCGATGTCACTCAGACACGGCGCAATCAATACTACAACAGGCTACCACCCAACAGTGACTCGTGACTGCGAAGTTTATGAACCACATACAGATGTCCTACGACACCAACTGATTGGGCAAGTGGTATACAACTTGTCGCTGGGGGAGGGGGGGACGAAAAACAGACGGCTGTGCCCTCGGCTGGGTCGTACCGCACCAAACGCCTAGTCCGCTGCTTTTCCGTAACATTCTGTGTTTTGCTTTGCTATACTCCTTAAACGAGCAACTGTTTGTGAATGATACGAAATGTATAAAGACGACGTAACTCACCCCAGCGAGCGCCATGGCGTAGCACTTCGGGCGCCAGTGCTGTTGGAGATCGGCCTTCGAAAGCTCGGCAGCCCGTTCAGCTCGCCGAAGAGGGCTGTAGCTATACTTCGATGCTTCACGGAGACACCGTGACACTTGCTAGCAAAAAGGGGTCTCCATCAAAAAGTAGAAAGGCTCACTCGTTTTAGCGTTGGAGGGGCTCACGTCAATACACGACCGCCGGGGACCGGGACGCATATTGGGGCTTCGTATGCTCCCTGTGTAAATTCTTTCGCGTCAAACGAAGTAACATACAATTTCGGTCTCTTTTTTTGTATTCCCCGTCCTCGTTCACAAACTAGCAGTAGATTGCCGAGAGCCACAAAAAGGTCTTTTTTTGTGGCTCGCGGAGTTCAAACAACTCCACTTTGTCAACCCCCGCCAGTCCCAGAGCTGCCGCCCGTAGCCCCCACTCGGGCGGGCTTGTCGTCACTGCGCGGAAGTTCCGGGTTCAAATCGCGTCGCAATTTTATTCTTTGTGATTTTTATATTTTTTTGTGCGTGTTTATTTTTTGGAGGCGTTTATTTTTAATCGACACAACTTCAGTGTGTTTTAGTACTAAATAGACGCCTCCTGTTATTGAAAAGAGTCGTAGCAAGCTCGTTGTATATTTAAAAATAAATAAAGTTGTAGTTCCTGGGAAAATGATGCTTGTTTAGACCGCGTTTGCATGCAAGTCGTAGCATTGTTTTCTTCTTGTTTTCCTTTTAATGAACATAATGAAACGATGTAATTAGCGTGATAACTTGGCGTGATTTTGTTTTTCCGCTGGTGTGTCGATTGTACAGGTGGGGCAAACAATACAAACCGTGTAAGGCGCCTTCGCGCAAGTAGATTGATTTCGATGATTTGTAAAAAGGACCACAGTTAAAAAGCGTGACACACGCGCACAATATACATCTAGAAAAACAAATTGTGACGCAATCTGAACCCAGAATTTTCGCACCGTGACAATTAGTCTCGGCTCTCTTACCTCTCGACTGCAGCACACTTTCTTTAGAGCCGGACCGCTGCGCAGATATATAAATATACTGCCACCGCCTTTATCTCAAGTAATTTCTCTTTCATTTTGGTTCCTATTTACTTTCCCTGGAAGTGACTTCACTTGTAGCTTCTAAAGTATAAAGGGGCGGTCTAATGGACTCCAGTTGAAAGCCTCTGCGGTCAGTTTCTCCGAGCGAAAATAAACCTTTGTACTCGAAGCGTCATGGATTTCTCTGCCAGAAGGCAGGGACGCCGGGTACTTCCATGTCCCCATGGAGATCGTCGCGTGATATAAAAATCGCTCTTGGCCGCAACCGCGCCCGCAGTCCCGAGATGAGCAAACCGCCCCTGCTCATACTGGCTACCGATAGCAGAGCCACTGCAGCGGTCCGCGTCTTGGTGTTATAACCCTAATTCTAACATCCATTCACTGGCGACTCAAGCGCACATATTCACACCGCCATCGTTTGCGGCATAGGTGCTTGGCGCCATTGAATAATAATATCCATGTTCTGAAATACAGAAGAAGAACAATATCTTTGTGAGACATTTGTGCAGATAAACATGATTGATGAGGTGATTTAATACGGGGTGTGAAAGTCTATTATATTGACGAGGAGCGCATTCTGTAAAATAGCGCTCCATAACAATTTGGCGCGACGTATCAAAACGAATTTTTTGAAGATTTGACGAGATCGAAATGGCGATTGCAATGACAACAAATTCTAATCAGCCAATCACCTTGCGAGCGTTTGACCCTCTCTATGTTTGGATCTGTTTCTGTCTGCCTAACAGACTGGGAATGCAATAGTGATATTTTGCCAAGATCCAATGACTTTCCCTGCCTAACACTACTTGAGCTACCCTCAACAACTGTTCCCTGAGTACTGTCAATGAAAATATGTCGGAACATAATGATCTAAAATAATTGTAGTGCGCCAATTGAAACTGTTAAGTTGTGGGAAGTCGGGACAGACGCCGGGGCAGCAGGGCTTACTGCTTTATTGCAACATGATCAATCGTCAAGAACGAACAAGATGAAAAGTGATCCCCGAAGCAGCGGCGTTCCGCTCTTCTAGCCAGGGCGCCAAGCGATAACGTATGGCGCGCATGCGTGGGGCGGTAATCACAGAGATATGACAGTGCACGTCACCGACGCGACATTGTGCAAGTCACCGATGCAACATTGTGCAAGTCACCGACGCAACATTCCTTCCCCTTTTATTTTACAGTCGCTATTACACAACGTACACTTTGTAAGGCACTAGTATAAGTAACCTATGTAAATAACACAACTCATACAATCCAATTGAATGTTCACACTCAATGATACGCCAGCCTGTCTGGTGGTCTTCTTGCACGAGTGCTTCGCCTAGGAGAGACGTGTGAGTGAACGGGACCACCCAGACCAGTTTCTGCTGGCCTGCGTCGTCAGCCGTTTCCACAAGTGTATCCTCAGCACTGTCATGCAGAGCAGGCCAGTACGGTTGAGCGACCTGTTCTAGCAAAGGGATATGTACAGAGTTCGCGGGTCTCAAATGATCTGCATGCTCAAACCTGATGCGCTGCTGTACCCGTACCAAAAATGTAACGTTAGACACTACCTTGATCACTTTTCCCCGAAACCATTTGACACTCTCACCCCTCACGGATTTCACCATTACTGCATCCCCCACAGAAAAGGTGCGATCAGTACCACGTCGTTTATTCGAGCTCTTTTCGATGCTCTCCATTTTTGTTTGCATTGCTCGTGTCATGTTTGGTTTCAAAATAGATAACCTCGTTCGCAGTTTTCTTCCGAGGAAAAGTTCACTGGGAGTTTTTCCCGTAAAAGAATGCGGTGTCATCCTGTATGAAAAAAGAAAATTGTCAATCTTGTGCTGCATGTTTCTTGTGCAGTCATTCTTTTGGTCTGCCAACAACGATTTTAACAGAGCCTTCTTTACAGTCTGAACTACCCGTTCAGCGGCCCCATTTGACTGCGGGTGGTATGGTGGCGTTAGCATGTGATTGACTCCGTTCTTACGAAGGAATTCTTGAAACTCGTGACAAGCAAATTGTGAACCATTGTCCGTGACAACTTTGACCGGTAGTCCATAGGACGCAAACACCGACCGTACAACCTCTACCGTCTTTTGAGCGGTTGTGCTAGACATGAGTTTGACTTCAACCCACTTGGAATGCGAGTCAACCATAACCAGAAAAATCTTGCCATCTTTTTCGGCGAAGTCCAGGTGGACACGCTCCCAATTATTGGAACACCACAACCACGGTTGTAACGGTGCAGCTGGTACCGAAGCGCGGACACTGTCACAAATATAACACTCTCTGACAAACTCTTCAAGCTCTTTGTTAATGTTGGGCCACCACACAATTCTCCGAGCGAGCATTGTCATCTTGTTAATTCCTGGATGTTCTTCGTGCAGAAGATCCAGGACGCTTCTCCTCAAGGAACTTGGAATAACCACGCGGTGGTTCCATAGGAGGCAGTTCATGTCCAATGATAGTTCGTACCGTCTGATAAAGTACGGTTCCAGTTCTTTGTCAACAACTTTGGGCCAACCATGCCAAGTCATCTTGCGAACTTGCCTTAGCTGATCGTCTTTTTCAGTTTCTTTTGCGACATCTTCAGCTGTTAGCGGCATGTCAGGAACGGGTGAGAAATAATGAACCGCTTCCTGCGTCCGCGGACAAGGTAACGGTAACCTGGACAGCCCGTCTGCATTTCCAATGCAACCACCCTTCCGATACTGGATGGTGCACTGGTAACTGGCAAGTAAGTTGGACCAGCGGTGTATTCTTGCGGTGGCTATGGAGCTAGAGTGCTTTTTCGGATCGAAAATGTGCTTGAGCGGCTGGTGGTCTGTTACGATGGTAAGCAGACGGCAATACAGATACTTGTGAAATTTCTGTATGCCATACACGATCTCCAGCGCCTCTCTTTCGATATGAGCGTAGTTCCGCTCAGCGGCCCTTAACGTTCTAGATGCATAAGCCACTGGCCTTTCTTCTCCGTTGATCACATGAGAAATAACTGCACCTACACCGTAAGAAGACGCATCACACGTCAATTTGAGCGGTTTCGCTGCGTCATTGAGCTCAAGAACAGCGTTGCTGCACAGTAGCTGTTTGCAACACTCAAAACTTTCTTTGCACTCCTGCGTCCAGTTCCATGCGTTTCCCTTTCTGAGCAGTTTGTGCATCGGTTCTAGTGTTGAGGCAAGGCACGGAAACAACTTTGCGTAAAAGTTCAGTAAGCCTAAGAAAGCCCTCAACTCTTTCTCGTTTTGTGGCTCTGGCGCTTTCAACACCGCTTCCACCTTTTCTTTTGTTGGCTGCAGTCCATTGCTGCTTATCTCGTGTCCAAGATAGCGGACACTTTTCAGAAAAAAATTTACACTTCCTCGGGTTTACACGGATTCCGTGCTTGCGTAGCCGTTCCAAAACACGCTCGGTGTTTTCTGCGCTTACCTCGTGTGTTCTACCGGAAATTAGAACATCATCAAGGTAGCAAGCAGTGCTTGGCATTTCTTTAAGGATCTGATCCATCACTGACTGAAGCAAGTCGGGACAGACGCCGGGGCAGCAGGGCTTACTGCTTAATTGCAACATGGTCAATCGTCAAGAACGAACAAGATGAAAAGTGATCCCCGAAGCGGCGGCGTTCCGCTCTTCTAGCCAGGGCGCCAAGCGACAACGTATGGCGCGCATGCGTGGGGCGGTAATCACAGAGATATGACAGTGCACGTCACCGATGCGACATTGTGCAAGTCACCGATGCAACATTGTGCAAGTCACCGACGCAACAGAAACGAGTTTTTTTGGCTTTCGATACATAAGTGTTTGTTTATACAGACTCGTTTCTTGAGGAGACCAAGCTGAAGGGGCGTTCGCGAAATTCCCCGCATGCACGTGGCCGCTTATTCTGCGAGGATAATTCTGGATTCGTCTAAAACTCAACTCCGGAGCAAAGAGGCCATCACGGTGAGGTTGAGGTGCCTTCTGATGATAAATTGAAGCGCTGCAGGACGAGTAGGTCTAGAGTGACCGTATCAAGCTGCGGCTGAAGGGAGCAACTGGTCCCCATGCGAATGCCATAAGAGATTCCGCCTTTCGCTCTAGTCACGTCACAGTTACTTCAACTGCTGTACTTGTATTAAACGCTAAACACATCAGGAACAGAACGGGAAGGAAATTATTGCTCCCCGAAACCCATGAATCTTCGACTCGAACCCAGTCACCTCCTGTTTTGATCTGGAGGAGCGTACCACAGTGATAAAGTTCTGGTGCACATCGGAGACACAAGACGCCTCCTTGGGGCAGTTAAGTGTAAGCTACATGAACATCCAACAACAAATTAATTTTGGTGTATTCGCAAAACGGAGATTATATTCACGTAGAGGACCAGAGGTTACCGCCTTTTGAGCTCACGTGTGGCACGTCACGAATTCTTGCTAATCTCTTAAATTCCTATTCAAACATACTGCGCATCGCCGCATTTGCGCTGAAAAATGCGAATATGCGGCGCTAATGCTGTGCCGAGTTGGTTAAGTAGCGGCGCATTGGCGCTCTATTGTTGCTCACCACTGTGGAACAGCGCGTCGGCGATAAGTCATGTACACCACAGTGGAACCACAGCGGCTATAAGTCAGGTGGAGATCAGAGCCAGATCAGCGCGATTTTACAGCGCCGATTCGGCGCTGTGCTGTATGTATGAACCGGCTTTTACTTCGCGACACCGCCGAGAGCCGGGGATCATCCCACTGTTTTGACAAGAAAAGGGCATGGGCGGTGAACAACAAGAATGACATTGTGTGTGAAAAGCATATCGAAATCTTGAAAAAGCTTTCCATATGCTTCTTACACCAACAGCGCCAAGGCTGACCATCTAGCACTGCAATTACTTTTTGCTTTCGTCAACATAAACAGGAGCAGTGTCAGACTGTCAACTTTAACGCTGCTGATTTAAGAATGCAGCGGCTTCAAGCCTCCACCACACTGCATGGTTACACACATCAAACTGATCAAAGTCATCGTTCGACGCCATCTTCTTTTGCCGCCGGAGCGATGGGGTAATCTGTAAAAGAGGAAAATATTGTGCTCGGTTCTCAGTTGACTACAGAAATTAGCCAGTGTCCGTGAAGTGAATCGTGTAACCTCAAAATTCAGTGACGTACACTCTTCTACCTAGAGAAATCTCCGCGGTGTGAGTGCACCACAAGAGCAATGTCATACTTCCAACTTTGACGAGGTTGGCGTAAAAATAAGACAACCTCAAGCTTCCACAATGCCCGTTTTCACTCGCTATTGAACTTGTCACTCGACACAATCTTCTTTTCTCGCCGAGCGATGGGGCAATCCTCGGTTCTCGGCGGAGTACGGGAATTAGCAAAGATCTGTGACGTGGCGCACTTAAGCTCGAAGCGCAATGACGGTTTGTTCTTCTCTGTGAAAACATATCCATCATCTGAACACATTATTAGGAGGGCCAACGTCACAGATACATGGCGGCGTGAAAAAGCCGGTTCTCACATGATGTGCTGCGCAAAACGAACTTGAGTCGGATAAAGATTTAACATGAAATTCCCCCAAAAGAGTCGTATTTACACGCCGATTCATCAAAAAGGGTGACTTTCATCCAGAGAGTGCGGTAAATATATCTACAGGCTGGGTGGTGGTCGGGGAATGAAGACTTCACCACCTAATTTTGCCAGTGAGTTTAGGGGCAGTGGGACTGCTCGTCAAGATAATTCTTAGAAAGTCAACTGGAAGCCAGGCACCCAATATAGGGCATTTATTCATAGGACATTTAGTTGCGGTGACAGTTATTCCGACCATTGAAAGAACTGTTTCCTGTGCCATTTTTCCAGCACGCTTCTCACCCTCTCGCGGACGAACGAAGAACGAAATGAGCGGGGACGGCGGCGAAGACGGCAGAAGGGCCCTTGAGCCTTGGCGCTCATCTTACGGGATGTATCTGCTTGGCTTGTTGGTGCAATATGCAATTTTAACGAGAAAAGGGAACGCGTTGAGTATAAAATGTTGGGTTCCGCTCGGCAACGGCGTGGCAGAAGGAAGCCGTTATGCCTAATTTCCCTAGGGACCGCCGCTTGCAGAGTGGTGTGTCGAGCAATAGAAACAGTATTTAATTATTTATTAGTTTAAATACCCTTAGGGTCAATCGGCATTAAAGAGGGGACAGAGAGTAACACAAAAACAAAAACAAAATTCCAAGGACACCCAAGTACTATTTATGAGTTGTGAATGCGAGAGCATGAATGTCGTTTTTCCGCTCCCTTAGTTCGTCTGCGGTGTACTGGCGTGGACCGCCACGTTTCGCTACTGCCGAGGTTGCGGCCACCGACGATATGGTGGACTCAGAAGCGGCCATGTTCCTCGGCGCCGAGAGCAGCAGAATCGGTCGGAGTCCCCTTAAGTCACTGGATCCTGGGAAAGTAGCGTGGAACTCCCAGACACGCCGCGCGAGGGTCGAGCTAATCTTAGTAGGACCCGCACCCTCGCACCCCGGCGCATTTTCATTAGTTCTCAGGGGCCCTCCAGGTGGAGCAACCTGTATCAACGGCCACGCGTTTCGCAGTTCGGGTTTCATTTCGTGCTGACTGTACATGTTCGTACCATTACCACATGCTTTGTCGGTGCTTAGGGGCACTGAAAAATAAATTGTGGGCACCCTGGCGGCTCCCCAGCCCAGTTGCCCGACTGCGAGGCAAAGGTGCCGAACTTTTCTCGCGTGGCGGCGACGTCACGCCAGCCACGCGCACATCGCACGCGCCGCCTAGATAAGGCGTATCAGAGGCGGCGCGCAGAGAGTCGCTGCCTGGATTCAGACGCCGCCGGTAACAATGTTAATCGTCTTGCCCATGTCCAATTGAATGTAGTTTCTTGTTGTTGAAACCGTTGGCTCCGTGTTATTCCTCCGGGTCGGGTATGCAGCGAGGCAAACCAACCACAATGGCACCCAACCGTGTTGTGCTACCCACTCGCAGGAATTTCACGGGGCTTGGTTTTTCTTTCGGTAAGCCTTTTTCCCACTCCCCGTGTTTCCTACTGTCGCTCTGTGCTTCCGTCATGTCCGCGTTTGTTGTATTGGCGTGTCTCTGACTGTGTTTTTGTGACCCCGGCAATCGTTTTGCGCGCTTGTGTTGGTTTCTGAGGGGGCGTTTTCTTTTTTCGTGCTTGTGTTGGATTTTGGGCGGCGTTTCTTTTTTTTTTTTGTGCTTGCAGGAATGCTCACACGGGAGCAGGATGCCGCGATGGCCGCAGCGGCACAAATGAACCCGCTCACGAAGGTCTCGGAAATGTGCGACTCCGTGATGCAGCGCCTGGCCTAAACGCCTGGCCAGCAGGAAACCCAACCGCGAGAGCCCCGACCACACTTTACTGTTCCAGTGTACATGGGGTACGACGGCGTCAAGTCTGTGGCAAACTTTCTGGGCGAGCTGCAGACGTACCACTTTGCCTCTGGTGCCTCGGAAGCCTTAATCATGGAGCGGATTGTCCCGCTGGCGCTGCAAGCCAGCGCCAGGTGCTGGTTGGGGTCGCAGGCCCCCTTTAACAGCCTGGCAGACTTCCAGACCAGGCTTCGAGAAGAGTTTTTGCCTGCAGGCTACGCGACGCAGATTCTCTGAGAGCTCGAGGCAAGGACGCGGCACCCGGACGAAAGTCTGGTCCGGTACGTTCGGGTCATGCAAGAGCACTTCAAGAGGGCGGACACGAACTCACCGGAGTCGGACACGTAGCTCGGATTAGAAGACAGCGTCACCTAAGGTACCACGTCTGCCTCATCAACCGCACCTTTGAGACTCTTGAAGAGCTAGCCTGGGGCGCCCGCCTCATCGAGGAAGCTCTTCATGTCGAGCATAACTACGTGCCTCCGTCACCAGCAAAGTACGCGCTCGAACCGGTATGCGGATGGTGGGGCCCCGAGGCCTCCACGCAAGTAGACTGTCCGAACTTGAGCTCCCTTTCCCACCACATCAACCAGGAGAGTTGGCGTGGCATGCATGGCGATCTCCCGTGCGGGATAAGCGGATGTTCGCCTAACTCTCGTCGCGAGGACCCCGTAGGTCACAGCGGGGCCCGTGAGGGTCTCGGGTGGGGGTCGCCACGACAGGTGGGAGGTCGCTGGCCGTGCTCTATTGTAAGCTGGGGCCCAACAAAGATCACCACCCAAGCAAACCGTCTTCATCAGTCCGCTCCTGCAAGTGCTGGTGAAAACTGGCATGGTGCGGTCGCAATCCCGCAGCCAAGAAGCATTGACCCCCGCCGAACGGAAGAAGCCCTCCCCACAACAGCCAGTCGCAAGCCTGGTAAAGGTCCTCCCATAGCGGTTCTTTACCTGATCGCTGGAGGCGGTCCGATGGGCACTTCGGTGCGGGTGGCCTAAGCAGGCAACTGTCGTTGGACTGGTGCTACGAGTGCGAGCAGCGCGGCCGTCACCGAAACCAGTGTCCAAGACTTCTGGACACTACAAACAAGAGGTGGCACGAGATGGCGGCAAAGGTCCGGAACCAGAACAACCAGGGAAACTACTACGGCCGGCGACGCTGAAACCAGACAGCCACTCGCCAACGGCCGTTGCAGTCCCTGGGAGCACTGAGGCCGCGGCACAGATTCCATCGGTATGTCGAATCCAGCCCGAGCCTAACATCATTGAACCGCACATGACGATTTCACTGCTCGACTTTCCCATTGCCTCACTTTTGGATTCTGGGGCCGCTATCTCACTTATAGGGGATTTCGTTTTCGAACTCTGCAAAACAAAAAAGATAAGCCACCGGGAGTGCAAAACCCGTTTGCAGATAGCTTCTGGTACAGTGATAACAGCTGGAGGAGCCGTGAGGCTGCAGATTCGGTTTAATGAAAAGAAGCGGTGTCAGCGATTTCTTTATAAGCCAAGACTCGTGGTACCTGCGATCTTGGGCCGAGATTTCATTACGGGCGAAAGCATGACACTCGACATTTCTGGTGGCGGATACCGGCTGGGACAACAACAGGAGCTGACTCCGTTTACCAGATGGGAGGATTGCATCCGTAACCCGCCCACTGCAGCCCACTTCACCATGGTGCCGGACGTCTTGCCTGCCGGCGTTCGAGAATCGTTGCGAGAGTGCTCCGCAAGCAGCCAGCAGAAGCAGGAGCTGCAAGCCTTCCTGCAGTCTTTCTCACCGATGTTCGCGAAAATACCTGGAAAGACTCACATCCTGCTGCACCGCATTGAAACCGGTGACGCGCCGCATCGGAGGTGCAACCCTCTCAGCGTCCACAAAGGGCACTCCTAGATGCGGCGCTCGAGGAGATGATCGACGCCGGTTCAGTACGTGAATCGGCGAGCCCCTGGGCATTTCCGTGGTTCTCGCTCCAAAAAAAGACGGAACAGCCAGACTCTGTATGAATTACAGGCGGCTTAACGATGTGTACGTACGAGACAGCTATTCTTTCCCCAGCATTTCCTCCATGACGTATGTGCTCGGTAACGCGACCTTGTTTATAATGCAGGATTGCAGTCGCGGTTTCTTCAGATCGAGATTCATCTATCAGACGTTCCCAAAACTGCTTTCATCTGCCACAGAGGGTTGTTTCAGTTCACTCGACTGCCGTTTGGCTTGACTAACTCTCTAGCCAGTTTTCAACGCCTGATGGATGTTGTACTCGGGAACTGGAAGTACGAATTCGCCGTGGCATACATGGATGACGTGGTTGGTTTCTCGAGAACTTTTGAGGAGCATGTCGAACACTTGCGCATCGTACTTGAGCGAATGCGCAATGCTGGCCTCACGATTCATTCCGGAAAACTTCAATTGTCCGCGCCTAAGATTAACCTTCTTTTATTCGTTTTCGATAGCGGCACGCTCCGCCCCAACGAAGATAAGTTGCGCGCGCTAACAGGATACCCAAGCCCACATGACGTAAAGAGCCTACAAAGATACCTCGGAATGATTGCGTTATACCGGGATTTTATTCCACACTGTTCCGAGATATCCCAACTGCTTAATCACCTTCTAAAAAAAAGCGTCAAGTGGTGTTGGGCCCAAAAACAACAATGCGAATTCGCAGCCATTTCAAAAGCCGTGTCTGACAACGCTTGTTTACGGCTCCTAGACTTGAACAAGCCGTTAGTTTTGCAGACAGATGCAAGCGACTGTGGCCTGGGTGCTGTCTTACTGCAAAAGTATGGCCGTATGCTTTGGCCAGTTGCTTTCACGAGCCACACGCTAACTCCAGCCGAGCGAAACTACAGTGTCACAGAACGCGAATGTCTCGCCATTATTCATGAGTTGAAGCACTTCAACATGTGCCTAGATGGCGGAACGTTCCAGATTCAATCTGAACACTTAGCGCTCTCATGGCTAAGGGGACTTAAGAATCCAGCTGGACGTCTTGCTCGTTGGTCGCTAACGCTAAAACAGTACGACTGCTCCATCGTGTAGCGCCCGGGGTCAACTAACAAAGTTGCTGATGCGCTATCTTGTGCTCCACTCCCCGAGGACCACTCGCAGGATACCCATGGCTTGGTGACGTTCGCGGCCTCGGCACGAGGATCCCCAGATTCACGGTGGGGGTACATTGGTGAGCCGCGAGAAGCTTCGCAAGGCGCAGCTGGATAACGGACTCTGCCAACACGTGTCCGTTTGGGGTGCAGCAAGAGGTCCAGTCGACCGCCCAAGTGACAAGGAGTTCGACTCCTACTTGATGAGCGACGACGGCCTCTTGGTGCGCTACATCCCCCAGCCCGACGACGATCTGAATGGCTCGTCGTTCCGGAGCGTGATACCCCGCAAGCTACGTAAGCTTTTCATCCGAGACTTGCATGAGTTTGTTTTGACAGGACGCGGCGGTGGGACCAAGACTTACGAAGAGTTATCCCCAATTGCTACCTGGCCAGGAATGAGTTAGAATGTGCTGCGATACGCTCGTAGCTGTTCGGTGTGCCAGAAGGCAAAGCCACGTGGTGGTCAGCCCCACGGTCTCATGCAACCAATCGTGAGTCAAAGCCCTTGGCAGATTTGTTGCTCTGACGTCATGGGCCCCTTCCCACCTAGTCCCTGCGGCAGTCAGTAGTTGTTTGTGGTAAGCGACCACTTCACGAAGTGGGTTGAGGTATTTCCTTTGCAGAAGCTAGATTCGCAAAAAATCTGGCAGTGTCTGCTTGAAACATTCGCTAGGTTCGGCTTTCCAGCACTCCTTGTAAGCGATAATGCCTCCTACCTAACAAGTAAGGTGTTCCTGAACGCTTGCGCGGTGCTGAGAAATAAGCACAAAAAAAACTTCACGATACCACGCACAAGCAAACATCACGAAAAGTGTAAATCTTTAAGAGGATGTTAGTGGCCTACACCGAGGGCCACAAAGACTGGGACGCGAAACTGCCCCAGCTGGCATTCGCAACCTGTACGACCACTAATCGGTCAACTGGTCTCACTCCTACCCACTTGAATTTCGGCAAGGAGCTCGCGTTCCGCTTTTTAAGTCTCCTTTCTGCAGAGTCTGGGGGAAGGCTTCGCCCCTACGTGAAGTTCGCAGAGGACCTGCGAAAACGCTTCTCCGATAACCTTCGAGAGGCCCGAGAAACTCTCGACGTCGCCCGAGTGCAGCATGCAGAACAGTACAACCAGGAGCGACGTGACTCGCAGTTCGAGGTGGGAGATTCGGTACTCCGGCTTACCCACTTCCCGCTGGAGGCACCTGTGAAAGCAGTAGTTTGGAGAGTGGCGTCTCCACGGACCCCGAGCCCCGCAGGGGGCGCCTGCGCCTTACGTGCAGGCGCCCCCTGCGGGAGTGCCTCACCAAGCACCTAGCATCTTATGTGCTAGGTGCTTGGTGAGTAGCGTCACCACGGACCTGAGCCACGTGGGCAACCATACCCGCACGCAGGGGCACCTACTGTAGTAGGTGCTTGGTGAGTGGCGTCACTACGAACCCCGGGCCATGAGGTTCGCCCACCCACATCTGGCTGTGAGTGGCTTAACCCGTGGCCGGGGAAAAGGGGACCCTGGTGGTTGAGCTGAGCCCGGGGTATGTTTGGACCCTTCGAGGCCCCCCGGCCGAGGCAATACACCGCTTCTGCCCCTGCTTCTCGTAGACGGGTGTCCTGACTTGGCCCGACCAGGATGATTCAGTCAGTCGCCTCTTCTACTGTCTTTTTCCTTCTTTCACTTTTCTTCCCACCTCTTTCTTTTTTCTTCTACACTCCCTTCCTTCCTTTTTTAGCTTCTTAGGTGGCAAGGGCCAACCTTGAGTGGAAACAGGCCCTGTGCCTGCAACCACACTAGGGTATAGTGCCCGGGCAGCACTGGTAGAGTAATTGTGTCAGCCAGGCCTTTCTTGTTAGGGCACATTACCTACCCCCCTGTCGGGCTGCGTGGTGGGCGGTGCACCCGGGCACTGCATCTTTCTCCCATTTATATCGGTTTTCAAGCAAAAAAAACTTTTGATCGGGCCCCGAAAAGGGTCCGCGCCGAAGCACTACGCATAGAAAAACCAGATGCATAATTTCAAAGTTCCCCAAGTTTCTCGTCATGCACTCAGAGGGTGAAAAACCTCTTGGTATTCTGTCCCCTTTCCCCATCTCAAAAGTTCTCGAAGGAGTGATTGGGAAGAACTACAATGAAAAAAGATGGCATCGAGTGATCTCCTAGTAGAGATACACAGTAAGCAACAAAATGATTCCCTATTAGCGCTAAACTGCGTGACTGAATACAAAGTCACTGTCACACCTCATAGAACACTTAATACAATTCAAGGGGTGATCTCAGAAGACGACCTGCTCGAGAGTACAGAAACCGAAGTAGTTGAGGGCCTTTCTTCGCAGGGAGTAATTGCTGCCCGGCGTATTACCCTTCGTCGCGATGGTGTTGAACGCAAGACCGAACACACCATCCTAACATTTGAGTCAACCTCACTGCCTGAAGTTGTAAAGGCAGGATATCTTCAGTGCCGCGTCCGCCCTTATGTTCCAAACCCTCAGTGATATTTTAAGTGCCAGCGGTTTGGCCATGGGTCATGGAACTGTCGAGAAAGTGACACTTGTGCCAAGTGTTCTAGCAAGGAGCACGTCGTTGATGTGTGCGAGAATGAGCCCCAGTGTGCTAACTGTAACGGTAAGCATCCAGCGTACTCCCGATCTTGCCCATTATGGAAACAAGAGAAAGAAATCCTCACCTTAAAGGTTACCGACAACGTTTCATACGCTCATGCAAAGAAGCAATTCGCCTTTGTTTGCAAAGGCTCTTTTTCCAGGCCGTACGCAGGGGACCGGTACGGCCAATGGTTTCGAGTGGAACACAGACGTCTACGGACGATATGCGTCTCCCGTCGAGGTCTCCTTCGTCCTCGGGAGCGTTGCCAGTGGCACCGATCCGAATCGCAAGGTGGATGCTGCCTCCTCAGCATCCACCTCGGAGCAGGGGCTGACCCCCCTGCTCCACCTGGCACTTTGACCCCTAAGGGCCGAGGCCTACCCCTTCGCACCCCTGCTCCCCAGAGGAAGCTTGGGAAGTCACCGAAGCAGTTGACCTCCAAAGGTCAGCTGACGGCGGCAACAGACGAGCCCATGGACGAAAGTGGGCCAAGGTCTGAGGAGGATGCTTCCCTCTCAGGATCAGAGTCCTCTCTTTCTGATGACAGTGACTCCACTTGGAGGCAGAAAGACCCTTTTAAAAACACAGCACGCCACGTGTAAAGATAGATTTTAAACCTTAACATCTCCCTTTTAAGTCGCTTTTCGTATATATTTTTTTTCTCACTAAATGGCAAACGAAGTAGAGTATCTTGCAGTGGAATTGTCGTGGCCTTTTTTCAAATATTGATCACAAATTTGTTTCTCGATAAGCTTCGACCTATGGCCATATGCCTTCAGGAGAATCATGTTCGAGACACGCATGCAAAAGTTTTACGCCGCCATCAAGTTTTCAGAAAGGACCTTGCATCATCTAGCAACTCGTCTGGTGGAGTGGCTGTTGTTGTCGAAGTGGTCTAGCCTGTGCTCCAGTTCCTCTCACGACCTCGCTGCAGGTAGTGGCAGTTCGTGTTCTTCTTGACCGCCTTATTACACTAGTTTCAATCTACCTACCACCAAATAGTTTTCAGCATCTACAAGACCTTCAAGGACTTGTTAGCCAGCTTCCACAACCTTTTTTGATTTTAGGAGATTTTAATACGCACCACCCCATGTGGGTCAGTGTCCGCGAAGACTCTCGTGGTTTGGTCATTGAACGATTTTGTTATCATCTGGACTTTGCCTTTTAAATGGAAGTGATCCAACTTTTTTTAGTGCATCTCATAATACTTTCACCTTCATAGATTTGTCTGTTTCATCTACATCTGTACGTTCATGCTTTTCATGGAAGGTTTTAGACAATCCCTTTGGAAGTGACCATTTTCCTGTGATTTTAGAAAGTATGGCATCACTCCCGTCTCTTCGAACCAGCATCCCCAGTTGGAAGTTGGATAAGGCGGACTGGGCTCTTTTTGCGTTGGAAGCGGTACTTGACTCTACCGAATTTTTTTGTCTATGTAACCTGAGAATGCAACCTTGTACATTACTTACCGAATCATAAATGCAGCATATATTTCTATTCCCGAAACATCGGGGAATATTCCGAAGCGGTGCAAGTCTTGGTGGACCAAGGAGTGTACTGCCACACGTAAGTCTCACAACAAGACCTCGGGCAGCTTTTTCCACTACCCAAGTTCCAGGAACAATATGGAATTTAAAAAAAAGTAAAGCAAAGGCTCGTTGGATAAGGAGACAAGCCAAGAGGAGCTCGTGGATGTAGTATGTTTCCAAGGTGAAGAGTTTTGTTGTTCCAAAAAAGGTGTGGGACTGAGTGAGAAAGATTCAGGAAAATTACCTTTCTTTTAGGATACCACTTTTACCTTCAGCAGTGCCAACGTTAAAGGGCCAGGCACATTGTCTTGCAAATTATTTTCAAGAAGTTTCTAGTTCATCCAGTTACAGTGTTAATTAAATTAAAAAAAAAAAATCAGGGCTATAGCGGAAAAGCAGCCAATTGCTATGTATGGATCGGATGCTCTAGAATATAACCAGCCTTTCACACTGTGTGAACTTGAGGAGGCCCTTGAAACAAAGAAGGAATCTGCACCGGAACCTAACTGAATTAAATATGAAATGTTGCGGCCCTTGTCCCGTGTATCCCTAGGACATCTGTTTACTTTTTAACCATTTCTGGGGAGCTTCGGGTTTTTCTCAGTGCTGAAAACGTGCGCATATAATTTCCTTGCAAAAGCCCGGTAAAGACTCTTCACTGCCTACGAGTTATCATCCCATTGCGCTGACCAGTTGTCACGGGAAAACTTACGAGCGACTGATAAATAGGCAACTAGTGCACTTTTCGGAGGCAGAAAAAATTTTAGATACGAATCAGTGTGGGTTTACAATGGGTCGCTCAACTTTAGATCATTTTGTTTGCCTGGAAACTTCCATACGTGAAGCTTTTGTACATCGACAGCACTCCGTGTCGGTATTCTGCGACCTAGAAACGTCTTACGACACTACTTGGCGTTATGGGATTCTCAAGGACTTGCACAAGTATGGCATCCGTGGGCGTATGTTGCGTTGCATACAAGATTTTCTTACTTACCGATCTTTTCAGGTTAGGTTTGGCTCCACGCACTCTGATATTTTTCTTCATGAAAATGGGGTCCCCCAGGAGGTTGTATTGAGCGTTACTCTGTTTGCAGTGAAGATAAACAGCCTGCCTGCTGTGATACCACCATCAGTCTCCTATTCGGTATATGTCGACGATGTGTAATTTTCCTTTTCTTCCTGCAACCTCTCAAGTTGCGAGCGCCAACTGCAGGTTTCTATAAATAAAATGAGTAAATGGGCCGATAAAAATGGGTTTAGATTTTTTCCTGACCAAACAGTGTGCGTGCCCTTTTTACTGCGGAATGGCCTGTCACTTGAGCCCAGTTTACAACTCAATAGTATATCTGTACCTGTAAAGCAAGAGCACAAAAATTTAGGAGTTGTTTTTGACAAGAACCTTATATTTTTGGCCCACATGAAGGAACTGAAGAAGTGCCTGCAAGCTTCTAATATCCTGAAAGTACTTTCCCACATGTCTTGGGCGTCTGAAAGGTGATATCTCATTCGATTATACAATGCGCGGGTTCACTCCCGTCTGGACTATGGTGCAATTTTGTATGGATCAGCACGGAAATCTGTTTTAAAAATACTAGATCCTGTTTATCATCTTGGCCTTCGACTTGCTACTCGAGCTTTTCGGACTTCGCCTGTATTGCGCTTGTATGCAGATACTCATCAAATTTCTTTAGGAAAGAGGAGACAATATCTTACCCTGTGGTATGGATACAAAGTTAAATCTGACCCTGCACATCGCCTTTAGTTGTGCACAGACTTCTTGTCTCTTACGACTTTTTGAAAACAAGCCGAGCATTGTGCGACTATTAAGCTTTCGGCTTCAAAGTATTTCAACTTCCCTGCAGCTGACAATCTCTGAGAATAACATGATAACAAGGGTCAAGAGCATTTCTCCCTGTAGTGCAGTAAAAGTTTCATGCGACTGGTCACTGGCAAAACTTCATAAGAAATCAGTCAAACCTCCTGTGATTCAGTAGGAGTTTTTAGCATTGCTGAAGAAATATCAAGATTACCTACAAATTTATACCGATGGTGCCAAAATCTCTTCCTACGTAGGTTCTCTAGTGTTTTCACCACAGTACAAGAAATCGAGATGTATCGATGGCATTAAAAGTATTTTTACTGCTGAGCTTTATGGTGTAATGATGGCCCCTGAACATATCTTAGAGAATCATGGGATGAAAGCTATTTTGTTTGTTGACACTCAGTATGCCCTGCTCTCGGTTTGCTCTCTTACCGACACAAAAAACTGGCTTACAAAACAAGTGCGTGCAAAGATGATCCGTGCTCTCCTACTTGAACTTAATATTAAACTCTGCTGGGCACCAAGCCATGTATGAATTATCGGTAATGAAGGGGCAGATAATCTATCGGCCTCTATCAAGGATAACATTAAAATATCCCTCGAACTGCCATATGAAGATTTTAAGCCAGCTTTCAAAAGAGCAATTAATAGGGTATGGCAGTCAGAATGGGATAGGGAAATTGACAATACACTACACGTTATCACACCTTGTTTGGAGGTGTGGAAAAGTTCCCTTCACAAGAATCGTTTCCATAAAGTTTTGATGTCCCGATTGAGGATTGGCCACTCGCGCTTGACACATCTGCATTTGCTCTGTTGTGAATATGCTCCACAGTGTGAGCATTGCGGCAAAGTTGTGACTGTATTACACATCTTGTGGAATTGCAGACACCTACATGAGCAGCGACGGGCATGTTTTCCAGAACTGTTTAGATATCATCTCCCGTTTCACCCTGCCTTCCTTCTCGGTGATCAACCTCTAGTCCCTTTTCGGCGTGTTTTAGAATTTCTTAAAGTAACTGGCTACATACACCAGTTGTAACTTTTATTCATAAAATATATCACTCCCATAGTAGATAGTCTAAACTGTGGTAGATTATGGTCAGTTTAATTATAAAATTCGTAGACATCGTAATTTTTTTATACCCAGAACTCATGTTAATGTGATACACGACTCATGTTCATAGTCTTATTGGATCATCCGCTACTATAGCTCTGTTTCTTCAACCCTTGTTTCTGCAAGAGTTTTTGCACTTGGCGCATTTCGCCCACCTTAGCTCTCGCGCCACAAACCCAAATCAATAAAGTACTATCCCCACTGAGTGACGCCGCTCGACGCTTCGCAGCCTCCCTCGATAACAGGTGGGAAGGTCCGTTCCGCGTGCATGAAAAGTGCTCACCACCCCCTTACAAACTAGTTCGCTTTCAGTCTAGTGAGGAAACCGGACCTGTTCAGGTTACCGACCTTAAACGATTTTTTTTCAAGCAGAAGACGAAGATTCCTCGCAGGACAGGAACAACACAAACAGCAGCCCCGTTTTGGAAACCCCTTTGTCTCCACTAAAGTGGCGGAATAACCTGCGACGTCGGTGACACCAAAGAGAGAGGAACCTCCTTTTTTTGTCACCTCGTCTTCACCTTTTTCGCCTTTTGGGGGTTGTTTTCTACTTCCACGGATCTGCTTCCTTTTCAAGAGAGGGGAGAGAAAATTGTGTGCATTCTTCAGAATCGTTATTTCGAATTTTCTGGAAGTGGTACGAAGATAACGTCAAGCTCAACACTCAAGTAAGCCCTCATGTCGTCTGCTTCCTGTTTTTCTGCGAAGATGGCTCGTGGACAACACCGTCACCACACCTACCATCGGAACGACACGGCGGCCGGGCTCGTGGTGGACCGAGCCACCAAGGACGTCGGCGCGTCAGGGGCGACGCAGGGAGCCTTGGACAGCGGCAACCCCTTACAGGACGGAGCGGCAGCTAGCTCGGATCAACGAGAACCACGTGGAAAGCAACCGCCTGCTGGAGACGATCCAGAGCAACAAGGTGGCCGCCAGCCGAGCCCTGGGCCGGAACAAGGAGCTCAAGTGACAGCTGCAGAAAGAGCAGCATGTGACTAAGGAGCAGGGAGAGAGCGGACGCCGAAGGCATCGCGCGCGTCAACCAACGCGGCAATTTACAAGTTTTTTTTTTTTTTTTAGCAGGGCATGACGATAACATATTGAACTGCGCGGCTGACAAAAGTTTGACAGTTTTTCATAAATATAATTTAAAAGCAGTAAGAACCGTAAATTCCTAAATGCTGTATGGGTTAAAAAAAATATAAATATATCATCGAAGTCGCTTTTCTACCACAAGGATTCTAGGAATTCATCAGTCTGTGTACAGCAAATTTATGTACTTGCTAATAGCCCTCGGATGTTTATTAATGATCTATAAATCGTAAATGTTTTTCGCAATCCGTAGGTCCTCCCGTTAGAAGCAAACCAAGAAGACGCTCTTTCGCTTCGCTCCACTTCTTCTCAGCAAGCACCTCGTATGGCTGCGCCGCGAAGCGAATAGCGATACGAGGTGCGTAAATTCGTAACAACATGATCACACAACTTTCCAATCACAGTCATTATATAGCAACGTAACAAAATAAACGCAGTCAGCCCAACACAGTTTACAAGAGAGAGGTGACATCGTTCGTGAGCAATAGCAATTTTTTGAAATAATTTTTTTTTGTAACACAATTCCCACGGTTCCAACCATAATACCAGTGTCAGCTCTGCTCACGCTCTTGTTTGCGGTGCAAATGTCGCGTCTGAGCGTGTTACGTATTTTGTTCTTTCTGCAAATAAATCGCCAATTCATCATTACTCTTTTAGTGCAAAATATGATACGCATGTTTCAAAACTTAACGCACAACAAGAAAACAAAAAGTGCAAGTTTTGATATTTTCAGAGACATACCTCTATGCATTCCAAGTTTCTAGACTTGTAATGCATCCAAGACGCGTTCCTATTTTGTATTGAGTAGATAAAGGCCTCGTCCAGTTTTGTGTATACATGTTTTTTTTAATTAACACATTCAATTTTTTTTAATATTTATTCAAAAAGAGTCTTTTTTATGCGACTTTGAAGTCTCGTAGCTCAGTTTCACATCATAACGCAGCATCGACATTTAAGGGCATGCTCCTGGTAAATATAGGAACGCTGCGTACAAAATATTAGAAGTGCAACGCCACCCGTTTTCTTGTAAACACAACTTGATTGTGATTAAATTTCGAAGAATTTCCTTAAAGGGTAACTGCAAAGAAAAAAAAGTGTTTTTTTTTAAACAGCCAAATTGGGACAAGCATGTCATAAAAAAAAATGTTCCGCGAAAAAAATATTTTTTTTAGCAATATTTACGCCACAGGAAGTAATTTAGTCGGAGTCAGAACCTCTCCACAATTGAAACTCCCGCTCTTTCGACCCCCGCGAAGGAGAAGAACGCCCCGCCCCTCGACTTCCGGTAAGCAACAACGCACGTTAAACATGGCGCCGGTATTGTTTTGGTTTGACGGGACACCAGAAGCTGCGCGGTTTGCGAGCTCATAGCGAAGACGTGACCGGAGAAGTGCCCCTGTGATGTTCGCGGAAGACGGAAAGTATCATTCGTAATCGTCGTGTGTGCTTCGAAAGCGAAAGGAGTAGCAGGGTCCACGAGTGCGCAACCACAAGCCAAGGTCACGACAGCGCTGCATTGACTTCGGCGATCTCGTTCTGTTTGGTGCAACCCGGCGATGCGACAAAGAGCTGAAATGTTCATGGTGTGTGTTCAGTCCCGTCGTCGTCAGCGGATCCACTTAAACTGGTCCGGGAGGACGCAGCGAGCGTTTTTATAAGTAAATCTTCCTTCGTTCAGTTTCAAAACGTGGAAGATTCCCGACGCATACCGTGAGTAAAAAGCTGCGAGCGTTTTCAACAAAATGACGTCGTTTTAATTGAACAATGAACTCCGAATTGTTGTCCTAAATCTGCCGTTTTTATGCTTCGTGCTGTTGCACTGCGTTTGCACAGCGACGTGTTGCGCTCATCGTGCGGTGTGAATAAATTTGGGCAAGATTTCGTACCTGCCCACAGATGCATGAACTGAGACCATTTTTTACGTAGTGAACACAGTGCTTTTTTTATTTTGTGTCTAGTCGCGGACGTTCGATGCACCCAGTGCGAATCTCGACGGCCTCCGGAGCGATATCGGCGATATGACGAGAACGTAACTGGACACGTTTGTCGCTACGCGAACGCCCGATTGCCTCCAGCCAAATAGCATTCCTTTCGGGGCGAAATGGCTGCTGGAAGGCTCGCTGTCGGGATCCCTCATCTGACATCTCCGAAAAGTCGGCATTTGCACGCGCAAACAAGCAAAAAAAAAAAAACACGCTAAGCGAGCAAAGAGGAAAACGAAAAAACCGCGCCACCGCGCTATGAAAGCCAAAACCCCGCGTCGCTTCCTATCACTAACACTGGCAACAGCTGCTAAACACACACTACTTCACTTCAAGAAGTCTCACTCAAGCACCTGGATCAGCACGAAACAGTGGTCACTTCGGCGAAACGATTATTTGAGGTAGGCGAGGCGGGCGGTAGCTGAGACATCGGCGGCCATGAAAGAATGGCGAAGCTTTTGCTTGTTATGGTATGAATCCAAACGGAAGTGCCCGTTTTGTAAACCTTTTGTAAAGAATAGTAACTTTCATCACATCGGTCATTCTTTAAACGTAAAAATATGCCGCTCAAAAGGAAATTGCAACATATAACAAAGGTTTAACAACCAAGATCTAAGCTGCCAATCAAACTCTTAGCCAATGAGAAGTATAGCAGCCAATTGGGATTGTGACGTCACGTAATCACAACTTCGTGGCGCGCGATTTAAAACGGTCGAAATAGCCGCAAACTAAAATCAGTCTCACGCAATAAATATTGCTGTAAAATTTTTTTTTTTTTCGCGGAAAAATTGTTTTTTGACATGCTTGTCCCAACTAGGCTGTTTAAAAAAAAACTTTTTTTTCTTTGCAGTTACCCTTTAAAGCGTTCTTTGTTTTCTCAGACAGCGTTTTGGCATCTGATCTAATTTTTTTAATTGTATGCTAGAGGAACTGAGCTGGTTTACTGTAAGCGTGATTTTTTTAGTATTCGTAATCAGATTTGTTTAAAATGATTTTAAATCATGAAACTATTTTGAAGCTCGACTCTGTACGCAAGAAACCGGTTTCAAAGAAGAGGACAGCTATTTAAACAACGATTCTTTAATTAGAACTTTTATCGTTCTAATTAAAATCACTTTCTATGATTGTAATTTTCTTAAAGCATACTAATTGTCCTAAATAATAAAAAAGAACCTATGCTGCAGCAGACGACGTGCACTTGCGCCATCTTTTGTTGTTGTTGTTTGCGGGTTTTATGGCGCAAGAGCTTCGACGGCCATACTGCGCTAAACTAGGTAAGTTAAAAACATTGGTAAAAGTACACTGACTAGACTAAAACTTGACTAAAGTTTGTGTAGGATACCTGAAGTTTTAAGAAAACCTAAAAGACGTTCAAATGGTATGAGAGGCTGCTCCCCTAGAACCAAGACAGGGTGAAATGGGATGGTGTACTTGAAAAACTCAGGGAAATAGGTCTTGTACTGTTGTAGAAGGCCACGGCAAAGAAACAGAAAGTACAGAACAGATAAATTTTCTCCACAGTGCTCGCATATTGGCGGTTCCTTACCTGTAAGCATATATTGGTGGGTTAGGAACGAGCGGCCAATTCTCAACCGGCAAAGGAGGACTTCGTAAAAACGATTTTTATTATATGAGGTTTCCCATGCACCAAGTTCTGGTTTGATGGCATCAAGCTTATTGTTATCGGCTAACTTCCATTCAGATTGCCATAGCTGCGAGAGCTGAAAATTTTACGGATGTTTTAAGGTCTTGGTAAGGTACGCAGGCATTCGATGGTAAAAGGTTCTGTGAAGACGCGGCTAGTATATCTGCAGCCTTGATGCCTGCAATACCCACATGGCTCGGGATCCAGCAAATCTTAATGTCCCTCCTACCAGCGAGTCCCTGTTGAGTTCTGGCCCGTACGAGTTGAGTAAACTTATTTGTAGTTGGTGTAAAAGAACATACTGCACTAAGAACACTTTGAGAGTCTACAAATTTAATGGCTTTCATCACTTTGCTTCTGATTATATAGTCAAGTGCTGCCAGAACACCATATAGTTGGGCAGTAAAAATGCTGGCAACATTGTGAAGTCGAGTAACATGGGTAAACGAATTTGAATAAACAGCGGAGCCGACATACATTGAGGACTTAGCACCATCAGTGTAAAACTGGCAGTAATGTCTGTATTTTTCTTGCAGAGCTAAAAATTCCTGTTGCAAAATGTGTGGAAACACGTTATGCCTATTAAATTTTGTAAAATACCAATCACAAACTATTGGTTTGATATCCCATGGAGCAGTATGACATGTACTTTCTAGGAAATGAACACCCTCACGTGGCAGGTTAAGGGAGACACGGAGGCACTCAAAACGGAGGCTCAAGGGTCGAACAACAGTTGGTTTGTGCTCGAAAATACGATAAAACTTAGACTCTCGAATAGTAGTGTGGGCTGGATGGCTGGGTTCCGACAACATCTTGTAGGCATAAACCAGACTGGGATACTCCGCCTTTTTTCAAGTGACATTTCATTGGAGTCAGCGTACAAGCTTAGAACAGGAGATGTCCTAAAAGCACCGGTTGCAAGAAGCAACCCAAGGTGATGCACAGGGTCAAGCATTTTTAAGGCAGACGGCCGAGCAGATGCAAACACAACAGACCCATAATCAATGCGCGATCGTACAAGAGAGAAGTACAAACGAAGTAGACACTTCCTATCAGAACCCCAAGACTTTTGTGAGAGTACTTTAAGAATGTTCAATGTCTGCATACATTTCTGCTTTAGCCGTTTGAGATGGGAGACAACGCTAAGCTTACTGTCAAATTTCACTCCCAGAAACTTATGCTAAGTTCTAACTTCAATGGCATTTCCATTTAACATGAGAGTGGGTTCTAACCAGAGCTCCCGCCGCAAAGAAAAGGGAACACAGATAGTTTTTTCTGGAGAGAACTTAAAACCATTCTCGTTAGCCCATTTAGTCATTTTGTTAATGAATAGTTGTAGCTGCCTTTCGCAGCTAGCCATATTACATGATGCTACAGAGATTTGAATGTCATCTACGTATAATGAAGATGATACTGAAAAAGGTATGACTCGACAAAGAGAGTTAATTTTTATGGCGAAGAGGGTGACACTAAGTACTCCGCCCTGTGGAACACCATTCTCCTGGACAAAGCAATTGAATACTGTCGTGCCTAACCGTACACGGAAGGAACGTCCACTAAGATAGTTTTTTTATACAATGAAGCAATCTGCCGCGTACTTCATACATGAACAAGTCACGCAGGATGCCATGCCTTCAAGTGGTATCGTAAGCCTTTTATAAATAAAAAAAGACAGATACGCAATGCTGCCTATTAACAAACGCCTCACGTATAACAGTCTCCAGCCGGACTAAATGGTCTATGGTGGAACGTCCTGATCGACATCCACACTGATTTACATTCAAAATATTGTGTTGCTCCAGGAAATAGACAAGACGCCTATTATAATCATCCTTTCAAACGTTTCCCTAAGCAACTAGTCAGTGCAATTGGCCTGTAACTTATAGGAAGTGAAGGATCTCTTCCAGGCTTTAGCAGCGGAACTACTACTGTCTGCTTCCAATCAGCGGGGAAGTGTGCATCCTTCCATAGTTCATTGAAATATGTCAGTAATGCTGTGAGTGACTCCTCTGATAAATGCCGGATCATCTCATAATCTATTCGATCAGGACCGGGGGATGAATTCTTCCGAATGTTGAGAGCCATTTGAAGCTCAACCATTGTACACGGCTGATTATATGGTGCAGAGGCTCCTCCTGCCAAGCTGACTTTCGTTCTTTCTGCATCTGCTTTAAACTTCAGAAACGCTGAAGAGTAATGAGAAGAGTTTGAAACGGCAGCAAAATGTGCGCCCAACACATTTGCCTGGTCATGTAGCGAGCTTAAAGAGGGAAAAAGAGGCACTGTAAAGCAGCGGTATTTGCCTTCGACCTTGTGCAGTCGGTCCCACACTTCCTTTGCTGGGACGTAGCAGCTGATAGAGAAAAGAAAACCTCTCCAGGACTTCCTCTTGGCCTGCTTCCTGGTTCAACGAGCTTGGGCCCTATTTCGCTGAAACTCTAATAAATTCATGAATGTCGGATATCTGCGAAATATGCCCCATGCCTTGTCCTGTTTTTTCTTGGAATTGAAAACAATCATCATTCCACCATGGTTTGCACTTTTTGGGGATGCTAGAGGAGGTCTGAGGGATGGAGCGAAAAGCGGCATTAGTGATCTGTTGTGTAATGTATGTGGTGGCTTCATCGTGTGTTAAGGACAAAAACATGCTAGGCTTAAGCTCTGCATTTAGGTTGACTAGACCCCAGTCTGCTTGTCAAGTTTCCAACGAGGGGTACGTTTCATTAGGCTTGAAACAGAAACCAGACCCTCCAGAATGACAGGGAAGTGGTCACTTCCAAAAGGATTATCCAATACTTTCCATGTAACTAAAGAAAACACTGAAGGGGATGAGATGGCAAGATCAATAGATGTAAATAAATTGTGAGTGGCATTCAAAAAGGTTGGCTCTCTCTTATTCATACGGCACAGCCCAGATGTTAATAAAAACCGCTCAAGGACCCCACCACGTGAGTCTTGACGGGCGCTACCCCACAAGGGGTGGTGAGCGTTAAAATCTCCTAAAAGTAAAAAAGGGTGAGGAAGCTGTGCAACAAGTCTTTGGAGATCATGAGGATGCAGTGGAATGTTTGGTGGAATATAAATGGAGACAACAGTGATTAGGCGGTCCAAAAGAAGGCGCAAAGCCATTGCCTCAAGAGGTGTGCAAAGAGGAACCTGCGAGCATGCGACTCCACTTTGAATAGCCACAGCTACTTTACCTGATGCATTTGATGCAGGGCGATCTTTTCTAAAAAACTGATGGCGACGTAGCACTGAATTATGATTATCATTAAGATGCGTCTCTTGTAAAGAAAGAGCTATAGGACGTAATTCGTCCATAAAAAATTAGCATCATCAATATTTCGTAAAAGACCGCGGCAGTTCCACTGCATAAAAGTAAATTTAGCTATTATTCAAAAACAAGGCTAAACGATTAGTAAATCAGTAAAAGTAGTAAAAAACACGTAAATGTAAAACCTAGACTATGCCGCGCAGGGTAAAAAAGAATGTACTACGTCACTTTGGAGGGGTCACTGGTTTTTTGCCTTTATGCTTAGATTTAGCTGTCTGCCAATCCATGTCGTCCTGATCAGACGCAGGCGCAGACACCTCACTGCATTCATCCTCTGCCTCCACCTCTTGGGACGGGGATTTGGGTAGGCTTTGGGTAAGCTCGGGGCACGGGGCTGCAGGCCCCGGCCACGGCCTGATCCAGCAGAAGAGGCAGCGGGTGTGTTGGGCAGGGCACTGCCCAAATCCACCCGTTCTTGCCCCTTTGTCGCTGTAGGAGCGACACAAGAGCCATGCCGCTCCTTGGAAGACGACGCTGTCTCCGACGAGTGCGGGCGAGAGCGTCGACTCCTTTCCCTGGAAGGGGACCGCGGAGTACGAACGGGTACGACAGCTGCAGCTGCCGGCCCATCCTGAGAAGGGGGAGCGGCCTGTGCACACTCTCCACCAGAACGGAGAGGCTGCTGCCCTGAAGGTGCAGGGCAGTTAGCACTCTGGCTGGAGTGGTCGGAGGACCGACCTGCTGACAGTGCATGCCCAGGGAGCTGAACCTTGAGCTTGGGCGTGGGGGACTGCAGTGGCTTCCCAGTGTCGTGAAAAGACGTCTAAGTTGCCACTGCAACTTTCAGTAGTGCAGGCCCCCGCTGCACCACCTCCGCGAAGCCGCCTTTTTGCAAGAACGCAAAGCGATGGCGTGCCTCTGGATACAAGAGGTTTTCCTTGACTTTCAAATTAAGAATGGCTTTTTAATCTTTCCATGTCTTACAAGAGCGAGAATATGCGGGATGAGGGTTGTTGCAGTTGACACAGTTGGCATCGTTAGAACATGTATCTGTTTGATGGTCAGCCTGTCCGCACTTCGCACAAGTGGCTTTGCCTCGGCAGTTCAGGGACCCATGACCAAATCTCTGGCAGTTAAAACATCTGCGAGGATTCGGCACGTAGGGCCGCACTCTACAGTGATGGTAACCAGCCTTCACAGCCTCTGGCAATGTAGTAGATTCAAAAGTAAGGACAATGTGCTTTGTTTTCCGCTCTTGGCCGTCGAGGCGCAAGGAGATACGCCGTGCAGCTACGACGCCTTGGTCGGAAAGTCCCTCAACTATTTCACTGTCTGAGGAGTCAAGTAGGTCATCCTCAGAAATAACCCCTTGGATGGTATTTAGGGTGCGGTGAGGTGTAACTGTGATTTGGTGGTCAGATATGACACTTAAAGCAAGAAGTGCAGCACTCTGTTGGCTTGAATTGATTACAACAAGCAGGTCGCCAGAAGGCATTTTCTTGGCCTTGAATTTCTTTCCGACAGTAGATTCGAGCACCTTGGCTACAAGAAGGGAAGAGAGCTTTGATAGTTGTTTTTCACTTTCAGAATGCAGGACCAAAAAAATTGGGAACCTAGCAGGGGTAGATGGCGTGTTGACTGTGGCTGGAACTTCGGTGCGGACCATTTTCGGGGGCCGATCGAGGAAGGTTTTAGCACGAGAACCCATAACATGGGAAGGAAAGTTCAGTGCCCGGGTGCACCGCCCACCACAGAGCCCAACAAGGTGGAAGGTAATGTGCCATAGCAAGATGGGCTTGGCTGACACAATAGACCCTTCCTGAAAGTCAGTCTACCTACCCTGTGCAGAGCCAAACCCGACGCTTTAATGGCGGCACTACACAGCTTATCCACACCAGAAAATGCGAACTTCTTCGAAAGTATAAAGCAGAAAGGGGAAAAGGTGTTGGTCCCCTTACATCACCTTCGACTCACGAAATCGAGGGTGCTTGATTTAGCCGAGCATGATCTTCTATCACTGCCATTAGGGCGGCAATATTGGAGCTTATGGTACTGCCACAGGGTGACTCTGACTTTGGAAAAGGGTCTATTACTCTACCAGTGCTGCCCTTGCACTATACCCTAGTGTGGTTGCAGGGACAGGACCTGTTTCCACTCAAGTTTGGCCCTTGCCGCCTAAGAAGATGAAAAGGGAAGGAAGAGAGTGTAGAAGAAAAGAGAAAGAGGTGGGAGGAAAAGTGAAAGGAGGAAGAAGAGGGTAGAAGAGGCGACTGACTGAATCATCCTGGTCGGGCCAAGCCAGGACACCCGTCTACGAGAAGCAGGGGCCGAAGCGGTGTATTGCCTCGCCCGGGGGGCCCCGAAGGGTCCGAACAAACCCCGGGCTCAGCTCAACCACCAGGGACCCCTTTTCCCCGGACACGGGTTAAGCCACGCACAGCCAGACGTGGGTGGGCGAACCCACATGGCTCGGGGTTCGTAGTGACGCCACTCACCAAGCACCTACAAAAGTAGGTGCCCCCTGCGTGCGGGCATGGTGGCCCACGTGGCTGGGGTCCGTGGTGACGCTACTCACCAAGCACCTAGCACCTGAGGTGCAGGCGCCCCCTGCGGGGCTCGGGGTCCGTGGAGACGCCACTCTCCAAACACCTGCTTTCACAGATGCCCCCCGCGGGGCGCCATCTTTTGAAAGGTGTCTGAAATTCGAGGTTGAGAAGTTCAGGCAAAGTGGCGCTGATTCTGTCCCTGACGCAGAGGATTCTTTTCTCAAATATTTTCTCGCGCTACTTCCTCGTTCTTGCAATGAAACAGCTAATCTTGCAAAAAAAAAAAACAAAAAAAACAACCGAGAAGCGTGTTACAAGGGTCACGAGCAAGTTCTCGAAAACACCTATTAGCGGCGAGAAGTTTTGGTGGCGCCCTCCTGTGGTTCCCCTTTGTGACGTCATTACCTTGCAAACAACAAGTTAGATGGTGTTTGTTATTAGCATGGTGGAAGCTTGAAATCATTGCGCTCTTAAAGGAACACTGCCAACACCGTCAAAATTAAAGTTCTTTCATTCCTCTTATTTCCGTCGATGAAAATCCCCTTTCCGACGTCATAGTCAGCGTTCGGCCAATCGTGGAAGGCCGACCACAGCGACGCTTTCGGTCGCGCACGGGGCTAATAGTCGGATGCAACCTAAGAACAATCCTTTAGCTCCACCCACAAGCGCATTGCGCCTATCTGAAGTGCCTCCGCCTTCAAGAAAGTAGTTCGCTAGCAACGTTGCTTTTTCTTCCTCCAGTAAACGTGTCTTAAACTACTACAATATTTATTTAATTCATTCAGGACGTTTAAATAAGTTAGAATACGTTTTTGTCAACGAAGTAGCTGTTTAGTAAAGAAAGAAAGTCATGTCCAATGTACCGTATTCCCAATTCATTTTTTGTCGAAGATACTGTCTAACACACCGTCTTCCAGCGCCTTCGATTGAGGGAAAGCGGCGAAAACGAAACCAACCTTTCTCTCGCCAAAATTATAAATAACAAAGCGCTTATAGTTCCTGCAAATAATAAATATTTAGTGATTTACTTAGTTTTGTGGGCTTTGCGCACGAAATGTGTGCTTTTATTTTGTTGGATAAATAGAAAACAAGAATGATTATACTTTTCGGGTTTGACAAATCGGCACCCTCCCAAGTCATCGACACCACCACCGCGCCCCGCTCTCTTTGTCTTCCGTCATGGATCCCACTGAGGCGACATCGGAAAGCGATTCCCCTGATTCTTCTTGGACGAAACAGCCTGGTGCAGCCTTACCGGCGAAACTAAAGCGAATCTTCAAGAAGCACAAGCGAGGTCGGGATTTGAACAGCGGCCAGCGGTGCGTAAAACACGGTGCAAAAAAGCAGAATAATGGACCTCTTGGCGAATATGTGCTGCCACCTAGACACGCGAATCGGTCCGAGACTAGGTGACTGGAAAACAACGCGCGCCCAAGGCCTCTCCCACCCGTTCCACACCCAAAACGTCAGCTACATCCTGTTCACCCGTTGAGGCGATGTGACCTAGATACGGCTACCCCAAGCTCACCTTTGTCCCCATCGTGTGTAATCTTCCGCCCCGAGGTCGACACAACGAAACCGCTCAAAGGCGAGAAATGCAAGATGGCGGATTGTTTGGAACTAGATACTCTCGAACCCAGGCGCATGAAATATTCCGCGCATGCGCACCGCGTATTTCTACAAAAGGTCCAATGGACCTCTTGGCGAATATGTGCTGCCACCTAGACACGCGACTGGGTTCGAGGCTAAGTGGCGAGATAACAACGCACGCGCAAGGCCTCTCCCACCCGTTCCACACCCAAAACGTCAGCTACATCTGTTAAGGCAGCCGAGGAAATGACCAGTCGAGTCGGGGTTCCATGTCAGACTGTTTACTCAGCTCGTGCCGCGTGTTAACGTCGTCGTCGTTAGACTAGCTAAAAGAAGAGAAAGAAAATAAAGCGAAGCAGAACATAACAACATCCTGTTCACCCATTGAGGCGCTGTGACCTAGATACGGCTCCCCCAAACTCGCGTTTGTCCCCATCGTGCGTAATCTTCCGCCCCGAAGTGGACACAACGAAACCAGCTTCCCTTTCTGCCCAGCCAGAAGGAAGAGAGAGAGGGTACTGGAAGCATTTACTCTCGAACCGATGTTTCTACAAAAGGTCCATTTAGCTTTTTGATGCGCTTGTGTTTTGTCTTAGAAGTAGCGCAAAAAGCACCAGAGCACGAGGTCCGTGCCTTGGGTAGTCCTCGGAAGTACATGACGGCGAAGCGCTCGCTCGTAGCATGGGTTTCGCACGTTCGCAACTCAATTGTTGTCGGTGCTTCTGTTAAAGCGCAAAACGACGAGGAAGGAAATACGAGAGAGACGCGAAAGAGCGGCCTTTCCTTTTTCCCTCGTATTTCCTTTAACGCGGTTTTGTGCTTCAATATATCAATTTGCGCTTACTAGTACAAAACAAGAAGCGTGCTTTTTTTTCCAAGAAAGCCGCGCTGAATATTTGGTGCAGCCAAGAAAAGGCCGACGCGGGGGACAAATAGGACTCGACAGCTGCGTCACCGCATGTCAAATACTCGTGATCTCACTGATTAAACGGGAAGTTCAGTCATATACACTTGCGAGTGGCACTGGATAACATGAATCTACTCGGTATCTGGTTAGGGTGCGAGAACGATAAAAACCTGAACGCGTTTCCGGAAGCACGCGACTGACTCATCAAGGAAGAAGAAGAAGACCCATTCCATTCTCGCGTCAGCTCCCAGGCGTCCCCAGGCTCCAGATGGGTAAGTGTCCCAGCCCTATTTCCACAGGTCGATGTATGCGAGGTAGTGGGGTCCTTTGGGGCGTCCCTGTGGTCCAGCAGAGAGTGGGGGGCGTTGAATTCGTGTCGCCGAAATCGTTTCGTTTTCGAGGGACGTTCGAAAGCCCTCTACTGCCACCTCGTCGTGTCGTGGTTGTTTTTGTTGTTTTAAAACATTTTTTGATGGCTTCAGTCAACGCCAACTAGGAGGCAAGGCCTTCTCTTCCTACCCCCCCCCCTCCTCTAAAAAAAACAAAACAAAAAACGTCATCACAATGGACCTCTTGGCGAATATGTGCTGCCACCTAGACACGCGAATTGGTTCGAGACTAGGTGACTGGAAAACAACGCGCGCCCAAGGCCTCTCCCACCCGTTCCACACACAAAACGTCAGCTACCTCCTGTTCACCCATTGAGGCGATGTGACCTATAGATACGGCTCCCCCAAGCTTACCTTTGTTCCCATCGTGCGTAATCTTCCGCCCCGAGGTCGACACAACGAAACCGCTCAAAGGCGAGAAATGCAAGATGGCGGATTGTTTGGAACTAGATACTCTCGAACCCAGGCGCACGAAATACTCCGCGCATGCGCACCGCGTATTTCTACAAAAGGTCCATTAGATCCAAGCAGCACAGCCTAGCTTGAGTCAACATGGCCGCCAACGCGTTTCGAAGAATTTCACACCGAGCGCGACGCCATGGTAGACGCGTTTGCAGCTTTGCGGCGACTTTTATTGAGCTTCAGCCTATTTGCCACTCGGGACGGGCCGGGGGTCCACTACCGATGAAGTCATGCGCAGGCCTTGTCTTTTAGGTGGCAATGCTTTATGACAGATAAGTTTCTTTCTGTTAAATAAAGAGAAAGAAATGTAAACCTCATCTTTACGCGATATACAGCCTGTCCCCCAAAATAGATTTACAGTGTTGTCGTTTTTTCACCACAAAAAATAAACTGCACATCCCCGAGCGGTCATCTTCTACTCAAATATAAAGCGAGCGGTCTGAACAAGATGCGTCAGTTTTACAACTAACCGTTTTTTTTATTTGTAAGTATAAAGTCTTTTAATAATGTTAACAAAAAATGGGGCCTGTTGTCTTCCGTTTTTCGTAACTTGCTCCATTCAGCTTCCAGTATTGCCGATATTCACCCGATGCTACATTCCATTGCGCATTTCACTGCGTATGGTCAGAACGAGATCCCAATCATAGGCTTCTAAGTCCGTCATTTTTCATAATGCGGAACACATATTTCAGATTAACGTGTGGCCGTCAGCTCGTGTTCAGTAGCCGCGGACTCAGGTCCGGCCACCAATGAATACTCCCCATTCTATAACTCCGTCGGCCGCCGTTTTTTGTTACAAACAATTTTTTTATTATTAAAGCGGTCAGTTTTTGAACTTTCTAATTGGCTCGAATCGCTGGCACCATATGTTTTGCGCAAAAATGAGCTTTCGGCAACGCATAAATAAATTTCGCAGTAAAACAAAAACAAAAAAACATCAGCATTACATTTTGTAACTTTTTCAGCAAAACCTCTTGAGTTCTACTAAAGTTCTCTTAAAGTCACATTGTTTTAGATATCTTGACGTTTTAATTAGAAGTTTTAGGTTTGTTTTAGTTAGTTTCATTTTAGTTAGAAGAACACTTATTCTAAAAACAGAGTGTGCAGCTATAGTGATTGCTTTGTAGGGCTATGAATATCCAGGTCAGATAAGTCTGCGTCTACAGTAACTGACAAGGTGATAACGGCAGGTAGAAGCTCCAGTTGTCCCGTCTCTAGCATGAGCTTCTACCGTGGACAAAGGTCAGGAGTCCCGTGCACTTGGAGCACGCGCGCGGGTAAAACACGGTCACAGACATGAAGTGCGTGCTGGAGGCCGGCCGTTTGAAAGATAATGCTCGCTGCTCTTGCCCAGTCTGTAACCACAGCTTTTCTTCTACCCCTGTCAGACGGGCACGTTAAATGACATGTAAGCAAAATGACATTACAGCTCTGCCAATCCGCGTGTTTAATACGACACGCTGCGCGTGCACGCGCCACGTGCAGAATCAGGATCACGAGCTGATTCGCCGAGCGGTGAATGACATTCGATTCAAATGACATTTACTTTCCCGTCTGACAGGGGTATTAAGGTCTGTGCTTACAGATTACGTTTTCCCTTTGTTGCAGACGAGACCGAGGTGCCCATGATGTCGGGTAAGTTTTGAAAGTCGGAATCAACTTCGTCTAATGACTTCGAAGGCTCTAGACGGAGCAGAATATTTGTGAATTGAAATATAATACTGCAGTAGTTGCGCCTGCTGCTTACATAAACTTGGCATATTAGTCAATTGTGTCTACAACTTATATCGTCCTTTTCATACCAACGTTTAGCTTTACAAATGGCAACAAAAAGCAAAATTGTACCGAGGATTGATTGTACACCCGATGAGTGAATTCGTAGCTATAATTGTATCCGAACTGAGAACACCTCAATCTGTATCGTACCAATTTTTATTATGCCGCTTCGGTGGCTCCGAGACAAAGCGCCGGCCTACAGATCCCCCGGTGACGGGTTTGAATCTCGGCCTGGGATCCTGCACTCTGATGAGGCTTATTGCGAAGAAGGCGCTGTGCAACCGAGCCTTGGGTTGCGCGTTACAAGTTCCACAGATGATCAAAATTAATCCTCAATCTACTGCTGGGGTGTGCCAAATGCCCTTCATTGGTTTGCCACGAAATCCTCCCAAATTTGACTTTCCACCCTATAATATGCGTATGCAATGATTGATTTGAGTAAATGTCACCCTGAATGTCGCTAAGCTTAAAGGGATACTGAATCGAAACTTAAAATATACAGGAAACACCTAGAGATAAGTCAAGGACATTTTCTTCGCGTGGGAAAGATGTTAGAGCTTCAAGTTGCAATTTCGGGGCTCTCCTGAAGAAAACACCCTGTCACAACTTATGTAAGCGAGACAAAACACGAATGTACCTTCGCACTGTTTTTTTTTTTGAAAAAAGGGCAATGTACAAATATTTTAGAACGTAGCTACGTTTCAACTTTACTGTTCTTATCAATGAATTCGTTTCGTTGTTGCAGTTCCCATTTCTCATGAATGTCTTAATTGAATTATAACCGTTTTGTCGAATAGGCTGAAGAAGCAAAAGGCAATTTCGAACCACGTACGTTATTGCGATGTCAGTATGCTCTGGAAGAAGTCGATTGTGCACATGCAAATCTGACGCTATTGCTGAAATTAATAAAAGCAGAGTTACAAGAAAAGCAGGCTTTTTGCGCGTCCAAAAGAAAAAAAAAACGAGGAGAGCGTCGTAGTGCAAATAAAGGTGATTTCGGTCCGGGTCGACCATCGTGTTCCCCGTCTTTTACAATAAAAGCAGGCACCGGCCGTTGGACCGTCAGCAACTCCTTCCATTTTTCAAAGTCTACTTTCTTTTTATTTTTGAGAAGACGCTACGCTGTCGCGTTCTTTCTCCTCCTGCTTTTATGTTGTTGTTTTTCTCCTCTTTTTGTTTACTTGACGTTCGACCATCGCGTATTTTGTTTTGCCTTGTTTGGCTTAGTTTTTGCTCTCTTTCCTTCACTTCGGCGCTTACCGCCAGTCCGTCTGCTATGCTGTGCCCGGACATTTTGAAGGCCGTCTGCAACATTGTTGTTGCTGTTGTTTTCTTCCACTGTCGTCTGCGATAACATCCTATTTTCGCCTTCGATTGAGTTTCTAATCCGAAATTTTCATATGTGCTTTTTGGTATTTATTAAATATATTAAAAAGTGCAGGCTCGTTATACATTTATGTTCGAATTTTATTTGTCTACGCCGGAACGTCTGCTATGGGTCATCGTTTGTTGATCAACCGGCCGCCTTCGGGCATACACCAGCGCATACTTGGAGATGGCAGGCATGTCAAAGTTTTTGCGATGTGTTAGAAAATCCTTCTTCCGCTTCCCGAAGACCGAACAAACGTGAGTAATTAAGTTGCTGCAACATTAAAATTAAGCTAAAACAAACCACTAAAAAAAAAAGTGAAGCTCTTTTTTACATGTTGCATGCTTTCCATTAAAAAAAAAAATTTCTATAACCCGGCCGATTGAGTCAAGGCAACCCGCTTTCTAAAGACGTTGTCATGCCGACATTTATCGCGTTCATCTAGGCTTAGGAATGGCCAGAATCGAAAGACTATCTAAAAAATGCGGCGAGGTCATTGCTCATGCTTTGCGCTTTAAGTGAGGTAAGGCAAAGCGAAAGCCTCCTGTATTATCCGTTGCTGACTAACGCGCTCGATATTGCAGCTACAACGACATATTAGTTTCAAAGCGAGCGGCGTTCACTCACCGTGACACCGCCATGTTTCCCCGCATCCCTACCGAACCAGTCACTTGATTAAAAAATCCCTCTCCTAGGTACTGCGGCTAACTTTAGCCGCGGTTAGCGCTTCGAGCAAACGGGCCCAGGTGGACATTTTGTCCGAGAAAGAATACAGCTAAAATGTAACCTCTTGACTAAACTGACTAATTACTTTTTAATTTAAATCTTTAAACTAATATTATTAATGACACCCATTTATGTGCTGATTAGCTCATGAAACTTGGTATTTCTAAATGCAGATCTATGAAAGCGTCCCGTCAAAATAACAAGTGTCCTTTCTTCTATATAAATGATTCCATGTTTTACGTTTACACCTATGAATATATTGGTGTTTATCTAGCCAATACCTTTTTCCGGAATATTCATGTCGAATATGTCACTATTAGGCTATCTGAAAAGAAGCTTTTCAGAAACCCCTGTTTCTCGATAGCTTCGTTTGCACAAAATTTTAAGTTCCCTTTAAACTAGAGTATGCAGCCGCAATCTGGGACCCCGGTATCACCTGGGACCCGGTATCACCATCTACTGTTGAAACCACCAAAAAGCATTCCGTTCTTTTCACGTTCTACCTCGTGACCCTCCGGTGTCAAACGATGGTTGTCCTTCCGGCGGGAATCGCGCCATTGGTTTTTGGTATCGAACAACTGTCCGGAACAAAATGTAACAATGAATAACTTGAACTGCGTGCTCGGTCCAGGGTTTTAAAACTGGGCAGGCCTTCAGTGCTTATTGACTCCATTTCTTTAAAATAAGTGTGTTTTCCTAAACGTTTCGTTGATTTCATTTCGTAAACCGGTAATGGACGCGCCAAGAATAAAATTAATTTATTAGACTGCTTGGACGCAATGTTCGTTCCCAAATTCCTGCTAAGTTTGTTTTGAAAATGGCGCGATAGTTTCGTCGATAAATCGATTTCTATGAGGTACTCTCGGAATGCCTTTTTCGAAAATGCTGCCGTGTTTGTTCCGTCGGTGACGTCAGCCGTCCAAAGCGCATGCATCCCCTTGCACGCACCCGCACACTCTCTCAGCGTCTCGCGCTTCAGCTTCCAGGTTTAGAGCACGACATTTCGAAACGGTGACTTCTACGGCATTACTTGCTTTGTCGGAGTCTTGAACACTGATCGCACCAGCAACGAGAGCAATGTTATCCAAATATCTTAAAACCTGGTCTTTTCGACTTAGAACGACTCGCGAGCACCTCCAGCGACGGCGACGAGATCGTCACGGGCGAACTCGCCGAAGCCCGCGACGATCTCGCACGTGCATTCCGGGTGGAAGATCAAAGGGCAAGGGGACGAGAACAAGAGTATGCTGGGTGTGCATGAGACTTCCGGCTGCCATGACTGGGGGACAGAAATACTTACTGTTCTCCTATGTCTACCTTTTGTTTGCGCGGGTGCGCGGTGGCTCTCGGTTCTCTAGCGAGCAATTAAATGAGAGATGCGCTATAGAAATACCCCAGTGTCGTGCTTCTGGATTGCTGATGCGTACTGGCACAAACAAAATGTCACGGGGTAAGGTATATTGACTATCTCGAAAAGAGGGACACTACCCCACGCTGCCGAGCCTGGGGGATCGGAGGGCGCCGCCATCGACAGGAGTTGCGAGCCTTCTTCGATGTGCTGACGTCAGATGACGCAACGCGACAAACGCGAGAATGCGTCGCCGGCGCCGCGGCGCCTGGACCGACCGTCTCAGTACCAACGATGCGCCATTACGGCACGTAAAAATGCAACGTGAAGCAGAAACATCTGTGCTCGGGACCAGTTCAAGAAGCTCAGGGCGGGGTTTAGAAAGCACAAGCCTCTTTCTTCGGAATTGGCCCTCGCTGCGTTCCTATCAGATTGTATCGCAATCGTCTTGGCAATAAAAGGATGCCCTGATATCTTCGGATGGATGCATGGATGGATGGTTGTTACTGGCTACATATACCCTTTGTGACGTGCGGCAGCTTGCGCCACCTAGCTTACGCTTAAAAAGACAAAGCTCGGTGTTTTTATGTAGCCAGAGATATTAAACTCTAAAACGTTTAGAGCCTCTAACGCCGAGGTCTCTCCTTAGATTAGAGCGATTAACTCTGCCAAGGTCTTTGCGGTAATGTGAACGCTTCATTTTTTTTTTTAGGTTAACGGCACAGTACGGCTATTGAAATTGTATAGAGCAAGTGTATCACTTTCATAAATCGTCAGGATGAAATTTTGGAAGAGACTATTGGTTGGATGAATGAATGAAGGAATGAACAAATGCTTTCTCTAGCTTGTACGGCACTGGAAAGCTGTTAATAAGGACCGGTAATACGGTTCGTCTTGCCTCAAAAAAGGCTGTGACATTACGGGTACAAGAAATAATGTTTTAAAAAAAGGAATCAAATAAATCAGATTTCATATTCTAGGTTATGTTATTTGTCATGGTCTCATGGTTTAGAATATTTTCTTTTCTAACCAGCTCGCCAGCATATTTCCGCTCCTTATAAATCAGTTGTATTTTATATAAACCAAATTTACATAATTTAAACCACATTTATATGATTTAAGTCACGTTTCTTTGTTTTGAATCGCATTTATTTAAAACATAATAATTTTATTTAAACCACGGAAGGTAGAAATTGGTGATTATTTATTAATCGATGTATTTTAAACATGGTACATTTCTTGGTTAGTCCGTCTGTTCATTGAATACGATATCCAAGAACGAAATATTGTAGACGTAACGTTGAATTTAACTAACACCCTTTTCGTGTTCTCGCAAGCCTCGCCAAGCCAGAAAAAACGCTTTTTTGTTGTTTTTATTTTGCTTCATGATTTGATTGCAGGAAATTACGTTATTAAAAAGAAGTTGAAGGCAGAAAAAGAAAACATAGCTACGTTCTGATTTGCATACAAACGCACCGCTTTTTACTCTTGTTCAGGAGAAAATACATAGTTCTCGGATAATTTAAATACAAAACAAATGCCCACAGAAAGCGGAAAATTATACACAAACGGCATATAAAAGGTATGCTTTTATCGCGAAAAGTTTGATTTTAATTAAATCATCAAAGCAAAACAGGTGTAATATATAACAGGGTATAAATTATGATTTAAATTATATTAATTTTTATTGTCCGCCCTGGTGAGTTCCCCTTCTTGAAGAACCCCAACAGAGCCGATCAGGGCGAATAGAGATGAACACCAGTAAATAGCGTCGCTCAGAAGCTTATTATAAAGCGAAAAACGCGACCGGCACACTAACAGCGGGCATGATGTTTCGCATCCACATTGACACTTGCACATGACATATTTCAGTTGTAATCGTATTCCGAGACTAGTCATTCACTAGGACCCTTCGATCGTTCGCTGGAATTGGCTGTCCTTCTGATCTGTAGGAAACAGAGCTCTCACGGACATTTGTTTCGAGAGCAGGGAACTGGGCTACCCATTGAAAATGAAATTGACAACGTTAGTGTGACGTCACCGTTCCAAAAAACCGTTGCTAGGGGCGTTGCTATGGACGAATTCACCGGACTGGATTCTTGTGGCTCCGAAGAAGCGATCGGTCAAAAAAGAGAACATGAAAATTAAACGTCTTAAAATAATAGATAAAAGGAGCCTAGACTTCACAGCTACCACGACGGAAGTTTGCCGTGAATCGGTTGCTTCTCAAATATACTCGAAGACAACTTCCGGTCCTCGAGACGTCCCGAGATGGCTGCTGCAGACGACAAACGCACAACGAATGCGCCCGAAATTACTCAGGTTTGCCGCAAGCACAAGTTCGAATCGCTTGCACAATGATGCGATTTTGATTTTGTAATTATTTTCAACAGTGCATGCCTTAGGAAACTCACCAGGCTCAGAGAAAACGAAATACATTTCCGTGCGAACGAAACTCTGGCGAAAATCATCACACGAATGGAGGTCAGCTAAAATACAGGGAGAAAAAACATCTGTTTAGAACGTGGTACCAAAGCCAGCGTCGGGCCCTCCTTATTATTTTGCTGTTGACGTGCGTTGTAATGGAGGAGCAAATGTTTTGACTCTTAAAGAAGCCGTTTGATACCCCAAAACTTCACTTTTCAGGCTCGCAATATGGGAGTTTTTTTTGGTACGTGGTTATAATCATCACATAGATAAAACGTATTACTGATTTTTTAGTTTTAAGCAAGACCCCAATTAGCCAACGAGCTGGATAATAACATCGGGTAAGTTATATTGCCGCGTGCAAGACCTAGAGGGAACGCTTCTCCTTATAATGAAGGATTCTTGTTTACTCTTACCCAGAGTGTAAAAGATAAGGATGCCACAATGGCCTTGCCTAGTCAGTGTCGAACATTCTCGGTCGAATGTTCGAGGTGCCGAGTGCAGCAGATAAGGATTTGAGCGTTAGCTTTGCCGACTCACTGAGATTCTCCCGACGACGAGGCAAATTCACTCTCGCTCCAGCCAACTGTCACAGCCGACGCCGCAACGCTCGCTGCTGCTGTTTCGGCGCATTCGTTGTTTTGTTAATGTCACAAGTCTGCCGATTAAACCTTGATTTTCAGCTTACGCCCGTCGAGCCTTTTCCATTCGCAACATTTCTGGTGGAGATGCAAGGTAAATAGGAAAGCGTTCCCTGTCGTTTATGCACACGCAATATATATATATATATATATATATATATATATACATATACTGCAGCCAACGCCACGATGCGATGAAGCCCAGCATGCGGCGGCGAAATTGCACTATCAATTCGCTTGCAGTCTTTGTGGGTACGCTATCAGATGCCATATCATTCACGCGTGGGAAAAAGGGCAGGATACTGGCCCATTCACTCCCCTGATTGGTTTAATCGGTCGAGGCATGCCCACAAAAAAAACGAGCACATTGGCGATGCCATTTGGCTGTTCCGAGATTTCTGAAGCGTCTACTTCTCCGCAAAGCTCCTTGGAGAGCCAGTCACAGCTAACTACGGAAAAAACTCGGCCAATATCAATGTCAAGAAAACAAAAATGAGCAGACCCAAGACTAAAAAATAAGAATAAATCGTTCGATTTGCCACCCTGAGTGAAGTACAACGTCATTGGCAGTCGCCTAGCAGACTAGCTACTTGCAAAAGGCCAATACGTTTATTCGAGTTTGAACGTGTTCGTGTGTGGAGCGGCGTCCATGGGGCGGAAAGCGGTAGCAGACTAGAAACTCTGTGCGTCTACTTTCCCGCACAACACTTGGAGAGCCAATCAGCGCAACTTACGGATGCAGCTTAGCCAATGACGATATGGAAATATGTGTTAAGACAGAAAAACGCACTCTGAGTTGTGATATTAGGCAATGCAAAACGTCACGCTTGCAATGCTCATGTCACGACTCAGACTGCGTTTCTTTTTGTCTAAAGATATGTTTCGGCATCGTCATTCGCTGACCTACCTCCGTAAGTTACGCTGATTGGCTCTCCGAGTGCCTTGCGGGAAAGTAGACGCGTGGGCGTTTTTTTAGAATTCTTGCTTGCAGTACGATGCACCCAAGCAGCACAGATTTGGCCCAGCATTGGCCAATGGCTGGCAATGGTCCTTTGGCCAGTGGCCAGACAGTGGCCAGGGATTGGCCGATGACTGGCCTTTCTCTGGCAATTGGCCAATGGCCACTGGCCATCAGCCATCGGCCAAGCATTGGCCAATGAAAGGCCACTCTTCAGCCACTGGCCACAAGACCATCCCCAGCCATTGGCCACTGCTTGGCCAAAATCTCTGCTGCTTGGGCACTTTCGCCCAACGCCTCGCAGAGCGACGTAAAGCAGGCGACACATGCGCGAAGCAAACTGGCGCCGCGGGGCAGTATCATAGCAACCGGAGTTGGCGTCCCTACGTCACTTCCGCGCGCCGCGTCGGCGCTCGGATTTGGTCGATACCGATAAAGCCGCGCGGTGAGACTGTGGCGCGCCTAGCGGCGAGCAGCGAACGGTGCTCGGCGCCCAATTTCACCGCTCATGTGTTCCATGCATGAAGGTGCACTAAAGATGTTTCCGAGATCGTCTGTTCCTGGTGGTAACTCATTCTACGGGGTCTTTGCATCCCAGAAATTAATAAATTATGCTCGTGGGACGTCTATTTTTGTACTAAGAATGTGATAGAAGTTTGTGCCACACCCCTTTCTGAGCAGGAAAGTCAGAAACACAGAATCGAGCGGAAGCGCCGGTAGCGCCTCCGCTGCCGGCGCCTCCGCTGCCGGCGCCTCCGCTGGAATTTGTGCTCTAGTTTCTTCCGTTCAGAAAGGGGCGTGGCACACAGTTCTATCACATTTTAAGCAGGGAAATATACGTCGCACGAGTATAATATTTAGATTTGTGGGATGATAAAATTTCGTAGAATGGGTTATCTCCAAAAAGAGACGATCTCAGAAACGTCTTTTGTGCACCTTTATAAGAGTAGAGACCGGCTTAGCGTTGGACGCGGCAGTAGCGAGAGCATGTTCGGTCGACCAATCAGGAGCCTAGAAAGAAAAGGATAGTCACGTGGTCGCTCGCGACACATCTGGTTCTCCGTTCGCGGAACCTGCTTTTTCGTATTGGGAAGCGGTGAGGAATGCGCGACCAAGTTTGTCAAAGGATGCGATGGTTCGTTGCTGCCACGGAATGGGCACCCCCATTTCATTCCAATTCCATTCTGGGGAATTAGAGTTTCCGATGATTCAATTCCTTCAAACTCCTAGGAATGTTGACACTTGGCCCATTCCCGCTCCTGGAATGCCTCAATCTTTCCATTTCATTCCTCTAATTCTTAAACGTAAAAAATGGCACTTGACAGCTACATTGTTTGTGAATGAGGCCAGCTGAACATAAAAAACACACAGAGAAAAAATATAACATTCGCACCGCTGGACTAGCAACATTTAATGATGCCTCTTTTTCCTTTTCTTCTAATCCTTGATTTCGGTTGTCTTTTTCTTTACACTAAGATTTCTTAATTTTTTTTTACACTTGATTTTGGTTTTCTATTTCTTTACGCTTAATTCGAAAGTTCTTTCCTTTACCGCTATTTCTTCTCATTTAACGCAGTGACCTTTCTGCTGTCGGAATGTTCTCACCCCTTTTCTTCCGTCTTGTTTGAGCGATCTTCCTCTTCCTCTACCTTTCCCTGGAACTGAAATCACTCTGCAGGAAAAGCTTCTCAGAGTTGTGTAGTGCAACGGAAGGGGCACTAACACAGTCCTCGCCTTTTTCGTCGATGGCTAGGGCTTCTAGTAGTTCACGGGCGAGTTGATTTTTATGGCGCCCCACGATGTTTACGTTGCACAACGTTGCCTCGCATTTGCATGCGCGACAATGGGCTGCAAGGTGTCCTGCTGCTGTCAAGTTTCGCAGAGATGCGGCATGTTCCCTGGTTCTATCATTGATACAGCGCCCTGTCTGCCCAATATAACACCTTCCGCATGTTAATGGGATGTTATAAACGACTTCTTTTTGACATTGGGCGTACCTTGTTTTGTGTGCGATGGTACACGGCTCTCGGTGCTTACGTTGGTTTTCGTTTACCTTGCCGCACATTGAATCAACTCGCCCGTGAACTACTAGAAGCCCTAGCCATCGACGAAAAAGGCGAGGACTGTGTTAGTGCCCCTTCCGTTGCACTACACAACTCTGAGAAGTTTTTCCTGCAGACTGATTTGAGTTCCAGGGAAAGGTAGAGGAAGAGGAAGATCGCTCAAACAAGACGGAAGAAAAGGGGTGAGAACATTCCGACAGCAGAAAGGTCACTGCGTTAAATGAGAAGAAATAGCGGTAAAGGAAAAAAATTTCGAATTAAGCGTAAAGAAATAGAAAACCTAAATCAAGTGTAAAAAAAAAATTAAGAAATCTTAGTGTAAAGAAAAAGACAAACGAAATCAAGGATTAGAAGAAAAGGGAAAAGAGGCATCATTAAATGTTGCTAGTCCAGCAGTGCGAATGTTATATTTTTTCTCTGTGTGTTTTTTATGTTCAGCTGGCCTCATTCACAAGCAATGAACCAACTTGCTCAGCTTAAGCCCGTGACAAGCTACATTGTGCAATGTGTTGCCGGCATAAGCAGCATAAAGCTGCCATTATCAAACGCATAGACTATTGCGAAAAAACAAAGCTAAATGCCTAAAAAAAATAACTGATTCTACTAAACTCAAGGTGCTGGATTGTCTGGTTTGACTCGTAGCGTCTGCAGCGGTCCATCCCGAGGTGAAACAAAGTATGCAGAGACTAAAGTCAAAGGAAATGAGCGGAAATTCACTAGCCTCTTTTAAGCTTAACCCACTTGAATTTAAAACATATAACACAGAAAACAAGCATTGGTACAAAAACAAAGTAAAAGGAGCACTTACACGTAAAAATGCAGTATAAAAAAAAAACAAGCGTCGGAGAAAAGCGCAAGATTAGAAGAGAGAAGTAAATCTCGCTTTGTTTTAATGCCGAAGCGAACCGACATTTCGAACTTCAAAGGAGTGCGCGCGAATGAACGTGGAATTCAGCAGGGTTAGCCACCTGCTAAACAACGCTCCTCGAACTATACTCTGTTTTACCTTATGATGTACCACAGGAAAGGCTACAAGTCCTAGCTCCTTGCTTTAGTGCACATCTCGGCGGCACAAGCTCTCGTGCGTTAAGAGCAGCTCCCAACGCTATGAGCTCGCGCTTCTAGCCTTGTCCGCGTTACAACATAAGGTGAAACGGAGTATATAAGAAAAAAATAACTGATCATCTTCGGTGGCGCGCGAGTCTACGAGTTATCAGAGCTCTGCGAGTTATGAGTCGCCACCCGCTCCGTCAGTCTGTGCGCGCGCGTGCATTTTCCACGCCGTCGCAAAAAAAGAAAAAAAAACACTAGACAAAAAGGACTATGAGGATCCGTGCATGGCGGTTTCTTGCTTTGCCGCTCCCTTCGTTCCCTTTGCTTGGTCTTTGGTTTGTTGCTTCGCTCTCGGGCAACACCAGTCAAGCCCGTCGCCTGCGGCCTGCGGCCTACGCGTCCTTGAAAGGCGCCACCGCCACCGCCCCCCCCCCCTCCCCCCTCTGGTCTTTGCTATGACGCTTGTTTTTTGTATGTATTACATTTTTTTACGTATAAGCATGTTAGGGCTCCACGTGGGCTAGCAGTTTCCCGCTCATCTTATTTCTGAGCAATTGACTCGGTGACCGGCTCGGTTCACCTAAACGTAACCCCCTCCCTCCCCCCAAAAGAAATGAATAAATAAAGTAATTAATTAATTAAAATAAATAAAAAATATAGACCCGGGCTCATTCCTTCCCCATTCCATTTCGGGTCAAAGGCATGTAATTCCATTCCCATTCCATTCCCCTCAACGTTGCCACCATTCCAATTCCATTCCATTCCGGGGTCACGAAAATGCGGAATTATTCCGGAATCATTCCAACTCCGGATTGGCAACTCCGCAACACTGCTGCCAACCTCCGCGGTCGTCTCTGCCCCATGTGTTATCCGAAAATTTTCAAATTTTTTTCTAGATTCCAAAAGGTGTTTTATTGCGTGACTATTGTGTTTATTGTTATGGAGTAGCTTAAAATGTATTACTGTAGTTGAGGGGCAATTTAAATATTAAATTTGCTTCCTTGGAACCTTTTTCATAATTAAACTGGGAAGTAAAATCTTAAAAGAAACTTAGTGAGCTTATAAAACAAAGATAATTGAGGATATAAAATCAATTTGCAACAATAAAAGCAACTAATGATATAAACTGCCGGTTCGACATGACAATAATAATCCCTGTAGAAGGGGAACAAGGCGGACAAAGCACAGACGCCAGTCACCTAGTTGTGTTTGGAGTTTTTAGAGCGCAGCTCTTAGGCACCCGTTTCCGGCTTGAGCGGCGTCGCTGTCGGCGTAACCGAGCGGTGCATGTTGGGACATGCACCGCGCGAGCCCCCCCCCGAGCGGTGCATGTTGGGACATGCACCGCGCAAGTCCCCCCCCCCCCCGTGCGGTGCATGTTGGGACATGCACCGCGCGAGCCCCCCCCCCCCCCCCCCGAGGTCACTTGACCCCCCTTCTTGAGGTCACGTGACCCCCCTCCCCCCGAGATCACGTGACCCCCCCCTCCCCCCCCGAGGTCACATGACCCCCCCGGAGGAGATTGAAGGATGAGGGGAGGAGGAGAACGAGGAGGATGAGGAGGGGTATACCCTCCCCTGAGTTCCCTTCCCTCCTCCTCCTCCTCAAGAGCTGCGCTCCAATTCGGCATTACAGGGAGTTGTAAACAGCTTTCATTTTAGAGTGCAGCTATCAGGCGCCCGTTTCCGGCTTGAGCGGCGTCGCCGTCGCCGTAACCGCGCGGTGCATGTTGGGACATGCACCCCGCGAGACTTCCCTCCCCCCCCGAGCGGTGCATGTTGAGACATGCACCGAGCGAGCCCCCCCCCCCCCCCCCCCGAGGTCACGTGACGTCCCCCTGCGAGGTCACGTGACCCCCGTCGTCACGTGACCCCCCCTCCCCCCCCCCCCGAGGTCACGTGACCCCCCTGGAGGAGATTGAAGGATGAGGGGAGGAGGAGAAGGAGGAGGATGAGGAGGGGTATACCCTCCCCTGAGTACCCTTCCCTCCTCCTCAAGAGCTGCGCTCCGATTTGGCGTTACAGGGAGTTGTAAACGGCTTTCTTTTTTTTTTGTTTGTCCTTTGTCCCCCTTGTTCCCCTTCTCCAGAAACTATCATATCATCCTTTTCCAGCTGCCTTACACCTCTGCATCAATTGCTTTATAGTCAGTTCGACATAAACGGTAAAACCAGCTTGACACAAATATAGGGTTCCTTGATGTGAGTCTGTTTCCAGGTGAAGACATCAATTGCTGCATAGAGGTTCACCCGCGCGTCAAAAGCCAACATAAGTAAACATGGAACGGCGAAATGACTCAAAAGCGCTTGCTAGAGCTAACCGTTCGAGCCGAAAGCAGACAGAAGTCGTGGACCGACAACATGCCTCTGGCCGCGAGCGCGTAGCAGCCGTTTGTTGGCCCATTATAAGCTCCCCTAAAATCGCTGTTTTTACCACTGAAGATTACTTCTGACCCCGAAAATATACAAAGACTTCTTCCCGGTGTGCTCGGCCCGCAGAAAAAGGGAAAGGGAAAGGAACTTATTTATAAAACCCTCTAAAACGCAATAAAGAATTCCCTAGATTAAAAAAGAAAAAGAAAATTCATTTGCCCCTAAACGATGAAAGAAATACATAAATCTAGAAGAAAATCCCTAATGTTGAGAACACTGTTGGTCAAGCCGCACAGAATGCCGGGGAAGCCAGCGGGATTATCAAAAGATCGACCAATTCGACACTGTCGCCGGGCGCGGCCATTTTGCATGCAGTTTGCTTACTATTGGCGAGCCGCTACAGACGATAGCGCGCTCTTTTTAGAGAGTTTTAGTAGATTGCTCTGGCACCCCCGCTATGTTCTACGCTAGAGCGATGACACAGCTGCGCATGTGCGACGCTAGCAGAGAATTAGCGGAGCTGGCAAAGCTAGCGGAGGCACGCTGTTTTAGCAAAATTGCGAGAAATGTAGAGCGCGTAGCGCGGGGCCCAAATGTGGGTCTCGCGAGAACGAGTCTTGGCGAGATTCGGGAGGGCCAGCGAGGGACGCAATTCAAGATGGCTGCCACGTTGCGCCTTTCCGCTTCGCGATCGCGGTTCTGAGGGGCGGAATATATCTTGCTGCTGCGAGAAGTAGCTGCGACAAAGCTGCTACAGGAGTGTAACAATTAGCGATTTATGGCCGAAAACTGAATACAGCGATGGGGGGAAGAATTAGAAAACAGAAAGTGTAAAACACAGAGAGGACGAAACACAGACGAGTACATTCTTTCAACTCACAACAAAGTTTATTCCATGGAGTGCGAACGCATGTTCCCCTGTGCAGACTTAGGGAAAGGGGGAAAGGGCAGAGGCAGAGGGGGGAAGTAAGAGGAAGGAAGGGCGGGTGGGAGTGGCGGCTCAGTGCGTCGACCCGTTGGGGTCGGGCCGCTCACCGAGGTCGTCTAATCACCCCGGACAGCTCTTGGCTCAGATAATCTCTCTCTCTATCAGAAAGGGCTAGCGAGGGGGAAGAGACATTCACTCCGGAGTTTTTTATCGCAAAAGATTCGATAACTTCCCTGCCGAATCTCTGAGGATGGCGCCCGAGCACGCGCGTTTTTTTTTTTAACCTTGGCTCACATCCTCCGCATGTGCGGCGATGTACTGCAATCGGGTGCACCGAATCCTCGCTGGGATCGGCGACCTCTTGGAAGGGCTCCCTCAGGCGGTCATTTAGGCACCGGCCCGTTTTGCTCACAGCGCCACGGATTACTTCGCAATCAATGGCGCTGTGAGCGAAAGGTGCGGCCTCCTGCTCGGCCGCCTTTGACGTGAGGACAGAACCGACCAGGGAAGGGAGCCGGCCAGCGGACCTGAGGGATTTCCATGGCCCTTCATTTTCGGGGAACAGTGCGAAAGAGAAAAGAAAGCCCGATCACAACGACATAACAGAAGAGCTATGCTTGTTGCCACCTATTTTTGAATATTTCTCTCGACGACTTTGGGGCGTGGCTGATATAGGGTTGGCTTGGACAGCTTAGACGTCAGTTGTATTCAATTACAAACAAAATGATCACTTCCTACAAATAAAAGAAAGACTAGCGCTTCAATGAATAAGGAAAGCAAATTATATTAGGATAGCGACGTTAATAAACAAATGCAAATAATTACTTTACAAAGCTTTATTGTGCGAAAGCATTAAGGCCGGTTCAGACACTTGTGTTTGAGTGCGTTTGACTGCGTTGCGTCGAGTACCGAAAGCGAGTCACCGGCACATCTGTGCTTCGTATGAACCGTGGAATCCAATTCAATGAATCATCTTGGCACGCGACATAAGCAGCAGGGATGTCCTGGTTTCTCTCTGCCGCAACGCAGTCAAACGCAGTCAAACGCAACTGTCTGAACCAGGCTTTAGTGTATGAAGGAGCCGCTTGTGGCGTTGCGTTAGCTCTCGTATCGCTGTGATCTGTACCGGGTTGGGAACGTTCTACTAAACTTTGAAATGGCGGTTCCGCTACGCTACATATAGCGGAAGTCCTAGCGGATTGCGAATAGCCTAGCGCGAGTGACCAAACGATCTACTCAAACACTTTACTGGATATTGGATGCGGTAGACAGCGTGTCAACGCAACGGTGTGTACAAGCTTGGTGCAAGCGCTCTTCAAAACGCTACGCGTCCGCTTTCCTCTACGGAACGCACCGCTTTCAGATGCAAGTGTGGGATGAGCCTTACGAGTGCAGACGTATTTCATGTCTCGTTATTCGCCAAACTTCCTCCATAACACGGCGAGAGAAGAGAGAGGTGTCAAAATAAGGTCTGAAAATAGGTTGATATTTTACGCCGGCTTCGTACATCTTCCGGCAGAGGCGTTGTCGGGTTGGGGCTCTGCGCGCGCGGGCGCGGACGCGGTTGCGCGCCTCCTGAGCTCGAAAAGGAGTGCACTAATAAGGACGGTTCCTTGAGTTCTTATGCCGCGCCATCTCACAGCGTTTCTAGGGAGTGGAGCAGCCCAACAACAGACACCGTGATGATTTGGTGTCTTCAGTCTGCTTTTTCTTTTAGCGTGCTGCAGTAGAACGCACTGATTAACCATCATACCTGCTTTGCAGTAAAGTAGATGATCAAGATATCTTTGAGTGTTTCCTTATTTAAAATAACATTTCAGGTCTGATGTGTAACGGGAGCCTCTCAGCACTTCGAACCCCGACAGCCCATTAACCCCCTTCAGCCCTTCAGGCCTTCGAACCTCCCAGCGCGTTATAGTATTCAGCCTTTCAGATTCCCACAGACCGTCAAGCCTTCAGAAGCTCAAATGGCTGTGAACCATTGACCAAACATTCAGTTTTAAACGTTATTGAAAATTGGCCTCATACATCGAGTTTTTACATCGAGGTTGTAACTGCAAAAGACGATAAAAAACTAACTTTCGCCCAATCCCAGGCGCACCCAGCTGTAGACGAAAGCGATAAGACCGAATAGGCCTTCGAACTAATTGTTTGTCGCAAAAATAATATATTTCAAGGTACTCACAATGCCGCTAGGTAGCTTCCTGAGATATACCGTAGTTTTACTAATAATACCAGGCAGATGCACCACACGGACACATGTACACTGTTCGTGTGGCAGTGTAAATGTGTCCGTTTAACGTTTAACGTTTAACGTTTACCGAAACGTTTAACGAAAACCACGAACGCGCAACCAACATCGCACGCCGTTGAGAAATTCTGAACAAAGTCATGGTGTCGACTCCGGTGTCTTTTTTGCACGCTAGATGCTTCTGAAGCGGGACGGACGACAATTCGCAACAAACAGGTCAATAAGAGACCTTCTTGATCCGCACATCCAGCTGCTCTAGAAGATCGGTCCCACGCATGGGACGGGAAGCCGACACTGAGCATCCGTTCGTTGTTTTGTATTTAGTTTGCGCTCGTTGACGGAGGAAAAACAGCTTCTGAAGGTTTCCAGCTTAACTTAGAGGGAACAAACAAAGGAGGGGAGAAAAAGAGGCACACACTGCTAGACTATCAAGCATTTACTTAAATTCTTATTTTTCATCTACCCTCATGAGTTATACTATTGAGCTCCCAGGGGTAACTTCTTTTTCGGGATGGTCTTTGGTGGCTAGCGTTCACATGTTCCTGACTTGGTTTCTCACATGGGGCGTTCCCAGAAGATAGTTTTTCTTTCGGAAATAATGTAATGAAGGCGGCACTCACACAGTCGTCCCCGTTCGCCTCAATAGCCAGAGACTCCAGGATTTCTCTTGCAAGCTGGTTACTGTGTCTACCAACGATGGTAACTTTTGCGAGCTCAGGAGCACATTGGCATACTCGACAATGCGCCGGAAGGTGGCCAGCTGACGTTAGTGCACCAATGGATGATGTATGCTCCCTGGTGCGGTCATTAATACATCGCCCAGTTTGTCCAATGTAGCATTTGCCACCTGACAACCGAAAAATGTACACAACTCCATTCTCGCATGGGGCGTAAGGTGTTCTGTGCGCGATACTGCAGGGGGACGTCTGATTCTGGTCACTGCTACAATTCACGTTACGGCACATGGCATATGCCTTGTTGGGGGCTGAGCAGACGACCTGTATGCCTTCTCGGCCGGCGATCCTTTTTAGGCAATTCGTTATCCCGTGGATGTATGGCAACACCACAATAGGTTTGGGGGGCTTCTTTTTCGTTGGTTGTGCATTTGTGTTCTGTTTTTGAGGCACTTGCTTGCAGAGGCTCTCGCATACCGGTATTAGAAGTGTGCTTGTGTAACCAGAGTCCTGAAGCCTACAGAGCTGGCTTTGGAAGCTGTGCCCGACTCTATGGGGGCAAGATTTTTGTAATGCCGAGACGAGAGCTTTGGTGGCCAACCCTCGTTTTAACGTTTTTTAGTCTTCCGAGTTGCTTGGAAGGAATCCATTACATGAGCGGGCTTCATACATCCAGCGCCCGTGGGTAGTTTTGAACTCCAAGGAGGGATCTAGAAACCGTATGGACTGGTTTACCGGAAGTTCCTGGGTGAAAGATAGTCCCGGGCAGGGTCGCTAAACTCGTCAAACAAAAATATTCTTTGTGCTATGACATAGTGGGGGAGGAGCCGAAAGATTTTGGCGAAGTTGTCTGTTAATTTCTCACAAACACGCAGATCCGTGTATCGTCATGACGATTTTCATTGATGGGGCGAGAGATCCCTACCACTTCCTAGGCGCCAAACAAGAGCAGCACAAGAGAGTGCGCAGAGAAAGCGGTGGTTCATACATGTGACGTAACGACATATATTACCAGCTGCGACCGACATGTTTGATGAGCACGATGGAGGCTTGGGTAATGGCATTCTAAAATCAGCACCGTCGAAGTTGATAGTTTGATACCGTACTTATATCCGCCGATAAAGCAGAATTTACCAAAAAGTGTCCCTGTCGTTCCTTTTATTTACCTCGGCGTTTTCAATTTAATCAAAGTGTAGCCCGACGTGGCTATCTCAAAACACAGCCGAGTAGCATTGTCCCCTTTCGGACGGATTTCGCTTCCGGGCAGTTGTCCCCCCCTATCGCGGGATAAATTATTTTATGGTAGACTCTCAGAGATTAGCCAAACTAGGAATAATGCTGCGTTCATCAACGGAGATAAGAGTAATGCCAGGTTGTCAATATTGATGGTGCTGTTTTTAGAACCCGAGGACACCAAACTTTCATCGTACTCCACCAAACTTGTCACCGTTGACTTGAACACGCACCATCAAATTTGTCGCTCACAACTGATAATTCTCACCCTGACGTCAAAGGTATGAACTATAAAAGGACGTCACTGAACGCGCCTGTATGCAACGAGCCCTGGCACGAGTCTCTCTTTTGAATGTTTGTCATGGCCGCTCGTGAGTTCATGGAACGCGAACCGTTTTAATTCCAGAATCTCTAGAACCATTATTTCGAAAATTGCACGCTGTGCTGTTTGTTTTAAAATAAAAAAAAAACTGAAACGCTATGGCCAGAGGCTAGGGCTATCGGCCCAGCTATGACCATAGCATTTCAAAGAGGTATATGAAAAAAATGAAATACGTTTACAGTTCTCTGTAATGTCGAATTAGAGCGCAGCTCTTGGGGAGGAGGGAGGGAGGGTCTGCCCCTTCACCCCCCTCCGTAGCCTCCCCTCCTCCTCTCCTGCTCCCCTGCCATTTAGCGGGGAAACTGAATTGGTTTTGAGGTAACGTGACTTCAAGTTTCCCGCTAAATTTAGAGCCAAACATCCCAAATGCAACCCGTGCGATGACGCCGACTGCGACGCCGACGCCGCTAAAGCCTGAAACGGGCGTCCGAGAGCTGCGTTCTAAAAATTCAGGAGAAGGGATATCCCCTTTTTCACTACCATCACCCCTCTCTCTCTCCTTCTCCCCAACAATATCTATGGCCTTTCCCGACTCCTATTTATGCTTGTGTGCGTGTGTGTGTGTGTGTGTGTGTGTGTGTGTCTGTGTGTGTGTCGGTGTGTGTGCGTGTCTGTGTGTGTCTGTGTGTGTGTGTGTGTTTGTGTGTGTGTGTGTGTGTGTGTGTGCGTGCGTGCGTGCGTGCGTGCGCGCGCGTGCGTGCGTGCGTGCGTGCGTGCGTGCGTGCGCGTGAGTGTGTGTGTGTGTGTGTGTGTGTGTGTGTGTGTGTGTGTGTGTGTGTCTGTGTGTGTCTGTGTGTCTCCGTGTGTGTGTGTGTGTGTGTGTGTGTGTGTGTGTGTGTGTGTCCAGGCAGCACAAGGTGTTGGGCCAATATTGGAAGAGCATTGGCAAAAAGAGGTCCAATGATGGTCCACTTTAGCCAATCTGCTCCCAATATTGTCTATGCCATTATATAGAACCTTCAGTGATGGCCCAGCTTCTCCAATGACCAACCAATATTGGAAGCACATTGGCATAAAATGGGCGATCTTGGCCTGTCATTTCCATTCACTTGCGAATATTGGATGAACACTGGCAAAACATGGACAACGTTGGCCTGACAGTTCCATTGGCTTGCGAATATTGGATGAACACTGGTATAAAATGGGCAATCTTGTCCTGTCAGTTCCATTGGCTTGCGAGTATTGGATTAATGCTGGTTTAAACCGGACAATGTTTGCCTGTCAGTTCCATTGGCTTGTGAATATGGGATGAACACTGGTATAAAATGGGCAATCTCGGCCTGTCAGTTCCATTGGCTTGCGAATATTAGATGAATACTGGCGTAAACCGGACAATGTTGGCCTTTGAGTACCCTTGGCTTGCTAACATTGGATGAACACTGGAATAAAATGGTCAACGTTGGCCTGTTCGTGCCGTTGGCATTCCAATATTTGATGGGGACTGGCATAAAATGGACACTGTTGGCTTGTCTGCAGCATTGGCTTGTCCATGCTGGATAAACACACGCTTATAATGGTTACTGTTGTCCTGTTATTACCATTGGCTCATCGTCATTTCAAGAACACAGTGGCATATAATGGTCAGTGTGTGTTAGTCTGACAATACCATTGGCTTAATAGTGGAAGCATGTTGAAATAAGCTGGTTTAGGCGTGTTCGTTTTACCACAACAAGTTGAAATTGCTCAAGCGCTTGTCAATTTTATGTTTTTTTGTCAAAGGGCAATTCAGGTGCTTTTCTGCAAAGTAAACAAGACAAGAACAATGTACAGAACTTAAAGGGACACTGACAGGGTATTTATGCTCGCCGAGGTTTTTAGTTGTACGTGACATATGAGAGCCCAACTACCCAGAACAAAATTTGCGGCTCGAAATTCGGTTTCTTTCCGCGCGAAAACCGCCGATCAAGAACTGGCCGGTTCGAGTCTCGCTCACTCTCTTTTCCGTGGTCACGGGCCGTTTTCTAAGGTATCGATGCGATTACCAAATTTAATCGAAGTCGTGGGTCATTGAAGGCACACAGTCAATATTAAAAATAGAAAAAAATATGAAACCCATTTTTTGTGGCTTCAAAAAAGCTGCAAATACGTTGATTGAAAAAAAAAAGTAGCACAAACAACCGGAAGCTTTCTGTGCGTTCACTCAACATGGCGTCGTTTCGCGTATCGTGGGACTAGCACTAGCGGATGGCAGCGGACGACGGGCGTTGGACCTCTACTTCAGAACTGTCGTTCACGGTACTGGCGAATTCTGTCTTTCCTTGAAAGAGAAATTTCGGAACAATCAAAAGAACTGATACTCATCCCATAGGACATGCCCGACCAGCAAGCCGATTGCACGAAGACGTCGCCGAGCCGTCGTCCCTTCTCCTGGCTGAAGACATCGCTCGCTCAAACGTCAAGTACGAAATGCGTACTTCAAGTTGAATACGCACGCGTACGGTTACTTTACGAGGTGCGAATGTGCCCTATGCGTGGTGCTGCCCGACTTCAAGCCGGGAGTGTATGTATTGAAGGGAAATCGGCAGCAAACTTCCGACATACTGTCTACCAGCTGCATAATTACGCATGAGAGTGTTCCTTCAATAGCTCAGTGGAAAGACGTCCGGTTCACACGCAAGAGGGCACGGGTTCGATTCCTGGTGTGGGTGTACCTTTCATTTTTTATTTTATTTTTTGTCAAGCATTCTGCGATGTTTACATTTCTTTTTTTTACAATTATCACAGGAAAAAAAAATTGTTGTGGACGATACGTCGCTGAACTAAATGGTATGGATTCCATTTTTGACACCTGCGAACTCAGTGTATATCACTTTCCACAAAATGCAAGGAGCATATAAATCGGGTAGCGTCCGCTTTCCGAGCTTCGCGTAATGGTTCTACAGGAATTGCAGCCAGCCATTGATTCCGACGCGTTGATCTTTCGGAAACTTGTGCACTCTGGCCACTTTCAGATGCAGGACATGTGAGGCAACTCTTCACGCAGCACCTTGGAGTTGGGAGTATTGTTTTCGGAGCTGATCACGGGAATTCACCACGGCACTCGGGCACTCACTACTAATTGCGAACACTTAAATGTAAAAAACAGCGAGCGGAACAAACATAACTGCAAAGGAATACCACGGCGAACGGACGCATTTCGTCTGCTACGTGCGGAAAGAGAAAAACAAAAAAAAAACGCGCGGTCGGGTGTAGCCACGTGACTTCCGCCACTCCCGCTATCCTCTCCACTTCTCCGTTTCGGTTTCGGTTTCGCGCAGTTGCGTTTTTTGGCTTTATTAAAAAAATACGTGACTCTGTAGCAAAATATTAATTGGGTAGTCTTCCGACACCATAATAAATCGCCTGACGAAAAAGGAAAAAAAAATTTGGGGGGTGTCAGTGTCCCTTTAATGGCGATGTTTTGCTCCGTCACTGTGCAAATTAAGGAGCCGCCAGCGATATGGGCTCATCAGAACCGCCAACTGAAAAAAAAAATAAAAAAATAAAAACGATGTTCGCGTTATAGAGTCAACATAATAGATGATTATGTTGACTCTATGATCTCGACAGAAAAACTTCGTACCCTAAGAACGGGCTTGTGAACTGCACCTCGTGTCAGGTGAAGAAGTTCTTTGCGATTGACTCGAACAAGACACTATTCTGAAATGTGGTTATACAATAGGGAATTGTAGTAGACCGTTCTTCTCCTCCGCTACGGTATCCCTGAAGAAAACGCCACAGCTGCGCATGCGCGCCACCAGCCTTATCTGCATAGTTCAAAGTCTTGTGGCGGATTACGGAACGCTATCCGGGTGCTTAGCGGACTGCGGAAACGGTATACTACAATTCCCCAATGACGGCTCTATGACTTTACGGTACTACTGGTGCCACAATAAGAGCCCTAGTGCCTCCTACATGGCGCCAAGGCACTAATAACAGACGACAAAGTTGGTCTTAATTTAGAGTCTAGCCGGATTGCCTAGCCGGATGTTGTTCTTGATTTACATTCTAGCCCCTTTTTTCCGCATTTGATTTATCATTGTCTCTTTTTAATTTTGACATTAGGCTCCGAGCTGATTTCGGAGCTTCGTGTCTGCCAGTCCCTTTTTGTCCTCTTGCTCTAGAGTTATCATGTCTAAGAAATCTCTACTACATTGGTTTTTGGAAACCCGGTTAGCAAAGACAAACGAAAGAATTCGAGAGAAAGAAGTGTGCAGGAGATTTTTCGGTGCCGACGTCCTCGGAACGGCTTCGGAAAGGGCGAGAGAAAGTATTGAGATAATATTTCCCCCCCCCCCCCCCCCCCCCCCCGTTTTCCCCACGCCGTCACTAATCTCTCCAAAGCTCTGCTTTGAGAGCGAAGAGGACTCGGTGTCCTTGAGGGAGGAGGACACTGCGCATTCCTAAGCTGACAGTGCCGGATGGGCTAAGCGCCGGCCGAACCAGTCATCACCTACACCGCTCTCTGCGCGTGGTAACGGGAGAGAGCGTGATCACGTGCTTAAAATAGACCTGCGATTGGTTCACTGAGCTTCTTAGCTTCCTCTACACTCTCAGCTTAGGGGTGATGGAGTCCAGCCCGCTAAACACATGCACACACGCACATGCACGCAAACAGAAAGTGGGACCGCGTGCACCAAGATACACACGATAAGGTAGCGACTGGAAGACGGTGGGGACGGTCTCCTCAATCTCCAACACGCGCATCCGAGAACTGCAAATGGCAGATGGACTTCGCAATTTATGCATGTTTTTTTTTGTTTTTTTTTGTGGCAGAAAGAGCTCTTTTCTCTAAGGAACAAGAATGACAAGATAATCATGCGGGTATTAGGACGCCGTGGTGTGCGTTTCTAAGTTGTCTGAGTGCATTTGATTGCTTGGCAGACCGTTTTTATCGGGCGAAGCGGCTCGGCATCTCCGCCATCCAGGCTACCCTATACTGGAGCCACCATGAACGGCGGTTCTAGAGCTCCGATCACCAGCAGCGCATTCTGTCTTAGTGCCAAGTGCTATCTTCAACATGCGGATTGCCAAGACCATGGTTATTCTTTCGGCAGAGCCTACACACCGGTGATCTTCCTCTGTTGTGGGCATACATGTGACCACTAGCTTCGACGGACCGAAGACACGACGGACCGCCTTCTCTTCCATGTGATTGACAAGGAAAGGTACCCCTGACCATTGGGGATAGGTATTCTTGCTACGCAATGTATGTTTTGCCACTATCCGATGAGTTTGAACCCTGTCGAACTCTGTGCCAGGAATCTCCGACGAGTTAAACGTGTAATCCACAGCGATCGGCCCGAAAGGCCTTGTACAGCGCTATTTGTAAGTGCTTTTTATTCTAATAGACCGTGAGAGACGTTCTGATAGATTATTTTTGTGTTCAAAGTCATTTTTATTCACTTTTTCTTGTTAAAATATGGCTGTCTTCTTGGCGGTAGATGTGTGCTGTAGTAAAAAGTCATCCCGGTATGTCCAAAGCCGAATACCACAGAGCGTTGAGTAGTCCTTATATGCCAAGGTTCGGCTTGTTGGGTGCGAGTGAGTGCCAATTATGTCACCACGCTCTGCGAGTTTAATGGCCAGTAATTGTCTTTACACAACAAGCTATTTTATGTGCGTGATTTATTTTAAATTCTTGATTGATTCAAGCATCAAGTTCTGTTCAAGTGTCATGTTCTTACGTATAACGGGGTATTTATTGAACTGTTAAATTAGTAGTGCGTTTGACACTGGTGAGCTGAAGAGGGACGCCAGCGGCTTTATTTATAAATTGTTAATATTATGGAGGCAATGTGGGTACATTTAAAAATACATATTTCCGTGCCGCAAATACCGTAAATCTTAAAAACGTTTTTGCTTTTCAGATCAACGTAGAAATATCGGTGTGAACTTAAATGGCGAGATTGTAATTCTTAAGACTTTTTAAAGCTAGATGAAAGGTAGAGGGACGCCATGATGTTGGGTTATTATATAGGTTGGGTTATTATATAACCTTTGTACTATTTGATAAATTTTTTAAAATCGGTATAAATATTTTAACCTAGATCGATCGAGCTCTGAGTAAGGACAAGTCGGACGAACAAAACAATATTAAACGCCTGGGCCGTCTTGCTAGAAACAGCGCCTCAGCTGAGACGGGGGGAAAGAAAGCACTGTCAAAGCTAGCGTACGAGCTGAACGAGACTCAAACCTCGACTAAAGACGCTCGCGCGTCCCAGCCTTTACAGTGCTTTCTTTCACCCAGTCTCAGCTGAGACACTGATTCCAGCAAGCCGGCCATGGTGTATTACCTGCGCATCTATTTATTTTAGAAGGCAGTACTAAGTTTTTTTTTACATACAAAATAACGAAAAATAATTCACTGGAAAGGAAGTTTATAATATGGAAAAGTAAACATAAAAAGTCGGTAGGTCTTTGCGAGCTTTTATACTTGAAGCGCAACTGAGCCGATTAATGGAATAGTTAATTAAAGGGCGGCGATTAATAATGAAGCTATGTTTTATTTTGATATTCTTTATTGACAAGCGTAAGAAAGAACTGAGAGCCTCTGAAACCCTTCACCTGAATCCGAACCCCCGCTTCTGTCTCTTTCAGAGTCCTGTGGCCAGGCCCCTGCGTGGAATCCCTTTGCCCAACCCTTTGCCCAGCCCTCTGTCCTGTCCACTACCGAGACTGCCGCCGACCCTGCCTCCGAGTCTGCCTAGGCCCCACTGCTTGCGCAATTTTTGAAATCTTTTTATTCGATTTAAATAAATTATGATCTGTCAATCGTTATGAACAATTCATTTCCATGCTTTAATGATTATTAAAGTGTCCAAATATGGTAAAATTGCTGCATTTATTAGATTTTAGTATCAGAAAGAAAACAGTGCTTGAGAAAAAAGGGCAAGGGACTTGCTCGGTTCTTAGCACTGTTTTTGTGACGCTGCTTAGAAAACTGGCTAAAAAATTGCATCCAATAATGCATAGACAACGGATGCAAAAAATAGCCACTGTATTAGACTGGATGCCAATATTGGAATAGCCAATAGTGAAGCCAATGTTGGAAGAGCCAGTGTGTAAGGCGCTGGATGCCAATGTTGGTTCAGCCAACGGTGAAACCTCTATGCCAATGTTGGGTAAAAAAGCGCAAACCACGTTGGTCCAACGTGGGCTAGAACGTTGGCATACCAGTTGTCCAACATTGGCACCAATGTTGGACCACCATTGGATATGGTGGCGTTTTCGAAAATTCCAACGTCAGACCAATATTGGAACCATTTTTTGCCAACATTGGGCCAACGGGGGTCCAACAATGGTGTGCTGCCTGTGTGTGTGTGTGTGTGTGTGTGTGTGTGTGTATGTGTGTTTGTGTTTTTTTTGTGTGTGTGTGTGTGTGTGTGTGTGTGTGTGTGTGTGTGTGTGCGCGTGCGTGCGTGCGTGCGTGTGTTCTTGTGCGCGTGTGTGCGTGCGTGTGTGTGTGTGTGTGTGTGTTGGTCGTACCTCTTTTTTCTCCCTTTCCCCTGCATTTTTTTTGCCATCCCCCGTCGCCTCCTCATCTCTCAGGCATTACCGACGTCTCTACACACACCGCCTGTGGCGACCCCGGTGGCGTTGTTGAGAGTGGCGGAAGATGAGCTCTAAAACCGCATACACCGCGCACGTCTCCACAATATCACAAAGTTTAATCTTCGCCTCGATTTTGAAGCGAAGATTTTGGCCTCAAATAACTCCTTCCCAAAGTTGTGAAACGCCACTTTGTCGTCACCAATAACTTCCACAAACGACGATCTTTCGACGAGAAGGTTCAGGATATTTAGAACCCTCCTAGGTACAATCTACGTATTATTGATTCTAACGCGGCGTTGGGATGTAGGGACACGCGGGAGCGACGTCATTAGTGCAGCCCTTCAATCGCCTGGCCCCACGGTGTTGCTCGCGCCCGCTCCGATGAAGCTCGCTACGACTTTCTGTTTCGCATTCTCGCAGAAATTTGAGCACCGAGAAAGCTTGGATGATTGACATCTCGTCCCGCGTGACGCCATCGTCACGAGAGTCCAATCAGCACGCTCCGCGAACTTCGACCCTAACTTTGTGTTTGACTCGTTTAGCGACCCAGCTGTGTTTAAATGTGCGTATGACACCATCTAAACACCCGTTACTCGGGTCGTCTTCATCGGAATTACACTGTGAGAAAGTCATCTACATACCGGAAAATGGCCTCGATGCGTTGATCCTTTAGATTTTCTTGGATATTCTTAGCGCATGCTGCAAGGCACAAAATCGCACAAGCATGGGGGTACTTGGGATCCTATGCAGACTCCACTTTTCTGTACATAGTGGTGCTCCTGATGTGATACCACAGTCGCTGTGAGGTAGATTCCGAGAAGCTCCAAGAAGCTACCGAGGCTCATACCAGCTGCATTTTGGAAGTATTGAAGCCCCTTCTCCTCGATGGTTGTTCGGAGGGTCATCAGGAGAGTGGCATGGGGAATCGAATAGTGGATGTTCTGGTTATCCAAGGAGAAACACGAAACAATTTCACATTCTTTTTTCTAAAGAAAGGAAATTACGCGTTCCGAGTTTTGTAATTTGAAGGGGTCATTTACTTTAACTTTTGATAGAATCTTCGCCAAAACCTGTGACACATGACTTGGCCATGTGTGTCTCTCTGATACAATGGTGCGAAAAGGAAATCAGTTTTTGTGTTTTTGCCGAGAAAAAGACACACAATTCACCTTGTTGCGATTTCTCTGATTTTGGCGATGAGGCATCTGCATTGTTCTTTTTCGAATAATTTTAGGGTGTTTTTTTGTTTTTTTTTTGCTGAATAAGTTAGTTTTGAATCTACTTGTTTGAAGTTCTTCGCTAAGCTTGTTGGGCTGTTTTTCCATATGACCCCGAATCCAGAACTACAAACCCTCCTATTTGTCTGAAAGGCATAGCCTTAGGTCTTTGCGACATAGTTCCTGCACCGTTCAGGCAAAGGTCATCTTTGGAGTGTGCGGGTTGCGTAAGTCAATGTGCTCCTGATTTCGCAAACGTTACCATCGTTGGAAGTCACAAAAGCCAGCTCGCAAAGGAAATCCTGAAGTATCTGACTATTGAGGCAAACGGGGCCGACTGTGTGAGTGCCGCCTCCATTACGCTATTTCCGAAAGAAAAGTTATATCTTCTTGGAGCGCCCCATGTGAGAAACCAAGTCAGGAACATGTGAACGCCAGCCACCAAATACCATTACGAAGAAGAAGTTACCCCTGGGAAGTCAATAGTAAACTTCATGAGGGTAGATGAAAAAGAATAATTTTAGTAAATGCTTGATAGTTCAGCATTAGGTGTCTCTTTTTCTCCCCTCCTTGGTTTTTTAACTCTACGCTCATCTGCGAACCTACAGAAGCATGCCGTTCCAACCAGCTCAGCTCCACGCAGAAAAAAACAGGGCAACCAGCTTCTGACATAGGCTTATCTCGACTGACCAAACACAGGTTATCTACAAACAAACAGACAAACGTCCGTCTCCCATTTGCCCCATGCACCTTCTCTGCCTCTGAGAGAGGACTTGGCGAAGAAAAACAGTGCGAGGGAGAAACAGCGGAAACTAGGAAATCTGGGCTGGAGAGGAACGAAGTCCTTTCAACATCAAGTTTTTTTTTTCGTGCGCACCTTTTTACACGTCCCAGGGGCCACGCCACCACGGGAAGGGACGGGGGATCGTTGTCATGTCGGTTCGTTCCCTCTTCGTCGTCCTTGTTTACTAAGGCTGTATTTAACAATGTGCGACGGGGGGAACGTCTCCTCAATTTCCAAAATCATTCTCGCAACCCAATGCAAGATGCCCGAGCGGCTTACCCGTCGCAATATATCCTCAATGCTTACGTGAGCTCTTCTACAGACCCCTTTAAACGATTTTGATGGGTGCTGTGGTTTCATTCAAAGGAATGAGACAGACCCACAGGCCTCTCTCAAAAAGCACTGACGGGTCTCTTACACCCTTTCGTAATTTTTAAAAAGTACGCCATGCCCCTCATTAAACTTTGAAGGATTTTTGATTCGTACGTCAAATCATTGCAGAAATCCTGGTAGCCTTAATGAAAACCCGTGTTTGGGGCATACACGGATTTTCAATAACGTTAATATTAGACGACCAGACGTGAAAACGCCATCAGTGCGAAAACAACACACAAAAAAAACGTACGTTTCGTTTTTTTTTTTTTTTTTTTAATTCATTTTGCGTAGATCGCGTTTATAAGTCGGACCTTAAACGTGCGACAAGTTTCTCTTCTGATATCTTACGCATTTTGTAAATGCGCGATTTGTTTAGCTACACAAACTAAGGGCGACTTTGGAAGACCCCAGTCTTTTTGATTTTGCTATGTATTTAGTATTTTTAACTTTAAATTAACTTTTGATAAAACTGCAAATGAAGGTGATGCCAAAAGGAACATTTAAATTTCCCTGCAGTTTCTAACAGAGTGATGTCACATGGTGTGTAGCTAGCAGCAGGAAGCCTAAAAATCCAAGCATTTTGTGCTGTTTTTTTTTCTCGTTTTGCTGGGATGCTGGGATGAGCTTTACCAGCTTTCATAACACAACACCAAACTTTTTGTAAGCCGTCGGGAGAGAGCTTTAGAGCCCCCATAATGCCATGTATTACAGCATCTCAAGTCACGTTTTTTGTGTTGCCAGCACTCTAAGAACAAATTGGAAACTTAAATATCTAGGCAAAAGAATGATTGTGACCAGCAATTTGGGTGAGTATTTCAGATGTGGCCATTCCTTTGGTGAACCAATTTTGAAGAAACTCTGTGGCGTGAAAACTTTCTGCGGAGCTATTCCTTATGCGGTAAAAACACGACGGAAAGATCCAACACTTTGCCCCGCGGAGTGCGCGTCACGTGATGCTGACGTCACGCCTTTCTGACCTGGCGCGCAGAGGTTTTAAGCTTTTCTGGCTCTGTGTAGGCGGCGTGGAGGAAATGCTCAGACGGTAGCTACAAGCACACCTCGTCAAGCTACGGTTGGAGACACCTCGCCGGCTGACGTCACGGAGGGGTTTTCTTCTACGTGTGAACACCGTATTAACCCTTTGATGCATAGTGGCCACTACAGTGGGCAAATTTATTTAATTTTTAAATAAAGTGCTAGGCCGTATAATACCCGTACGCATGGTGTCCATTTAAGTGGATATATGGGTTTTCGATTTCCATTCATAGATGGCGCCACCGTACCACTGGTGTTGACATATTCAGCATCTAAGATGGCAGCTTCCACAAATTCCACATAAGGCACATGCATCCTCGCTAAAGCGTCGTAAACTATTGAAAAAACTGATTATCTCTCTGTTAAACACTTTCATGCCTTTGAGGAAGTCTTGAGGTGTAATCTGTATTAATATGAGTGTTCAATAAGTCTTCATTGTTCACTAAGTGATGTACTTGTGGCTTGGCTGCTCTGGTGGACACCATGAACAGCAGCATTACGGGGCAGGTGCTATGCACAAATTGTTTTTGGTCAGTGGCGCTGTAGATATAATGAAATGGTCCAGTTTTTTGTTATAATGAATAAAGCACCATAATTCTACATATTCGAAGGAAAAACAACAACTATATTTTGTATTTTTTGTTTTAGTGGCAAACGGTTTGCTACCATTCGCTTTTGAGGGAAGTAGACATGGATGCTTTATTGGATATTCCACTATCTGACTCAAGAATCAATGTCCTAAATGAAGACGCGTCTGCCGTCAGGAAGTTATGAAGATTTTCAGAGAGCGAGGATGATGACATCGATTATGCCATTAATGATGATCAAGGCAGGTGTGATGATAGCTCGGAAGATACCAAGCCAAAGTGATGAAAGTGATGATGAGGATCGCGGACACGGAAACCCAAACTCTGTCTACAAGAAAAGACGTCGAGTTCAAAAGAAAAAGCGAAAGTTCTGTTCATGGGACGAAAGGGATCTTGTACCCCCAGTGCAAGCTATCCGCCGTAGTGGACGTTCTGTAATTAATAAACTACATTTCTGAAAGCTAAGAAGAAAAAAAAAAAACCTGGGTATCGAGCTCAATACCAATGCCTGCAAAAACGCAGGAATTTTATGATTTGCATGCGCAGTTTTAAAGTACGCAACAAAGGGTTAAGAGCGAGTGATACACCGCACGCTCTGTAGAAAAATGAACACCCAATTTTTTTTTGTGTGTGGGTGGTGTGTGTGTTTTGGTAACGTTAATTGTACACAAAATGGTGTGAGCAGCTACAGCGCAACTTCTGTATTTCTGTTTTTCTTCAGAGATGTCCGGCATGGACAGCACCGCTGCCCCGAGTAAGTTCATTGAAGCATACCAAAAACATTTTAACCTGACTCGTGAAGTTTGTCTGTACCTTGAATTTTTCGACCTTTTCAATGCCCCGAATTCCCACACAATTTTGGTTCAAAGAACTGTACTACCTGGGATGTTAGATTGTAACCACACTCCGATGTCAAGCGCTCGCGCATTGCACCCAGTATATGCGTTATGTTCAACTGTCGTTACCCTGTGGTAATCTCCGCAAGTAAATATTTCTACCCCCCAAAAAAAAAACACAAATCAAGTTTTGCTGTTTGGAATATAGAACCGGATATCTATCTTAAATCTATCTGCCCTACAGTTTTTTTTTAATCCTTTGTCTCAAATTCGGATTTTAGGCTTCCAAAGGCAGATTTTGGTTCCATAATCCTGATAGTAATATATATATATACTGGGATTTTCGGGAGGGATTCCGATGACTGTTTTTCATTAAATGTCTCCGCTAAAACTAATTGCGTTTAACGAATCATTCTTTCCTCATGTCATGGCGGAATAGAACTAACGGCCATCCTTCATCCTTGCCGTGACTAAACAGCGGTGTTTTGTAATCCTCTGCTGTCCACCTATAATTGAGTACATGTATAAATTCAGCTGTTTCCTTTTAAGTTGCGCATTTTGTAACTGTTTGGTATCTCGATTTCATTGCATGATACGTTTCCCCCCTCCCCCTCATTTAATGCGGGGCCTTTAAGAGTTAAAAAAATTTAAATGTAATGAGAAATGCTATGCCAAAGAGGAAGTGAATGAAGTAATCAGCTCTTTGATTCCACGGCGTCAGCTGCGGGGAATGGGAAACAAAAAAAAAATGGTCCCGGAATAAATGGTCCCAGAACTAATGGTCCCAAGTACAAACTAGAAAAAAATGGTCCCAGATAAATATCGGAAATGTGGCTTTTGCGTTTTCTGATAAATCCGATAAAATACAATAACACTCGCCGAATCTGGAGGCTGCCGGTTGCATGAACTCGACCGATTTTTATATTCTTCTAGGAAGCTCAGAAATGTTTGGGCTATGGAAACCTTAAAGGGGCCATGAAACGATTTTCCTACTTCTTTCTCCTTAGCTTTAATCCTCAACTCGAATGCGAATTGTGAAATCACGTCGCCGTGACATTCTTCGGCACCGGTGCGATGACTCCTGGCTTCCACCGTGCTGTTTATGCACACCATAGAACTTGTCATTCGTAAGTAACCGATAATTTCCGTCAGGGCACTCATTGGCAACGAACGCGAATCCGAATATTCGTCGACGGATTGATTGTTGACGAGCGCATACGTCCGAGTGACGCAGTTCTCGTGTCCAATGCGTGAGCTTTGCTCGGCTGGACGTCAGGTTGGCACCGCTGACGCGCTTTGGAACCGCGGATGTATCATAGTGAAAAGGCGGAGAGCTTTCGAAGGAAAGAAGGTACAAAATAGTCCGCTATATTTTCAAATGTTCGTACCGAAAAGCTGACTGTTGACTTTCTACCCTCTTTCTTTTGGCCAACTAAACGGTATGCGATTAGTAAAGTCCTAATTAAAATCATTTATCCCAGCCCAAAATTCGTTTCATGACCCCTTTAAGCACGTATAAAGGCTCGAGCTCCGCTCGTTATGTGTGCTACCACCACGCGTCATGACGAGATGGAAGTAATTTGAGTTTTGTGACTTCAACAGTATGACAAGGGGGGAGGCACTCATTTGATCGAATAACGTTTTACCGAACGCCCACGTTTCACCGAATGACACTTCAGCGAATAGTCGGCCCCCACGAAGCGGCGTTTACGGGTCCAAGGGGGTTCACATTTTTGTAATGAGCCGCCGCAGACTGTCGCCGCGAGGTGGGGTAAGCGCAGCGCGGATGGGTGGGTTAACACGCGCCCCCGTTATTCGCTAAAACGTCGATTCGCTCAGGTGATATGGACTAGGGGTACTCATTTTTCGTTTCAAAGAGCCTACTGATATAATGAAGATTATAAGGCCTCTTGTATAAAAATAGTAATAACTCATATAATATCGTAAAAGGTCACTAAATTAACAGTCAGGAGATTACTGTTGGGCAGTATTCAATTCGAAAATATTTGGACGATTTTGAATAAAATTAAGTTCAATACTCGACCAGTTCCTTCGAAGTAACCGGCCTCAAAATATAAACGAGATCCTTCATTCTACCTAGATTGCATAACGGATGAGGTATATTGCATGGTATATCTTAGTTTCCAAACAATCGTTTTACGGGACCATTTTTTCCTACCTTGGACTTGGGACTATTAGTTCCGGGACCATTTGGTTCGGGACCATTTGTTCCGGGGCAATTATTTCCGGGACCATTAGTTCCGAGACCATTTGTTCCTACACCCGCGGGGAATAAACCTTTACTAATTTGCAAAAATCTGTTTCTTTTTTCGCTCTTACCACATGTGAAAATTAGCCCATATGATGGGTCTTTCCTAGGCCAATATATTGAGGAAAGCAATTGCCACAATCGAAAGTTATATATAAAAATAATTACTCCTGGTTTAATATTTATTAAGCCTTTTCAGTTAAAAGTGAGGAAAAACGTTTTGAGGGCAATTTGGAGTTTGCGTGGTCGAGAAAAGAAAAGAGAGCAGAGTCAGAAAGATTTTTAGTTCAAACATTTTCTGTTTCCGTTAAATAAAACGTTATATTACAAAACCCGCTTTCTTTCACTTTTTTTTCACAAAGGCTGAAGTCTCTATGAGTCAATAGAAGATTAAATGTTTATTCCGTAACTACCGATTAAAACAGGTTTTTAATTCGATGTCTTGACAAAAGAAATTTGCTTGCATAGCGTCATATTAAGGATAAGCTTCAAGATTATGGCAAGCAGGGATGATTTTTACTACTGATTTACGTGTGTTTGATCGATAGAAGCCGCGCTGTATTCTTGAAAATTACACCGCGAGAAAAGCCCCTAACTCAATAGCGTTGCACGCTAATAGGCCTTTGTACAACCTCATTCATAAGGGGAAAACCTGCGCATTCGGCGCTGGGAGACAGCCAGTTGCGGTAAAACGTAGAGGAGGAGCAGCAGGCGAAATGACATCGTGAAGGCAGCGAAACGCAGTTCGTTGAGCGAAGCACTTTTTTAGTTTTATATTTTCCCAAAGGAACGAAAACAAGAAACACGACATCACCTGCTCCTCCTCCCATTTTAGTAGGAGTATGAGAATACAGCGAGGGAGTCGTAAAGAAGGGTACTTTGTAAAACAAAACTTAGTGCGTTGCTAAACAAAAAAAAAATACGTTTGCAAAAAAAAACATTAATGGAAAGTGCGATCTAGGAAACGCGTCATCTCCCTTTTATCCTAAGTCATGTTGTGTCTTACGTTCTTTCCCTGTTCTGGCGGCCGGTTTTGGCGTGTGAGTCGCAGGTTTTACCCCTATATAAGAGGCTATTACCTCTGTCACTCCAGTTATGTATGATATGCTTGTACAAACTGAAAAAATATGCAACGCCATTATAGTTTTGTGTCCTCATTAGGGCGTCACTTCGAACCCTGGTCAACGACACGCTGATTAATTTTGCAAAAAATATACACAGGCGCTTACATGTATAGATTAGATAATAAAGCGTATGCATTCCCACTTCTGAAATTCGAGAACGATTTTCATATATTCAAAACGAATTTTGTTTATGCCAGCATTTGTTGACCGAGACGTATTCAAAATTCGCAATTAAAAAAAAAGGCCTCAGAAACAATCGCGAGTTCACGTCAACTAGTTTATATTAAAATAGTAGCAATAACCCACAAATGGTTAGCTCAAACAGCCTTGGAACTTAGACAATGAAGATTTTGAGTCAATCACCGCTGGTCATTCATTTAACCAATTTAATAACGAAGATTGAAGTCATTTCAGTCTTACTTGCTGAAGTAGTTAATCACTTCAGGTGGAAAGGCCAAAGCATTAATAATTTGGATCTTCCTTCAGCAAGGCTGATCGAAATATCTGAAGCGTAAAACACACCAAAGTGGCAAAATAAGAGACTGTAGAATTTTTTCATTGGAAC
>JABSTQ010011458.1:677500-750756 GCA_013358835.2 Ixodes persulcatus
TGTGTGTGTGTGTGTTTTTAACAACGCTTTAAAAGAAAGATTTCTTATTACATCCTGTGTTTGACTGTTTGCCTATCTTGATAACGCAATGTCAGAGTTTTTCATATGCTAGAAAGAAAACAAAATGAGATCTTACTGGAAAGACTATTATTATTAAATGGCGTATTTTTGTGATCGTGGCGTTTCTTGGGGATAACGTAATAACTTGAGACGTCTTGTGTTTGTCCCGTCTTTGTAGCCTCAGTCTTGGGCTTTAGAAACGTTTAACGTTTATTGCGGGCCTACATTGCTGCAATTTGTATTACTAATAAGAACACAATTAAGATATTTTAATACGTAGTTTTTCAAGCTCTAATATAATTTGTTGCTTATGATTTAATTACAAACACGCGAGCAAGCATGGCAATTAAAAGTGTGCAAACTATCATCACTGGCGCCAATTGCAACATTTTTAATTCACAAGTTATAAAATAAAAAATAGTCTAAAATCAATGAACACATTCGATCTATGTAAGAAATCCACGTAAAATTACATTAGTTGTGGGTAAAGTATACATGTGCTATCAAAGTCGCAACTTTTGACAATCAGCAAAACTTCTGAAGTCGCCGCTAACCCCCCCCCCCCCCCCCCCCCCCCGGTAAAAAAAAAAACAAAAAAAAACAGATTTCTTTTTTTTTATTATCGATCTTTCCAGAGCATTTAGCTTCTTCAATTTTTATGCGCCGTCATTTTTGCTAATTCTAGCCTTTGCATTTCGAAGGAACGCCCGCCCGCTTGTTTGTCTGCTCATTTGCAGCAAGTTTTGTTGACGTCGGAAACCGGCGAAGAAGTTTCTTTTTTTTTGATTGCGTATACGAGCGAAAGCAAACACTGTGTATTCGCGTTAGTGTTACGTATTTCCCACCGCACGTGCGCGGAGCTCAAAATTTTGGTCTTGGATTGGAGCGTGGCGACGACGCGCATGCGCTTTGCGTTTTCGTTTGCATCTATGCGGAATACTAAAACTCTCTAGTAAGGTACGATCCCATACCGGCTGCAGCCCAACATTGAGACAGTGAAGGATGTTGTTTGCATTCGGAAATGACATTTCGCGAGCCACGATCGCGAGCAGTTCCGCCGTGCCCGCTGAGCAGGAGAATCCGGGGGAGCCTCACTAGAACGCATCCCGTTTCCGCCGCGGGAGGGCGAGCGAAGAGATGGAGACGCAGAGCCGTGTATTGGGAGAGTTTGGCCAATAGGCGGAGCAAAGGCCGCCGCGAGCGCCGAATATTCCCCCCACGCTTAGAGCGTAAACTAAATTTGTGACAGCGTCGACCAATCAGGAGACCTCTACACCATCTCACAAATGTCTGCAGTGAAGACAAAGGCACAGGCGCGTGAGCCTAGCTCAGCGAAACGCTTTTGTTTGTACGAGACCTCGTGCATAGGAGGCACTTTCCAAAGCCACGCGCTCGTGCCCATGCCTTTGTCTGCACTGCTAGAACAGCGTCCTGAGACTGGCTGAAAGAAAACAGTGCAAAGGGTGGGGTGCGCGAGCGTCTTGAGACGCGGAGTTCCGCTCGGCACGGCTCAAATTATACTTCGTTTCACTTTATCTGCGAGCGACGCCAAAGCTAGAAGCGCGAGACCAGCGCTTTTTGCATTTCTTACCAGCTCGCGCGCTCGAGCAAAGCCTGAACGCACGGAGCTTCCGTGCTCGCGCTTCCAGTTTTGCCTTCGCTCGCACATAAGGTGAAACGAAGTATAGTCGTGTCACATATTTAGATCACACGACCACCGCTAGGGGCTGTTTCGCGGCCTGTGGTTGGCCCCGAGATGCTCGCCTATTCAAACCAATGTATGGCCAAATTCTCTCAATAAACGGCTCTGTGGAGACGCAAATACCGGCGGCTGATCTTTATTTTTTATTTTTTTTTTTTTTTGCGTGCAGTGATACCAGTGGGGTTCTTCAACGCATCGATTCCCACCTCAACCAAGGAAAGGTAACAGTACACACCGGTTCATCTAGTTGCACGCAACATTTAAAAAAAAGGTACAGGAGAGTAACTTAAGTGGTTGGAGAGGAGGGGATAGATATAGAGTCCCTGTTGCCCGGACCTTCTTTTGCATATCTCAGACATCGCTTTAGGTGCTCCTCGGAGATCACTGAAACATTCGTATAAAAACGGCTTTTCTCCACCCCCGCCCTTGGCTTCCATGGAACTGCGGCCAACTAGTTGGAGCGTACTAGTTTACAAACACTGCCGCTGAAGTTGATTTCCTTTAAACGCGAAGGAGTCACTCTCACTGTCAAAATTCCGTCAGTATCGAGTGATTTTGAAAACGCTCGACCGTGGCGATCTTTTCCCTACTTTGAAGGCACGCTTGTAAAGACTGGATGACGCCTCCTCGTGGAGTTGCCTATATGATGGTGTTTGACAAAATATCCACAAAAATGTCGTGAAGTTGATACCCATCTCACACGAACTTCTCGAAACTCAAGTCTGTTGTGTAATATTGCATAGGCCGAGCATTCGTTGATCGGAACGTTATTTGCCACAACATCCCAATGCCACTGGTATACCCATCAGGGTCAGGGGTGCGTGCTCGCTCAATATCAGTCCTGGATGGGCATCCGGCTCCCTTTTATGGCGGACGCTTGTGCGTCCTTCCTCGAACTTCTCTGTCGACTCCAGCACATTTCTTCGCGAAGAAACATTTTCTTGATACTACGCAGTGTGTTGGGCTACAAGACACATCCTCAGATTACCAAAAGCGAACCACTGCACGCTGCTCTTCCGTGCAAATTTCAAGTCGGGTAGCCATTGTTTCTCGCACATCAGTCAGAACTGAACTGGCTTAACATGTTAAGACCTGCAAAGTGGTGACTGGAGAGGCAACGACATTATACGGAAAGTGCCGATAAGGCAGCCGACAGAAGTCTTAAGATAATCGGAGAGTGGATAATTTTTTAACCACCCGTGTACAAATACATCTCTGTTCTTAATTGACAACTATTTCTTTTCCTAAAAACGAAAAACAAAAGTGACGCTCGTGTAAATGTTTGGTGCTTTTGCGGACCCACGTGATGTGTTGTGTCGTTTTTTAGCAAATAAAAACAAACATTACTATTTTTACCATGAGCTTATTGAGCCTGGCATATATGCAATGACGTGCACCCCAATCAGAGTCTCCTAAGTAAATATGTCTTGGTATACGTTTTGATTACTGGTGTTTTATTTCCATGTCCTCCAGTTTTCTTTAAGCGAAGGGGCGATGTTTCTTGTCTTGAGGGGGATCGGTGGCCGAGTGGGCTAGCGCACGCCAGCTCAGAGCACGTGGAGCGGAAGCTCGCGCCGCACAACCAAGGGATCTTGGGCTGAATCCCCAGCCCTGCCCGGTTCGATCTTGATAAGCATCGTACCGGCGTGCGGTCGTGTATCACAGCTGCGTGATGCACGTTAAGGACCAGGGTGTAAGATAGACAGGTGGGGAAACGGCCCATAGAGGCCTACAGCAATGCCGTGACCGGATTGTGTACTCGTCTGCTTGCGGGTACCCCCGATTTGCGACAGATGGCGCTGCGGCGAGAAGAAAAAAAAAATCTCCGTCGGTTTAGCCGGTCGCCACCGGTCGCCCACCTGGAGTGAGAGTTCGCGGTGCTCCACATAGATGGCGCCACAAAAAAAGAGAAACCCGAAAGGGACACAATCCGGTCGCTCATTTGGCTCTCGTTTCCCCACCTGTCTATCTTACACCCTGTTAAGGACCCAAGGCTAGCGGGTGTGCTGCGCTGGCTAAATTTCTCATTTACATCTGAGAAACAAGTCGTCCGTTTTTTTTTTCTGACTAACTTTCGGCTGTGTAAACATACACGCAATATTAATATTATTATTGTTTATTTTGTCTTAAGATATTGATCAAGCATCCCAGTTTTCGCTTTTATGCAACCTTAATTCAAAACGTCTTGCAAAAAAAGAGAGAAGAAAACGCTGAAGAAATACGCGTTTAGCATGTTATATATGTGATGACTTTTGCGTGGATTTTAATCATACGCTTCAAAACTTTCCCTATGTTTGCCTGAACAGCTAATCACGGCAATCTACGGAGGAAACTACTTGATGACTGAACCCCCCCCCCCCCCCCCCATTAAAAACGTTCGGACATAAAAATGAAGTTGCGACATGAAACAGCGTGAGCACGTGAAGCGTCCAGAATTCAAGACATCTGATATTAGATATGTCAGTAACGACTAGGGTTCCGCAGTGCCCTTCCGTGTAGGCCTGATGGCATTCTTTGTTGCACCCGATGCCGACAGCATGTACAGGGAAAATACGAAGAAACAGCCGGAAACAAAATGCCGGAGTAGTAGCACCTTTGATGCCTAGAGAGCTGGAGCCGGGAAGCGCGCTCTCACGCGCCCCAGAAGGAGAAAAAAAAATGTTCGTAACAAAATGGTCAGATGTCATCACCATACGCAAAGTGCACATGAAGGTGCACCCTATAGAAGCGACGACTTGAGACCATGTTATTCGTTCAGTTGGTCCACGGACAGAGAACCACTGCGCACCTTCAGCGATCCCCCCCATGGTTGTATGCCCATGGTCTGTGAATCTGTCTCCATATAACACGCGGTCACGTATCTCGATAACCTACGGTGGGTAGGCGCTAAGCCTAGCTGCCTTCGTCTCTTCCCAATATCTCCCCTGCAATCAGAGCGAACAAGAGCAGCGTCTGCTTCTCGCCGAGTGTCTCGCGTTTGAATGCCAGACGCTGGCGTTGGGCGTTTCAACGCGTTCTAAAAGAGAGTACGGGCAAAGGGCAGCTAGCCTTCGCGACTACCCTCTAATCCTTCCAGTCAGAGCTCGGCACTCGGACATCCCGCGCGCTCACTCCTCCTCTCCCTCAGTTTCTCACCGTATGAGGTCAACAATCGCGCACTAGCGCGTGTTGTAGAGACCAATCGAGGCTCGTGCGAACATCAGATTTAAACCCCTGACTGTTTCTTGCTGCGCTTCAGGATGTTCCACATCCCCAGGGTGGGACCTCGCCTGGCCACGTGTCTCTTCCAAGCGGTTTTTGAAGGTACAACGTTTTTGGCCTCCCCTGCCATGTCAGTGAGCTCTAAGGAATTTGCTACGTAGCAAACTTTCAAGCGCTATATTTGTAAAAAAAGAAAGAAAAAAAAAAAAAAACGCCCAGCGCATTTATTAGCGTTTCTACCGACTACTCCGGCGGCCTGCTTCAGGACATTCTGTAATTGACTGATAGTTTGTTTGACTCATTTATTGAACGATTAAAAAGTGATTGATTGATTGACCACGGCTGATTGCCAAACTTAATACACAGCACGGACTGACAAACCCCGATGTCTTGGGGAAAGTAGAAGTATCGCAACAAATTTACAGCAGCCGCCTGAAGAGCGGAGTTTATTTGATACCTTGCTTAGCTCGAGGATGTTAGTGGAAGCACGTGCAAAAAAGCACGTAAACAGATATGTAGATTGCGAAATATCGGTGGTTTACGAAATACAAACACCGTGCGGGAGGGCATATATATCGGGCAGACGGGGAGATGCGTGAACGAAAGGGCCAGGGAGCATGACCTATCCGTATGGCGGTCACCTTCGGGAAACTTGGCCGTTCATTGTGACAGGTGCCCGTGTTCTCCTGTGCAACGCAAACGCAAATTTCGGGAAGGTATAAAACAAGAATAAAACGAGAAATCTTCGAGGCTTTAAAAATCGGGGCGAAAGGCGATGAAACATGTATCAGCACATCGTCAATCCTTTTATCGAATAAGGAATTTGAATTCATCTCGCGAGAAGTTTGATTGCGAGCGAATGGATCGCTTGGAAGTGTATACATATATGTTCGTCTTTTACGAATAAAAATTAAGTTTACAGTAGCACGGTTGACAGTTGACGCAGCACTTCGGTGTGCCAAGGAAGCTTTGATAACGACGCGAGCGGCGAGACTTCCGTTCGACGAGTTGCGCCTTTTTCCCGCGGTACTGCGCTTTCGTAAACATTTCCGCTTGTTCTCAAATGCAGGTCTCACAGTTTACATGAGATGTCAAAAAAAAAAAAAACCTCTGCGAATGACGATGATTGAGCAGAAAACATGTCTTCAGAACGCTGCCGCCCAGCCACTGCAACGCTCCAAAAGGTCGACTTTCTGTGTCGCAAGATGGCCGTCCGGTGGCCGCACTTGCGCTGCAGCGACCAAGCGGAAATGCGCGATCCAGCAATTTGTCATAGAGTTCAGTGGGGGTTGCAGAGCAATTTTCGGTCTCTCGTGAGTCTGCAATTTAAGTAGCTCAAAGCCCGGATGAACGTTCCTCCTGCGCTTCATATCGCGAAATCGACATCTTGCAACATCGAAGCGCGATCCTAACGGCGTAGTGCCGCGCAAAGTATCTTGCAAGCCCATCGGTCACGGTTTCGGTTTCAATTTGCCTACCTCAATCCACGACATCCCGTCCCGGCCAAATACAGTGCACGCATTTTCGAATGTGTTACTTTCTTTAAATTTATATTAATATTTGTGTTGCCTACCAAGACGGATAAAATGTTCGGGCCCGTTTTCTTTCGAGCTTCCGACGTACGAGAGTTTTTGCGCAAGTAAACCGCACTCTGGAGTTGTAGCCAGGACGCCAGAAACGTACGGGACGCGGCCGGCCGTCCACCCACTCCTCAGAGCCTCTGCCACTCCTCGCCAAGTCTATACTCTGTTTCATACTTAGCGTGCAACGCTGTCAAAGCTACTGGCGCGAGCGTGTGGCTTCATCTATGGTTTTGTTTGCGCGAGAACGCGTGCAAATGATCAACGAGATCAAGCCCCACGCTCGCGTCAGTAGCTTTGACAGCGTTGCACGCTAAGTATGAAACAGAGTATAGGCAGGTCCTTACGACCGCTGGAGGTCTGTGTTTCAGCGGGGGCTCTCAGAAGATGAATGGGTGCAATGGAAGCGAGCGGTGACTCGATTTTCATGTAGTGTTGAGATGTACTATTTTCGTCAATCGAAATCGAAACCACGGAACTCCTCCCCATGGCCAAAGAGGTCCCATAAACAATGCGCAGTGTTGCATGCGGGGATTTTTGCAGGTAGTCTGTTGGGTCTCGTATCAGTCGTTTTGTTTATACTCAGAAGTGACGACGCGTTTTGTTTGTTTGTTTTTCTTCCAGAAAATTTTTACCACCCCAACGAGAGGCTATGGAGTATTACTTCCAACGAGGCATTCGATCAAATCCAAAGCTGTTTATCGAAACAGTATGGAAAAAAGGTCAGACAATCGCTTAATTAATTATGACCATCGAAAGATTTAGCTTCTGTCGCGAGTCTGGGTCTTGCTTCGCGATTTGTTTTTCGGAGCTGTTATCGGTTGACGCTGCGAGGGCTTATTGGCTGCGCTGCCATAAGAAGATACGCTCGGGGCTCGCCATGCGGTACGTTTGTTAAGTGACTGTAGTGAGGATGAAACTGAGGTCGAATTGAGACCAAGACAGTTGCATTAAAGGGATACTGAACCAAGGAATTTAGTGTCCATAATAAGTGACACACGTTCTTTCCACGAGCCAGCAGCCGCCGGTGTGCGCGAGCACACGCAACGAAAATGACGTCAAAGACCTTCATTCGCGCTTAAGAGGACAGTGAAATGCAAGGGCTTCGGGCCAAAGGAGAATAAATACAGGCTTTTCATCTTTACAAGTGAAAGCTACGTGCTTGTTAAACCTCGCTTACCTTTTACACCAGACACCACTGTGTAGATGAAAAACTTGACTTTATTCTCCTTTGGCCCGAAGCCCATACATTTCACTGTCATCTTAACCGCGAATGGAGGTCTTTGACGTCATTTTTGTTGCGTGTGCTCGCGCACACCGGCGGCTGCTGGCTCGTGGAAAGAACGTGCGCCATAGGGTGCCTCAATGTCCTTCTGTTTAGGGTGATGCCATCGTTTGTAGTACCCGATGCCGACAGCACGCGCTCACAGGGAAAATACAAAGAAATCGCAGGAAACAAAATGTCGCCGTAGCAGAGTCAGCGCCACGAGCGCGTGCAGGGACACGCTCTTTCACGCGCTTCAGAACAAAAAATAAAAATAAGCGTTCGAAACAAAATGGCCAGATGTCATCACCCCAAGCAAAGCGCACATGAAGGCACCCTAGTGCGCCACTTATTATGGACACTAAATTCTTTGGTTCAGTATCCCTTTAAAGCGGTCATGAAACGGTATCGGGTTGGAATGTTTATGACTTTACAGAGGCGTACTGGTGCTATTCTGGCCCGCGTGTACTCCCACGGACCGCGACTGATTCAGAAGCTTCTTGGTCGCGGTGAAATTGCGAGGATTAAAGGGGACTTTTAGGGGCGAAGCTCCTTAGGAGCTAGCCATGTCCGTATGTCCGTCCGCCGTAGGCCGGCGTCGGGTGCTCGTGCTTATGCTCGTGAGATCATGTGCTCACGAGCATGTGAGCACATGCTCACGTGCTCGTGTAGGGCAAAAAAAATGGAAAAAAAGATGAAAAAGTTATGAAAAAAGAAAAAAGAAGAAAAAAAAGAGTAGGGGGTTCTGAGATGCCATCCCATCTGTCTGCTTAAAAAAAGAAAAAGAAGAAAACCACACATTCTCCTACTGGCTTGAATGAAAAGGCTCAAAGAAAAAGAAGAAAAAAAAAGAGTAGGCGGTTCTGAGATGCCATCCCATCTGTCTGCTTAAAACAAGAAAAAGAAGAAAACCACACATTCTCTTACTGACATGAATGAAAAGGCTCAAAAAAAAAAGAATAAAAAAAAGAGTAGGGGTTCTGAGATGCCATCCCATCTGTCTGCTTAAAAAAAGAAAAAGAAGAAAACCACACATTCTCCTACTGACATGAATGAAAAGGCTCAAAGAAAAAGAATAAAAAAAAAGAGTAGGGGGTTCTGAGATGCCATCCCATCTGTCTGCTTAAAAAAGAAAAAGAAGAAAACCACACATTCTCCTACTGACATGAATGAAAAGGCTCAAAGAAAAAGAATAAAAAAAAGAGTAGGGGGTTCTGAGATGCCATCCCATCTGTCTGCTTAAAAAAAGAAAAAGAAGAAAACCACACATTCTCCTACTGACATGAATGAAAAGGCTCAAAGAAAAAGAATAAAAAAAAAAGAGTAGGGGGTTCTGAGATGCCATCCCATCTGTCTGCTTAAAAAAAGAAAAAGAAGAAAACCACACATTCTCCTACTGGCTTGAATGAAAAGGCTCAAAGAAAAAGAAGAAAAAAAAAGAGTAGGGGGTTCTGAGATGCCATCCCATCTGTCTGCTTAAAAAAAGAAAAAGAAGAAAACCACACATTCTCCTACTGACATGAATGAAAAGGCTCAAAGAAAAAGAATAAAAAAAGAGTAGGGGGTTCTGAGATGCCATCCCATCTGTCTGCTTAAAAAAAGAAAAAGAAGAAAACCACACATTCTCCTACTGACATGAATGAAAAGGCTCAAAGAAAAAGAATAAAAAAAAGAGTAGGGGGTTCTGAGATGCCATCCCATCTGTCTGCTTAAAAAAAAGAAAACCACACATTCTCCTACTGACATGAATGAAAAGGCTCGGCATGCTGCGGCTCGGCGTCTACGCAGACAAGCACCACCAGAGCTTCGTCCCAAGCAACATCATTCACCACGTGGAGATGCGGTCAATTTTTTATTTCAGTCTTGACTTCGCAAAGCACGATGGCGTGACTGTGGAATCGAAACGATCCGCCTGACGACAGGGCTGGTGGATTGGACACGAGAACGGCGTGAGCACTCGCGACTTCGGCTCGTAACAATCAATGCCTCGGCGGACATTGGAGTAGTGGCTCGTGTCCAACCACTGCGGTGATGAGAATAGCAGAAGTCTAACAATGCTTGGAGCTCAGCACGAGCTGTCTGCTTTGCCAATCCCAGCGCGTGGCTATGATTAACGTTGGCGGCATATATGATAGGCACCAGGTGCCTATCTTATGCCGCCAACGTGGAGTTCCCCCTACCGTGTCACAGCGTCAGCATAAAAAAAAAAAAAAAACGTGCCGGCGCATGGAACAAAGCAGACGCTTGTCTTTACCCATGTTCCTGCAGTCGGAAACATTCCTATGCAATAAATAGCCACTGGATGGATGGCCTATGTTTTCTTGTTATACGCCTCCCCAGCGCTTATCGCAATGGCGAAAATTGCCGAGTCACCGGGCTGCAGACGCACACGCGGTTTCTGCTATTCCGCAGAAGAGAGCTATCGCTCATCCTCAGAAGATGTATTGCAGCCAAGTACAAGGCGTTACAAAAAATAATTACGGTTCTTTTTTTAATCTCGAAAATAAACTAATATCGCCGATCGCTCATACTTCGCCCTAAGGTATAGCGCTATCGGGGTACGAACCAGAGGCCAAAAATTAAGAACTAACCGTTATTTCATTTGAAAGTTATAAGAGATTTGGCTCAAATTTTCAATGGAAAAGTGGCGATCGACGCGGAGCTGTCGAATGCATGGAGCTGAATGGCGCCAGTTACCGAAAACGGGCAAAAACGGGCTCCATTGTCCCACTGAAATGTTTAGAAAGTCGCAAAACTTTTGTTGATATAACGCTTAGTGCCGGAACTTCGGCATCTCGTTCGGACCCCCAGCCCAACATTTTGGGCGGAGAATGGACGTTCGGCAACGCGTAAACAGGGCCAGGAGTGGCCAAACTGCCACTCGCGAATCGCGTGTGGCTCCTCGCGGGTTCAAGTGCGGCTCTCAACTCACTGGTAAGCGTGCCCCCCTTCCCGTCTTGCGCCCCAAAACAAACTAAAGTTCTAGAATTCAAAAAAAAAAAAGAAAAAGAAACACCACAGTTTTTGAAGTTTTGTATTTTACACGGACATACAACTGGACTGCTTTTTGGCACATAGATGCAGACATGTACACGTTACCCAAAAGAAGTAACTAAATACCATTACTCGTTACTCGCTGAAAAAGTAACTAAATACGTTACTCGTTACCGATTCTCAAAAGGAACGCGTGAGTTACCTGAAAAGGAACGAGTTACTTTTCACGTTACTTTGACGACCAAATACACAACTTTTTTTTATCTCATGTTTTTTTTTGTTTTTTTTTTTTTAAGTAGTCGTTGCATGTGCGCAGTAGCTACTTCTCGAAGTTTTCATCAGTTATTTTTCTCCGCTTCCTTGAACATACATCTCCGGCGACGCTGAAGAGTCGTTCTACAGACGCGCTCGAAGGACCGGCAGTGTTGTGCTTCAGGAAGAGCTGGTGAATCTTCGGGAACTGCGCCTTCATTGAGGACAGCGGGTAATGGGTTCTGTGCCTTCCCGTGTTCGCAACCTCTGGGTTTACATTCGGTCCGTTCCCGGTCATAGAAGGTTCAATCAACGAACCTTATAATGTTCGCTGGGTGAAAGACATTTCCAGCTGTAAAGTTCAGTACAGCAACGTTTATCGCTGTACACGTCAGTCGAACTGTTCGACTGACGTGTCCAGCGATAAACGTTGCTGTACTGTCATACGGTTTAGCTGTTTTTCGGGTTGCCCACCTACCGTTCTCGCAATAGACGCACACTCAGGTTAGAATAAAAACAAGGCCGTTTAAGCGGTGTTGTACACGTTACTCCTCAAAAGTAACGAGATACCGTCACTCGTTACTTGGCCTTCAAAGTAACTAAATACCGTTACTCGTTCCTTTTCTAAAAAAGTAACTAAATACGTTACTCGTTACCGAAAATAGTAACTAGGTAGAAGTAACTCGTTACTTGTAACGCGTTACGTACATGTCTGCATAGATGTGTCAGTGACCCTGTTTCCTTTATAGTTCTATAGAAAGTTCTAACCGTTTACACAAAACGGGCGTCGCGTGCAGTAGCTGGCTAGCGAACTGCGCATTCATTTTTGCTTAGCGGTTGAAGAGACGTTCTGCTGCCTGGGCCTCGAAACTCTTCGAACACAAAGTTGTGGCCGAAGTCGACGGAGCGCACCGATCGGCCTATCACGACGATGACTTCGCGCTTTTTTCGCCGACGTCCAATCGGCGCGTTCTGCGAACTTTCGGCTGCAACTTGGTTTTTGACGGGTTGAGGGCCCCTGGCGTTATTTGTTGTAGTCGACTATCATACTTGACCCCTTTAGAAAGGACGGTTCCCTCCACATCGTTTCTTGTTAAAAGTAGCCTTCCCCCCCCCCCCCCCCCCGCTCCCCCTTTTCTTTTTTTCCAGCGGCTCTCTTAACCTTTGAAGTCTGGACACCCTTGGCCTAATAGATAAGGATGGAATTACACGGAGGGCGATTGTTAGAATGGTCTCAGCATTACTTGACAAATGTACGGTTTTCCATAGCCACCGTGAGCTGAAGAAACTGAAGGCGTGGTTACTCGCCCCCGAGCATCTTCTTATCTCTCCGAAAGTCAATGAGATTACGGCGTTAGCCGACAGGAACGAAGACGAAAAAATCACGAAGCAGGAGGCGTGAACATGAGCCTCCGTTTTATTTTTTTCTTATGCTACCAGTGACTATTGTTATTTAGTTAGTGCATATTGAATAGAGGTGAAAAAAAAGGTGTAACTAAGGGTGATTGGGACAAAATGACGTCGCATCAGTGCTCCATGCCGCTGATGCGGGCACACACAGTGTGCGAGGCCTCTGTTTTTGACTTCTTTCATCGCGTTTGGAAGGGGGAGCAAAGTTGGAAAGTCGACGTCACGAAAACTTGTCCACGGAAGTGACGTCAGTCAAAATAAACTAGCCAATCGAGCCGGGACAAAAAAGTGCGTCGTCATCGCATTCATTGTGTGTGCGCCTTAAACTAATCACGCACAAAGAAAAAAAGATCACGGCGCATTCGCTGTGCGTGATAACCGGTGATAGCATAACGAACTCCGTGACGATGCAGTTTTCGTGTTGCTTGGTTCGCTCCATCGGATGGCAGCGATATATATATGTATATATATATATATATATATATATATATATATATATATATATATATATATATATATATATATGTATATATATATACATATATGGTAAGAAAAAACCCTTGGTGAAAACAGCAACAACGGACGATTTAATCTTCGACGTTTCGGCCGGACTCCGGCCGAAACGTCGAAGATTAAATCGTCCGTTGTTGCTGTTTTCACCAAGGGTTCTTTCTTACCAGTTATACCCACGCCTTCGGCCTCCCGCCACCATGCCCGTTATATACATATATATATATATATGTATATATATATATATATGCATATAACGGGCATGGTGGCGGGAGGCCGAAGGCGTGGGTATAACTGGTAAGAAAAAACCCTTATATAAATAGATGTATTGTCACGAATGACAATTGATGAGGCGAAAATAACTGAGGAAACTAAACGTTTAATGGGGCGAACTTGTGCCCAAAAATAAAGAAGGAAACAAGAGATAACTGTAGAGCGTCGCGGGCGTCGAAGTCGGCGAAAGAGCAGAGTCGAACGCTGGGGCGAAAACTGATCGCGGCTTGCCACGCGGAGCCTCTTATGTACACGCGGAGGGTTCTGGAAGAATCGGCGTAGAAGGTTCGGCGTGTAGAACTTTCTAAACTCGAACAAGCAACACGGTTCTCGAATTTACCAGAACATTACATCAGATGTCAACAAAAAGGCGTCCCCGCGGCCAGGAATCGAACCCTGGCTTTTCGCGTGGGAGGCAGGCGCTATAACCGTTAGGCCACGCGCGCGCTGCCTACTTGGCGAGCTGCGCGCGCGGCATTACTCCCCCCCTTTAAAAAGTGCATCGCCCCGATGCAGCACAAAACAAACCAAACAAAACAAAAAAGAACGGTAAGCTAAAGAGTCACTTGGAACACATAAGGTCCACAGTCCTATCGAGCGTAGTACGGCTTCATGCGCACGACGTGGACGACTTCTGGTCGTGGAGGGCGGCGTGATGAAGTCCGTGTTCCGTCGGGCATCACCTCGTAGTTGAGATCCCCGAGTCGACGAAGCACTTTGTAGGGTCCAAAGTACCGTTTTAGCAGTTTCTCACTGAGGCCGCGGCGACGGATGGGTGTCCACACCCACACCCTGTCTCCGGGCTGGAAGTGGACGTCCCTGCGACGAAGGTTGTAGCGGCCGGCGTCGACGCGTTGCTGGTCTTGAATCAGGAGTCGGGCGAGCTGGCGGACTTCTTCGGCCCGTTGAGCAACCACCTGGGCGTCGTCGCGCTCACTGTCAGCTGGCTCATGGGGCAGCATCGCGTCCAGCATGGTCGTTACTTTCCGACCATGTACCAGCTGGAACGGTGTGAATCCAGTGGTCTCTTGAGCCGCCGTATTGTAGGCGAACGTGACGTAGGGCAACACCTCGTCCCACGTCTTGTGCTCTACGTCGACGTACATAGAAATCATGTCGGCGATTGTCTTGTTGAGTCGCTCCGTCAGCCCGTTGGTCTGCGGGTGGTACGCAGTTGTACGACGATGGCTGGTGTGACTGAGTCGGAGGATTTCTTGGGTCAGCTGTGCCATGAACGATGATCCGCGATCTGTAATCAGAACTTCTGGAGCGCCGTGCCGGAGGACGATGGACTCAATGAAAAACTTGGCAACTTCCACAGCAGTCCCTGAAGGAAGGGCTTTCGTTTCGGCTTTCCTCGTGAGATAATCGGTTGCGACGATTATCCATCGGTTTCCTTGCGTCGAGGGTGGGAATGGGCCAAGTAAGTCCATTCCGATTTGCTGGAATGGGGCAGATGGTGGCGCAATAGGCTGAAGAAGTCCTGCCGGTCTCGTCGGTGGTTTTTTTCGTCGTTGACACTCGTGGCAAGATCGGGTGTAGTGGTGCACTGTCTTCGCAAGCTTGGGCCAGTAGTATTTTTCGCGTATCCTGGCAAGAGTTCTGCTGTAGCCAAGGTGTCCCGCCGTCGGGTCATCGTGGCAGGCTTGAAAAATTTCTTCTCGAAGACTGGACGGGACCACCAACAGCCATACAGTGTTGTTGTTGCTGAAGTTCTCCTTGTAGAGCACACCTCGTCGGAGGGAGAAGGTTGGCAGTGTTCGTACAAAACCGCGGGGAATGGCGCTTCCTTGACCCTCTAGGTGCTCGATGAGTGCTCGCAGCTCAGGGTCGTCTCGTTGGAGTGCTGCCATGTCGCTGACATCCAGAGCGCCGAGGAAACACTCATCGTCGTCCTCTTTGGTGCAGGCAGGAGCGGCCTTGACTGGAGCCCTTGACAGGCAGTCGGCGTCATTGTGCTTCCGGCCGGACTTGTACACCACGGTCATGTGGAACTCCTGCAGTCGTAGGCTCCACCGGGCGAGGCGTCCGGAAGGGTCCTTCAGATTCGCCAGCCAGCAGAGCGAGTGGTGGTCTGTGACCACGCGAAAAGGACTTCCATACAAATATGGGCGAAACTTTGTTATTGCCCAGACGACAGCGAGGCACTCCTTTTCAGTAGTTGAACAGTTCCTCTCCGCGCTAGACAGCGTCCGACTTGCGTATGCGATGACTCGCTCGGCGCCGTCCTGTATTTGGACTAGTACCGCACCCAGTCCGGTGTTACTGGCGTCGGTGTGAATCTCGGTTTCAGCAAACTGGTCGTAGTGGCCAAGAATCGGGGGCGTCTGGAGTCTTCGTTTGAGCTCGTCGAATGATCTCTGGTGCTCTTCTGTCCACTCGAACTTTACGGCGTCCTTCGTGAGGTGTGTCAGTGGTGCGGACAGCTTGGCGAAGTCTCGAACAAAGCGCCTGTAGTAGGCGCAGAGTCCGAGAAATCTTCTCACGGCCTTCTTGTCAGACGGCGGCGTAAATGAAGCTACGGCGCGGGTCTTCTCGGGGTCAGGTAGAACACCTTCGTTGTTCACGACGTGGCCAAGGAACTTTAGTTCCCCATATGCGAACCGACACTTTGTTGGCTTGAGGGACAGGCCGGCGGTCTTGATGGCTTGAAGCACGGCTCGAAGTCGTCTGAGGTGTTCGTCGAAATCTCGTGAGAATACCACGACATCGTCCAGGTAGACGAGGCAGCTCTGCCATTTCAGACCTGCCAGCACGGTGTCCATGACGCGCTGGAAGGTGGCTGGTGCTGTACAAAGTCCGAACGGCATCACTTTGAATTCGTACAGTCCGTCGGGAGTGACGAAGGCAGTTTTCTCTCGGTCACGTTCGTCAACTTCAATCTGCCAGTAACCACTCTTCAGGTCCATCGACGAAAAATATCGGGAGTGGCGCAGTCGGTCTAACGTATCGTCGATGCGGGGGAGCGGATAGACGTCCTTCTTTGTCACAGCGTTCAGTCGACGATAGTCCACGCAGAACCGCAGGGTTCCGTCCCTCTTCTTTACAAGCACGACTGGGGACGCCCATGGACTTCTTGAGGGTTGAATGATGTCGTCGTCGAGCATCTCCTGAACTTGATCTTGAATCACTCTCCTTTCCTTTAAGGAGACTCGATACGGCGACTGGTGAACAGGGAGTGCGTCGTCATCGGTAATAATACGATGTTTCGCCATTGGTGTTTGGCGAACTTTCGATGTCGTGGCAAAACAGTCACTGTATTCGGCGAGGAGATCAACCAGTTGCCGGCGCTTCGAAGCTGGGAGCTCGGGGTCGATGTCGAGCGGCGGCGGCGTCGTGCTCTTCTGTTGTGGCGACGAGGTTCCCTCTGAGACTGCGGTGACCACGGCTGGCGTCTGAAGCTCCTCGACGTAGCCCATGGTGGTACCCTTCGTTAGGTGCTGCGGTTCCTCTCGAAAGTTTGTCACGAGAACAGTTGTTCGTCCTTCTTGAAGATCCGTTACGCCTCGTGCGACGCCAATTCCTTTTTCAAGGAGCAGTTGAACGCTGCCTTCCAGAAGAGCTTCGCCGTGCATGGCTGCGTCGGTCATGACGGTGACGAAAACACTCGACCGCGGCGGCAGATTCACATGGTCGGCTATAACTCGGATCGGGGATGACGTCGTGTTGGCCTCCACCGGGGGCAGGACTGGCTTTCGCAGCGTCAACTGGTTCGCCCCGAGGTCGATGACGGCGCCATACTCGCAGAGAAAGTCCATTCCGAGGATAACGTCCCTCGAACAGTCTTGCAAAACGACGAACTTGACAGGGCACGTCTCACCGTGAATCTCGACGCGAGCAGTGCATCTCCCGACCGGCGTGATGAGGTGCCCTCCGGCGGTTCGTATCTGAGGTCCATCCCACGGCGTCATGACTTTTCGAAGGCGGCGGGAGAGCCTCCCACTCAAGACTGAGTAGTCTGCTCCGGTGTCCACGAGTGCTGATGCGTCGTGGCCGTCGATGACGACGTTTAGGTTATTGGACACCGTTGCAGGGGCGTCGTTTCGGTCTCTGGTAGCGTTCGAGGGGGGGCCCTCCGACGTTCGTGGAGGATCTTGGCGTCGGTCGTCTTCGGCAACTCCACCTCCAGGGGTTGCCGCGCCTAGTTTCCCCGGCGAGGAGTGAGGGGCGACAGGCTTTCACGTCGGGGTCGGTGCATCGGCGAAGCTGGACGTCGCGGCGACGGCGACCGGAACTCTCGGCGGGACGCAGGCTCGGGGGACTGAGGTCGTCGCAAGTACTCGTCGATCTCCCGAGGTCGTTCACCATAACGGGGGCGCGGGTCGTTCGGGTGGAACCCGCGCAGCCCGAGTCGTCGGTATGGGCATCGGCGGTAGGTATGGTCTGCTTCCCCGCAATGGAAGCACAGAGGGCGTCGGTCGGGCGTTCGCCACACGTCAGTTTTCCGGGGTGCGCGAGGCTCCGGGCGGGCGTACTGCACCGGGTCGTCGTGGCGTCTGTCGTGTTGCGGCGCAGGAGATTGACGTCGGGGCGGTGCGACATAGGTGCGAGGAGGAGGCGGTGGCCGTCGGGCCACTGCGGCGTAAGTCAACGTGGGCTCCTCGGTAGCTGCCACGGCGACGGGAGCCTCTGGTTGGATGGCTCTCTGAACTTCTTCCCGCACAGCCTCGGCGATGGAGAGCGTCGCTGGTCGGCTTGCGGCTATCAGGAACCGGCGGATCTCCTCCCGGACGACCTCCCGGATGATTTCGCGGATGTCCGTTCCAGGAGCGTTTTCGCCACTAAGCAGAGCGGCTGCAGTGATGCTTGGATGCCGCTGGTAGTGGGAAGCGCGCGCTTGGAGGGCGCGCTCGATGTTTGTTGCCTCGGTGACGAAGGCGTCGACGGTTGCCGGTGGGTTGCGGACGAGGCCTCCGAAAATGTCGTCTCTCACCCCGCGCATGAGAATTCGTATCTTCTTCTCTTCGGTAGCCCGAGGGTCGGCGCGGGCACTCAGGCGCAGAACGTCCTCTACGAAGCCGGTGACGCTCTCGTTGGGGCCCTGGGTTCTGGTTCGCAGTAGGTCCTCGGCTCTCTCTCGGCGGTGGTGGTTGATGAATGTAGCCTTGAGATCGGTCTTGAAAATATCCCACGACGTCAAAGAGGACTCATGATTCTCGTACCAGTGCTTGGCGGTACCCTCAAGTGAAAAATAGACGTTGTGCAGGCGCTGCTCGTCGGTCCAGCAATTGTGGCGGGCAACGCGTTCATACTGGTCAATCCAGTCTTCGACGTCTTCGTATTGCTCGCCGTGGAATGGAGCAGCCGTCCGCGGTACGACGGGCAGGTAAACGACGGCAGGAGCGGCCGGGGTCTCCGACTGGTTGGCCATCGTCGTCCTCGTTGTTTGCCTGGTCCTGGGTGGCAAGGGTCCTAACTCCGGGGGTAGGCCAAGGGTGCGACAACTGAACCGGATCTCGGTAGTGCCTTCGTTGGTTCTTCGTGGGCTTGGCGTCGGACTTGCACTGCGGGCCCTCGGGGGGGTACGCGGCAGGGGCATGCGTTACCCCGCACCTCCACCAAAATGTCACGAATGACAATTGATGAGGCGAAAATAACTGAGGAAACTAAACGTTTAATGGGGCGAACTTGTGCCCAAAAATAAAGAAGGAAACAAGAGATAACAGTAGAGCGTCGCGGGCGTCGAAGTCGGCGAAAGAGCAGAGTCGAACGCTGGGGCGAAAACTGATCGCGGCTTGCCACGCGGAGCCTCTTATGTACACGCGGAGGGTTCTGGAAGAATCGGCGTAGAAGGTTCGGCGTGTAGAACTTTCTAAACTCGAACAAGCAACACGGTTCTCGAATTTACCAGAACATTACATCAGATGTCAACAAAAAGGCGTCCCCGCGGCCAGTAATCGAACCCTGGCTTTTCGCGTGGGAGGCAGGCGCTATAACCGTTAGGCCACGCGCGCGCTGCCTACTTGGCGAGCTGCGCGCGCGGCAGTATATAAAAAACCCTTATATAAATATATGTATATATATATATATATATACCAATGAATGAAGCCGGCAAAAATGGCAACTAAATTCTCATTGGCTGGGCGTTGTCTGTAGCAGCGAAACGGCACCTAAATTCCCATTGACTGCGAAAATGTCTCAGGAAGGTTCCTGTGAACGAAGTGCATTAATGGGTTTGAAAAGAAAATTGCGTACATCTTGGTCTGGGTGGGAGTCGAACCCAGGCCTCCGGGGTGCCAGACGAGCACGCTTCCCCGACGCCACGGTGGCTCCACGCTTCCGGCTGACGAAGCCTGTGCCTGTGCTTTCGTCATGCTTTTGCATTGCCACACGCAGTCACTGCCGATTTTTTTTTTACGTAGGATTAGTTTTTTTTTTTGCTTTTTTGTTTGTTTGGAAAGGGGTGGAAAGTTGGGAGTCGATATCACAAAAACGTGCTCACGGAAGTGACGTCTCTCTCCAGTGTAAGACAGGTGACATATGATGTGAATTGATGAATGTGACATGGCGTCACGTGATATAGACACCGATTCAGTTTTTCCGCTACATTTGGCTAGGAAATGAATATCGCGTGACCTGACTCCCCATGAACTATACGCAAATTTAGCTTCTCCGCTAAATTTAGCGGGAAAATCGACGTGACCTAGACACCAGTCATGTTTCCCAGGTAAATTGGCTCGAAAATTAATTAATGTCACGTGACCCGATGTCTAGTGACCTATACACCACTTTATTTTCCCCGCTAAATTTGGCGGGACAATTGATGTCATGTGACCCGACGTCGCGTGACTTGTACACCAATTCAGTCTGCCCGCTAAGTTTTGCGAGGAAATTTATGTCACGTGACCCGGCATCAATTTAGCGGGTCACGTGACATCAACATTTTCGCAAAGTTTAGCGGTGAAACTGAATTGTTTCCCTTTTCTCATTTCTTGTGCCACCCACGCGCACTTCCACGGAAATTTATGCGGCGTAGTACGCCTATGCACCGGCAAATTTTTCTCGTCGACTATGTCCCTGCTCTCGTGTCTACGTGTTCAAGAACCGATTTAATTATACGTTTTGAGCGTAAACAAGAGGAAGTGTTAGTAATGACTGAGGCAAGATTATCATAACGTATTGTCTCTGTTCACAGCGTGAATCTTGGATGCTCGGCGAAATTGAAGCAAATGCTGGCCTCGCAGTGGCATATCAGGTAATCACCGGTAATTGGTAGTGCTGGGCACCGATCCTATTCATTCAGCTATGCCACCTTCCTCTACCTTTTAAGTGTCTTAATAATTACGCCATGAGACGATTGGCACAAAAATAAATCGGAGTATTTTTTTGTGTATGTTTGCTATTTACCATTGAATTTCAAATTTTGAAAGCAGATCACTAGTATCGTTTCTTTCGCCTCCTTTTCTAATCTACTTAAATAACCCGTAATTATGATTAAGTATTGTGAGAACTCTTTCGATCGAACTGTTCAAAACGTCCCATCGAAGTTAAAACCGTTGTGACCCTTGCTCGAAACAATGGCGCCAGAAAAAATATCGCTTAGGTCTTACGCGCTTCAAGACATCACAGCACGAACTGAACATTTTTATTGTCGGCCCTATGAATTACGTGAAGATAGAGATCTACTAAATTACCGCCAAAATCCTGGTTTCTTTACACTTTCCGGGTGTAAAGAAACCAGGCAGAGAGACCATGTGCACGGGTGCGTTCGATTTGCGCAGACTATACTCTCGACGCAGGTGTATACCGGGTGAACAGTTTCTGCTTACACCGGCGCAAGTAAATTGAACCCCCCCCCCCTTTTTTTTTTTCCGAATGCTGCCGAGGCTTCCGCGCATTGTCGCTTGGCGATGCGTGCGTTACACTGGCTGGTGTGCCTAGACTTTAGAGTGTTTCCAACTGCTCGACCGAGGTTACGTGGCTTACGGGCGGCGTTTGCAATATTAGCTCCGAGCGGGAGACGAAAGCGTTCAACGTCTGCGAGGGGTTCTCTCTCGGTCCGTTTTTCAACCCCCCGTTATCCTCCTCTCCACTCGACAACGTGCCCATGCGCAGACGTACCCAGACGGCGCAGAAGGCGTCCGCCTTTGAATTGCAAACGCCCTCCATGGTTCAAGGTGCTTCCCCTCTCAAATCTAGACCCTCTACTGTAGCCCAGATGAACCCACCGGGCGCACATTCGGGAACTTCTTTCGCGGCGTTTTTTCTTGCTTACGAGCATTTCGACGTACGTCTCTCCATATAAAATGCTAGGAAGAAGCGTATGGAATGAGCCACGTTAAGAGTAAAAAACAACTTTTATCTATACTCATTGTCACAACAAGAAAAAAAAAAAGGAAGTTTTGTGCATTATTCGTGCTGTGCTCGAAGTAGCTCTTACAACATTTGGTTCTCGTAGAAAGAAACGATACTCTGGGTGTTTTAAATGAATACGTCCTGATAAAATAACCTAGATCTAATCTAAGATGCACTTACATATATCTTAATTGAACACATTAAGGGGGAAATGTGGCGTTCCGCGAGGAGCAGAAATTTTGTTTCACTACGGTTCTCGAGGTGAATTCGAGTATAGACAAAACGGCATCGCAAGCCAATTTTTGCTTGAGTAGAAGAAGGAAAAGAACCTTTAATCGGTAGCTATTATTAGAGAACAGCTAGGGCTCTCAATCAAAACGTTTGAAATCTTAGCTTTGTGAGGAGAATAAAATCAAAAACTTAGAGGACCTGGAGCTATAATTATGTTTGTATATCAGTAAAAACAAAAATAAGGCGCACCATTTCAGGTGTTTCAAGATCGGCTGTTCACGAAGAGGTACCTACGGAAAGACTACCGCATCGAGGGTTGCGATCAGTTGTCGTCCAATCAACTCTTCTTCGTTTATTTCGCTATGGTGAGCAGTTCTCTCAAAGTTTCTCGTAAAATAAGACAAATCAATGTTTAGAAGTTACCGCTATTACATAATGTCAGTTGGTCAACTCATGCACGGAGGAAGAGGAGAGGGGTGTAAGCCGACGTCATATTTCTTCTAAAAAAAAAAAAAAAGAGCTAGAGCGTTTTTTAATTTGACCACTCGTGCTGTGGTGGCGCTACCGAGAGATCCCCTCCAGGACGCTTTGGGCATCCTCTTTCTCCGCCTCTCCTTTCCCTTTTTCCGCGAGCGGTTTTCTTTGGGTTCTGACAGGCTTTCTAGTATACAGGAGGCAATGGCCAACTTGAATAGATTTTCGCTCGTAGAAGCTTAACCCCGCCCCCCCTTTCATCCCGGTGTTCGTCACCAGTCGACTCAAGCAGCATCCTTTTTGCGGGCTGCGGCCTTTCTCTTATTGTCAAAAATATTACTCTTTTTCTGCTTGTTATGAAGCGACATGCATGGGCGAATATCTATCCAGGGCAAGAAGAAAGAAAAAAATCGTGTGAGGAAAATAGATTACGAGCAATGCGCCTGGCGAGTTTTCATAAATCAGTTATGTGCACATGACACGCATCGATATGAAAAAATAAAAATAAGAAGGCAGATGAGAGAAAAAAAAAAGGTGATCGAATGAGAAGCAAATATGCAGACACTAAAAACGTCTTAATTCAAAATGAACACCGCTAGAGAGAAAGTGACAATTACAGTTAAAAAAATAGGTCTTTGTAACGTGACCGAAATTTTACGATTCATTTTCATAGCCAGCAGGTTGCTTCAACTGCAACCATCGATCGAGGGAGAGCGGAATAAAAAAAAAAAAATTGAGCTCAGAAGATAAGGAAAATGCCGTGTTCTAAATGTAATTGACTTTGGTTTGTACTAATAACCAGGTTTTTTTTTTTCTTGGACAGAGTTACTGCGAACACTCGACTCACGAGAAATCCGATTCGATGAGAAAGTTCTTTGAGAACAGGTAAGCTCGAGGCGGGTATTAGCACCGAGATATTTCGGTGGCGCCCTCTTCTGGTTTCCTTTCCCGACGTCGCGACCAGGATTCGCCTCGCCGCGATTGGCAGGATTTGCATCTGCCTCGCAGTGATTGGCAGGGTTTGCCTCGCTGGGAACCGGCGATAGGATATCACAGGAAGCAATTGTTTTGGCCAATCGCGAACATCGACCACAGCGTCGCTCTTGGTCGCGCATGGCGCTAATACGAGGACGTCACACACTTAACAAATGTCCGTGAGTTCGCTCTCCTGCGGAACACGGAGACAGCCAATCACAACGATCGGTAGAAGGATTCCAACGAATGACGAAGCTCAGAATACGGTTACGCACAAAATAAAATGCGATGTGCACAGATACCATATATCAGCAAGTCAAAGTCATACCACTGTTCCTGCGTACATCGCCTTTTTCAAACCTATTCGTATTGTGATACTTTACATGTGGCTTGCTGTGATCGTCCTTTTATGTATTTTGTAAAAAAGCGACCTCGCATACTTTTTATTTAAAGCGCAGAAATTATGTAGTTACCCGCGGTGTGTGCTCAGAGCCGATCGTCCAATCTGTCACCATACGTTTTATTTAATTAGATTCATTAAACCACCCACAGCGCGTTTACGTTGGATATTTTCGTTCTTTTTTTTTTTACAAACTTAAACGTATTTTTAAACATTTTTAACGGACACAATTGAACTTTTTTTGTTGTTGTTCTGGTTCCAGCTTTAAAGTTCTGCTGTTACTTCTATTATTGTAAAACTAATTATTTTTGCGCGCGTATTTTTGTTTGTATGTGTTTATTTATTGCACAACCTGTTTGCTCACCAATTTTTTATCTGTCGGACGACTCTTCAAGCTTCATTTTGAAGCTTTTGTTTTTCCCACCACCTGTGCAGATGAAAAATCAACAATATTAATACTTTAATTGCGTACTCGAATACTTCGTCATTTTCGTGCATGAAGCCATTATTCGACCATTTTGGTTCTTATGGTTCACTCAAGAAAAATTAAATGTTAGCGAAACTGTATATCCTTTAGAGACATGCAGAAGTTATGGACCGTTGAAGCGGCCAAGGAGGAAACGGACGTTTTTCAAGCTTATCGGAGGTGCCATATATCACTGCATCCCTTTTCCCTACTTTTTACGCTACATCAATATACCTTTTTGGGAACACCCTAGACATCAGCTTTTTCATGCTAATTAAGCGTCTAGGTCACTAGCATTCTTAATGATTTTTTTTTTATTTGTCAAACTGCCTCTCTGCGATGATATTTGACGAAGTTCAGCAAGCTGTGCTGTGTGACCTAATCAACATATGTTTATGATCTTTATATCACCGTAAAGTTCCAATTAAGCTCTTTCGTTTGAGTATAATGTAAATATTTTGCAATAAGTATATATTGTGCTACATGTGCCTGAAAAAGAAATATTTCGAAAAACTGGCAAGTTTGGAGTCGATTTTCTAAAAACCCCCGCTTTTTATTTCTTTTAATTTTTTATTCACAGTTAGTTAATATAGTAGTCTATCAGAAACTACCAACAGAAATTGTAATATATGGTTTGTATGGCCGCTATTAAGAATCGAATCTCGTGCTATGAGCGTTTTGAACGGGACTTCGCACCGGCGCTCTGCTGAGCAGAATTTTGGCCTATGTAAGGTTTTCTATTTATCGTTAGCAGTTACCTTAATATCCAACCATAAACATTAATAAAACGTGGAGTAGTGTACTTAAAAAAATTTACTTCGAAGTCCGTATCCACAAGTGCGGGCACAGCGCTTACTTCCTCCCAATACGAGGGAATGCAGATCGTTAGAGAAGTCCTCTGGGGCCTTTTGCTTTCGGCTTTGAGTTTGAAATACCGACCTTGACATGTAATTGTCATATTTTCTTATGTCAAACAGATATGCAGTGCATATACGTATGTACGATTTAGTATCTGACGCTTAGGTAGTACGGTTTATTTTGTGCGCGTACGGACTCTTTCGTAAAATAACAAGCATTTCGTAGCGTATAAGGCTTCAAGCGTGTTAGTCATCTCTTTAGGTTTCATTTGTATTTTCAGTAATTCATTCCGGGTTACTTAGACTTTTTCCTCTTGACTTAAGTTTTGCCGGGAGTCTAGATGTTACTTATCTTCTCCGTCAATACAGAGGGCGAAGCTCACACACCTTGCAAATCACGCCGGTGCCATGTAAATAAATATTGTTAGGATAAATATTGTTGCTTCACTGGCTTTTACGCTCAGATATTGAGGTAAGTACGAACATTAAATAGAAAACCTTACATAAGTCAAGGTTCGAGTCCTAATAGCGGCCATACAAACAATATATGACAATTTCTGAGCAGTATTTTGATCTACGTGCGTGGTGGTAAACCTTGTTTTTTACGCATTACGTAAACACTGTGATGAACTGGGTGCATGATTGTGTGTGTGCATGTGTGTGGGTTGGTGGGTGGGTAAGTGGGAAAGCAAGAGAGGCTGCCTGCTTGTACAAAAGCATTGGCTTGACCTCCTTTTATACTTTCTCAGCTAGCTTTCTTTACAGACTTCCTTTGAGCTTTTTGTCACAAAGATACCTTGGTCATTAAGAGCTCGACGATTGCAGTGCAATGGGTATCCCTTGTGAAATAATTTTATCATAATACAAACTCAAAACGGCTTTCTTTCTTTTTTTCGTTTTATTCGTTCTGCGACTTGGGTAAAGTTTTCACTCTTATTTTCACCCACAGGGTGAACGTACCGGTGATGAATTCCAAAGAGTTCGCAGACGCCTTCTCCTGCCAACCCGGAACACCGATGAATCCGACGACCAAGTGCCCCGTTCTGCTGTGAAATGCGTCGGCGCTCGCACGAGCGGCAGACAAAAACAGAATAAATCAAGGTGACGCCATAAAGTTATTATAATGTACTCTAGAGTTTCAACTGGTGCTTGCGTCTATGGGGCTTACGGTTTCAAATTGAAGCAGACAGCAACCAGTCTATTTTTGCGGTACTCCTGTGCATTCCCATGGAAAAACGTGCGTGATATTTGTCTGTCCGCCGGAGAATAACAGTAATTACATTTGTTACTCGGGTTGTAGCGAATAGTGGGTAACTTTATTAACATTATAAAAATTACTTTTGGTTACAGTACTTTTACGATCAGTGAGCATCGTTTAACTTCCCAGTATTCCCAGTTCAGTCCTACGCTCCACGGCAAGTATGTAAAGACGAGCGGCCAATCTAACCAAAAATAACAGTCCAAAAGTACGTAGGACTTGTTCAAAAAACGTCAACATCCCGATGACTCTAATACTAATATTCTGCGAGATTCATATGCTACTAAAATGACCACTAAAAAGGTGAAAAAAGGAGGAGGAACTATTTTTTTATTATCGTGCGGAATTTATCGGGTGATAAGGGTTTTCTGGCTTTCCCCCAGTTTAAAAGGTTTTGAGCATGCAGATGTGATTTTTGAACGCTAGAAAAAAAACACTTTTGCACCCATATATGAGCAGCACCGTATATAAAACAAATGTTATTGCAAATCGCCCTCATTACTCGGCCTTACTTAATTTTGATCGTCAACATGCACAGGTAGGTACTGCCCTAGGGTTAGTGCGTAGGTCTTGACGTCTTTCCTGATTTTCGAGACGCTCTTTATTGCTTTGGACGTAAACGCCTCCAGGAAAACGTCGATGTCGTGTTTGCGCTAGCTGTGTCGGACAGTGTGCATAAATTCACGTGCGAAGCCATTTTTGCACCGGTTTTAATTCCATGAATGTGAAAGAAAAACGCCATAACTGACCAATATCTTCATCTATGTGACTGATAAAAGTTCCACGATATCTATACGTACGTATTATTCGTGACATCTGCTGTTATAATTAAGCGCAGCGAGCAAATACACTCAAGTTGTTCCATAGAAATGAATTTCCGGAGGTCAATTTCAGACTGGTTGCTGTCTGCTTCAATCTGAAACCACACACAAGCGACAGTTGAACCTCTAGCGTACATTATAATAGCTCTATGGGCGGCACTAAACATGCGATCACGTGTTTGCATTACTGTGTTTCAAATGATCGAAATTCTTGAAGCAGAAATTGTGCTAACTTGTACGACTGCGATGCTTGTAAGTTACAACGCAAACGAGCCAAGCCCAGCAAAAGCATTTCAAGCCAACGTTTTACCTTCATTTTATCATTCACAAGCAGCGTACCAACAAAATTTCAAATGAGTCAGAATGGCGTAGAGGCCGCATTAGAACAAAATAGCCACGTATAGTTTCACTTACTAAACTCTTGTGTTCCCATTCTCTCCTTCCAGTATAAAAAAAAAAAAAAAGTTTTGAACATTGCAGCTTAATCGACCGCTGTGATAGATGGCCCTCCTAAACCCGGCCTTATTTATTACAACAACCGGCAGGCGGTATTAAAAAAAAAAAAAAATTGTGTCAGCTGTTGCTGGCTTAAGACTCTTGGGCCGTGTTCCAAAATTTACTCGATCTCACTCCAGGGTAAGGGTTTGGTACCTTGGCGTTCCAAAACTTACCCGCGTTCAGCGCTTTTCAACCTGTGTTGTCACGTGACGACCCGCCGGAGTAGCTCGGATTCATTTGAGTAAGATTTAGAACACAGCCTTGTTTTCGCGTGCGTCGTTTCAGCAGATTATACGTTGGATGGATGGATGGATAAATGTTAATGGCTATACCCTTTGTAACGGACGGTAGCTTGCACCACTAAGTTGCTATGGTGACGGTGTTTAAGTACGTGATTCGGACCTTTTGCCGCGCTTTCCAGTGTGCGGCGCGTGAAAGAAACGTGTTCGCAACGTAAGAACTCAACGCAGGTGGCTGATTTTCTCCAGGCTCTAATAGTTTGACGAGTCTAATAGTTTGGCGACCATCCGCCGGCGTCTAAAGCACTGATCTCTATTATAGGGGGCTGGATGGCGCATTCAGCAAACAGGTATGAAGCCACCGAAAGCAAGCGGCTTGTCCCGGAAGTAAGCGCTTGGCAGGCTTTGTAACCCTTCCGAGTTACAAAGGCGCTGGATTTTCGCTTGTCACCTCAAGAAAGCCTGCTTGTTGCGCAGTAAGAGCACATGCAGACCCGAGGAGACGGGAAGCCATTCAATGTCAACATTTTGAGATTCTGGTTGATCAAGTGTACATATGTTCCAAGTTCAAATGCCTGATTTTCGGGATTTAATTCGGAGCATGATTATTAAAACCCACTCAAAGACACCGGAAAGTACGGACCAAAAGATCGACTGAATGCACTAGGAAGCCCACAAGACGTCCGAGTTCCGAGTCAAGCATAACACTTCCAGTGGCTTCACTTGCGCCCTGCTCTAAGAGCGGCTATACGCTATCCAGCACCCTATAATAGAGATCAGTGGTCTGGAGTAGTGCCACTAAATAAGCTACGCTTCTGAGTAACGAAACTTGCCCATAATGTGTCTTAAAATCATAGTCTCCAGTTATTTGAATCTTTACCTGAAATCAAAGGAAACGCTTTTCCGTCGTCTACAAATGTTTAAACAGTTCGCGACAGACCAAAGCAATATTACATAAGCTTCCTAAAACCGAACCTAATGCTGAGGAAGTCGCGCTTTTGAATCAAGACAATAGGCAGTTGCGTCTGCTCTGCACAAGCACCAAAATGGCGGCGCACACAACAACGTGGGGGAACAGAGTGCCGATCTGGTGCCGATACTCTAAGCGCAGCTCATTTGGTGGCTCTAGTCTGAAGTATAAAGCTGCCGTGCATGCTTCATGCTGGTCCCGCTCGTCGTTCTCCATGAGATATTGGGGGGGGGGGGGGGGGGGGGGGCTTTCGTAAATCTTTCGCAAAAACTTGGCGTTAATAGCGCAAAAAAAAAAAAAGATGAAAAAGTTTAGTTGAGCAATTTTGTTTTTCTTTACCGCTAAGAACGCAAGTTTTTTGCGAAAGATCTACGCAAGGTCCCTAATAGGAGGCGGAGAACGAGCGGGAGCGGCCCGAAACACGAGCGGCGGTTAGATACTTCAAACATCGTGCTCGCCCCGCGACATGCTCGTGCCGTCAAGTTACAATGTACTAGAATACGGGGTAGCGTTTGGACCGGCGCAACTTGACAATGGGAACTTGCGAGGCTGCTCGTGTAGACTACAATCGCGGCGCTGCAGTCGACAGAGCAGCAGGAAGTCGCTGCAGTCGGCACGTGCCGCCGCACGTGCGTGTGCACGCGGTACACGCGCATATAACGACCACCAAACTGGCCCCATTGCCGATTAAAGGGATACTGAACCAAGGAATTTAGTGTCGATAATAAGTGGCGCACGTTCTTTCCACGAGCCAGTAGCCGCCGGTGTGCGCGAGCACACGAAACAAAAATGACGTCAAAGGCTCCCATTCTCGGTTAAGATGACAGTGAAATGTATGGGCTTCGGGCCAAAGGAGAATAAAGACAAGTTTTTCATCTACACAGTGGTGTCTGGTGTAAAAGGTATGCGATTAATTGGTCTAACAAGCACGCAGCTTTCACTTGTAGAGATGAAAAGCCTGTATTTATTCTCCTTTGGCCCGAAGCCCATGCATTTCACTGTCCTCTTAAGCGCGAATGGAGATCTTTGACGTCACTTTCGTTGCGTGTGCTCGCGCACACCGGCGGCTGCTGGCTCGTGGAAAGAACGTGCGCCACTTATTATGGGCACTGAATTCTTTGGTTCAGTATCCCTTTAAAGCCCCTTCATGTTTTAAAAGTAGCGCAAGGTGCGTCGATGCATGAGGCACGTGCAACGTGCACCCTTGGGAAGTTCATGGCGGCACAGCGCAGCACCGCGCTAGATTTCAGACGCCATGTTATTCCCAGAAGTGGCACGCGGCACGTGTCTCGAGCATTTCCACAACAATGAATGGCGCGACCGCTGATCTCCACTAGAGGGCTGGATGGCGCATTGAGCAAACAGGTATGAAGCCACCGGAAGTAAGCGGCTTGTCCCGGAAGTGAGCACTTGACAGGCTTTCCGACCCTTACGAGCGGTAGTCCAAACGGTATCCAAGGCGCTTTATTTGATTTTGCTATATCAAGAGCCTGCTTGTTGCGCATTAACAGTTCATGCAGGCCCGAGAAGTTTCCTTGGAAGCCATTTGATGTGTGAGAATTTCGAGATTCAAGTTGATCAAGTGTACATGCCCCACGTTCAAATGCCTGATTCTCAAGATTGCCCATTAAAAGGGATTATTAAAACTCACGTAAAAATGCAAGAAAGCGTGAACCAAAACCCAGCAGACACTCGACCTCCGGGACAAGCATCGAACTTCCGGTGTCCTCACTTGCACCCGACTCGGAGTAAAGCCCGACTTGGAGCGCGGCTAAGTAGAGTTCCTGTATAGGCTCCCTACGGGAGCCAGAGTTGCGCGTTCACGCATGGCATGTGGATTCAGCTCCTCACGTGACTGAATTCGGCGAATAGCAGCGCCGCGCGTTCGAGGCGCGCGGCGGGCTCAAAAGCCTGGGAACGTACGCCGGGGCGCGTGCAACGTCTACTTTGCTGCACGACACTTGATACGGCTCCTCACGTGATCGGATCTCGGCGAATAGCGGCGAGGGCGGCACGCGGCATGTGGAATCAAACGCGCAACTCTGGCTCCCGTAGGGAGCCTATACAGAAACTCTACGGCTAAGTGCCTTCCAGCGCCCTATTCACCGATGTTTGTTTGCAAACAAGCTCACTACTACCCCCTATCGGCGGACCCCTGCGCGCTTCCGGTTTTCCTCTTCTTTTCCATTTTTTTCGCCTTCTTTTGTTATTTGCACTACTTTGTGCAATGCACTAATGTTCTTACAAACGTACAGGCCGGCTTGCTAGAACCAGCGTCTCAGCTGAGACTGGGTGAAAGAAAGCACTGCCAAAGCCAGCGCACGAGCTGAGCGGGACTCAAGCTGCGTCTCAAGACGCTCGCGCGCCCCAGCCTTTGCAGTGCTTCCCTGAAGGAAACTCTTCTTATCCGATCGCTGTGCGTTTCTGAAGAATAAATAAATACACTACCGGAAGTCTACTGGGGCACCAAATACTGTGGCGCCCTCGTGATATCAACTCCCACCAAATGTGGTGAATAGTAGGGATCAGTGGGCGCCACTTTTTTAATATACAGTGGCTTTACTGCCGATGCGCCGCTGTTGACACCTATCGCGATCTACACCACACGCCTCACGCGAACCGCTCCGGTCCCAACACAACCCCGTATTCTAGTACACTGTAGCATAGCCTCCTCTATACTCACAAAGCCTGGCAGTTCGACGACGGAGCCATAGAGCGTCTGGTCGCCGATTTAGAGAGCGAGGATCTGGTAGCACAGAGCATTTCTCGAGGAGGCTGTAGTCAGCGCACAGCTTTTGCAGCGGCGAGGACCCGAAACATGGTCTTCAAACCCGACGAGAAAAGAAGCGGCAGCGCGAAGAACGCGAGGCGCACGAGAGGACATTCCATCGCTTAGGACAAGTGTGTTTCGGCGTCTTGCCGCAGCGGGGCGCCCATTACATGCCTCTCATCTCATCTGTTGTCTGCCGCTCTACCTTTTACTTTCGGCGGCCGCGTCTCGTGGTGATCTGCCAGGCTTTGTCAGTATAGAGGAGGCTATGGCGGCAGTCACGTTGAGCACGAATCAAGGTTCCCATACTAGGGTCCACTCACTTCATCCTAAAATGCGTCATACCGAGAGACTTCATCCAGGCACTTTAGCACAAATTCGGTCCATTCGAAGACGTTTCATTCCAAGGCGTTTCGTCCTATGGACATTACATGCCGGGATGGCTCATACTTTAGATTGACTCTGCCACACTTCATACCAGGATACTTCATTCCAGGGCAGTTAACCCCAGACACTTCATACCAAAAACATTTCGTCCCGAGACATTTCTTACCTGGACGTTCTTTACCAGTGGCATCTAATACCCAGGCTTTTCATTCCCTATCAATTGGGAGCACCCACGAGTTGCTGAGCTCGTGCAAGGAGAGATGGTTCATACCAGGATACTTCATTCCAGGGAAGTTAATCCCAGATACTTCATACCAAAGTTATTTCATCCCAATACATTTGTTACAAGGACGTTCGATGCCAGCGGCATCTAATACCCAGACATTTTGTACCAGATTATTTTGCTGCAACCACGAGTCGCTGAGCTCGTGCAGGGAGAGATCTTCCAGACTATATTTTGTGCGGACCATCATAGCCGTGATATTAGCACGTAGCCAGGGGGGGGGGGGGGGGGGGGGGGGGGGCGTGGTTGGCCCCTCGAAATCTTTAGTTTTGCTGAGACTTCCTCTCCTCCTTCCACATCTATGGCGTTTTTCCATTAGCGCACCCCCCCCCCCCCCCAAACAAAAAAAAAAAAACAAAAAAAAAAACATCTTGGCTGCGTGGCTGCGTCACGTTCATGTAAAACAAGCAAATTTCACCAGTTGTAACTTCCTGCTATCCGATACGGGCCAATAGCCAATATTAAAGCACTATAATAAGTCCTTTTATTTAAATAACGTCATTTTGGGTTTTGCATCGCAGTGACCACAGACGGTATTGGACTTTAGCGAAAGTCGGTCCATTCCTAGAGTCATTACTTTCCCTCTTTATATCTCTCTCTCGTTCTTCGAATCCTACTTGGAGTATGCTTCAAAGTGTTGCTGTAACAGCTCGACTTGCTTATTCTCAAAGCTTAAAACTACAAAGACCCTAAATACCGGCTACACCGGGAACCGCAGTACCGGGAAACCCTTCCGAAAAGTATCGCGCCAAGACAACAGTCACCAGAAGCTATATCTGGCGTGTCCATAAACGCAAAAAAACTTAACACATCTTCACAGCACTCCAATTCAGGCTAATAAACTTTTAGTGGCTCACGATTCGGTATAATATACTCAACTAACAATAGCCAGGTACATAGCATGAGCACGCTTTGAGAAAGGTCTCTGTGTCTTGATTGCTGTAGTACTCCAGGATCCGGCATAGACTGCTTGTTTGAACGCTCGTACTCTTTCTTCGCGTACAATGGCGGCTCATGATCTACGTTGAGCTGGATTGCCATCACGTTCACACAGACTTGCTCAGAGAAAAGCGCATACAGCAACTTGAATACTGTAGGATAAGATGCACCGACAGAACTTTGGAATGCCCGGTGGCAGCTTTCTAAGCTGTTGTTCGTTATGGGAATCGCGAATTGCGAATCTGGGTTCCTTACGGGGTCGACCGACCCAAGTATTCTCGAAGTAGTCTAAGAAGTCTTAATGCTGTTCCGTTTGTCCAAACAACTCCAGAAGCTGTCTTGCCACCATGCGATATCCTGGCAAGATATAAAGATATAAACGCGCAGAATCTGTTTTTGCAATGAGACAAGAGACACAGCTTGACTCGCTGGCAAAGCGAAGGTAAATATCAAGATTAAAAGAACTCTTTTCTATTACGAATGGAATGATGAAGCGAGATCCACAGCTATGCCTGCGGCCTTCAACGTCACGTTCCCAGAGGACTTGAAAGGTCGGGGAGATTGCTCCTTATGAATACAAAAACGATGTCTTTAAATGCTCCTTCTTTTGTAGGACAATAATAGAATGGAACGCTCTGCCAAACGAAGTCATTAGCTGCTTTGATCTCAAGCCATTCGAATTATCATTACGCGAGTGTTTGACTGAATTAATGCCTGTGTGTGGAATACATTCTAAGATGCGCAGAGTGTGACGACACCCCTGCCTGTGCACAATGACTCACTTGAGTTTGTGAATGCATTTTGTTTTGCTTGTCCAACTTATTTTTCTCTCCTGTGTTTACCGCAAGTTTCACAGTATCGGGAAGAAAAATAAAATAAATAAATGTGGTATCTGTCGCAGACGTCCAAGATATCGCAGAAGCACAGCGCGATGAAGTTCTTCCGCATGAGGTGGTACTAGCTGGATTCGTCGATGTATCGTGCGTGCATGCCGAGCTCTTGAATTCGGCACCAGAATCTCTGCGCGAAATGGAATCTGCATCCGTCCACCTCGACGTCAGGCAGACAATCCTGAAACGCATTTTCTTCCGCCTTTTCGAAGTCCATGTCGTCGGCTTTAGGTGGCATCGTCAATAGAGAGTATTCACTGGCGGCCATAGCTGTGTGCTTGGCTGCGGAGCGCGTGCTGAACGCGAGCTTCCACAGTTCTTTCACCACGTGCATTCTGCACCACCAAGATTGTCGGTCTTGGCTGCCTATTAATGCGAGCTCGTTCTGAGCATGCGCTCTAAACAGTGACCTCAAATATGGCGGCCAGTGAATACCTCCTATAGCCACAAGTGGCATGCGCGTTCCTTCTTTATACGTCGTTTCGCGTTTGTTTCCCAAAAGGCAGTAGGAGCTACCTGCCTTTGTAGAGGCCATGAACAACGCAGAGCTGGCAAAACATCTCTGCTGCTACTTTAAATGTGCCATCGCACATTTAAGGCGTTTAAGCGGCGCAGGTCAGTCTTGGAGACGAAGATGATTATTCGTTTCGAGCCGTTGGAGCCTGTATTCCCTGCGACAAATTCTCCAGGAGACGCTGTTCTTGTCAAACGAAGGTTTTCTGGTATAACTACGTCCTCGATTCTGTGGGGGACTCGAACAGCGCCTTTTGTATCGCGTCGAACTCCGTGAAAACGCTTTTATTTTCGTAACTAATTTGGTATCGAGTAATATGACACATCAAAATGTGGCCAATTAGCTGTTCTTTCGAAAGAAGCTGAGGTTGGTACAATCTCGAAAAAAAGATTTTAAAACTTTGTTGTTTGAAAATACGATGTGCGGCGGAAGGCGTAAAAACGTCGACACGGAGGCGTATAAACATCGATCCAAATTAAACGAAACATGAAACAAATTCAGAATATACAAAATGTGGCCTACACCCTCGGCTATTACTTCTGAAAGTTGGTCTACTCTAACTGAGGTTTTCTACTTTTAGTTCGTCGGAGAGTCTTCGACGTTGGAGAGCCTCCGTAACACGTGCGCTTCTCAGCTTATAGCTTATATTGGTGAAACTAGGGTGCCTACATGTTTCGGAAACATGTAGGCACCCTAGGTGAAACACAAATAGTACATCATACATTCCCAGCAAAATACTTTCAACCTATGTTGAAATTGAAACTAGAGTTCTTCGGTTATCCACGAGATTGCGGAACATAATTCTCCGCGCTAAATTTAATTTCTTGACGGCGCTTCGAAACCATCGATTACCAGTGATCGATGGCCGATGGGCGCGGTCAGGAACGAGTTAAGGAAGTATGATAACGCTCGCAAGTACTTTCCTTTGCAGAATGCGAAGAAGTTTAGAGACGTTGTTGGCAAGCAAGTTCAATCATCAGGTTGAGGTTTTATTGATTGAGTCATCGTGCAATGTCAAACTGAAGCTTAAGCGGCAGATTGTTGCTCCGCCTATCACTGATGTGTGTGAGACTCCACGTTGCTCGTGGACAAGTTGCCAAATGTCCCGTTCAATGCTTTCATCAAAAAAGAAAATGAACGCTTTCGCACAAAAATGAATAAGAGAAACCAGAAAGCCCTCAAAGTCCTCCATGAGTAGGCTTTTGCTCTTTTTAGTTGCGCCTACACCAGTGAACATTTTTGTAATGTGGTAAAATGAGGGCCGAGTTTTGGCATTGCATTGTTCCTAAGTGATGCATGCTAATTTCTGAGAATGACTTGTTTCATGTTGAAAATATTTTGTCCTTTATATGACTGCAGGTTGACCAATAAAATATGAAGCTTTATTTTTTTTCTTTGATTGTGCTCAGTTAGATAAACAGATACTCCAGCTATGGTCTGTCGAGTGACAAAGATGCTTTGTTTTGTTTGTGAGAATGGCTTGTTTAATGTTGAAATATTTTTGCCTTTTTATGACTGAATGTTGACCAAAAAAAAAATGAAGCTTTCTTTTTTTTCTTTATTACTCTCATTTAGAAAAAAAAAATACTCCAGCTATGTTCTGTCGAATGACAAAGATTCAGTTGGTTGAGGAATAAAGCATTGCAGGTGATTGAATGGAACTGTCCACGTTTATTTACCGGGTGTCCCAAGATAAAACTTAAGTCAAAGTTTATTAAGACAACCGTCGAGGAATGCAGTTGTCTGGGGGGCCGCCACAAAAGGCATCGACATGCTACAAAATGTTTAGCTGGGCTTTTTGTTTCATGACTGGAAATGAGCGCCATAGGAACGGGGACAGGTGAAGAAGTGGACGGCAACATGGGGCGCACTCGCAACAGAAAGATTTCTAGAAAACACACATGCTTCAATACCTAAAATAAACCTTGTCAGTTCCAGCTTCCCCCCCCCCCCCTCCCCCTTTTCTAAATATAAAAGTTCTTTATCTGAGGAGGCCACTGACTGCTCGCTGATACAGATATCAGCCCCTCTTGTTTTGGATGATGGATGCTTCGTGAATCTCTCTTGTTGTTTTTTTGCTGTGCCACTCCAGGATGATTCTGTTTGACAACTTCGGGGTGCACGGGCATCGATCACTATGCACGGCCATATGGCTTGACGGCGTTTGTTTGATAGTTGCCGCGTGCTCCCTCGCACGATCATTAATGCAGCGGCCTGTTTGCCCTACATACGAGCGCCCACAGGATAATGGTATATCGTAGACGACAGATGTTTTACAATCCACAAACTTCGTTTGGTGTTTTTTTTTTTTGCATTCGTCACTAGCCTCTCCCGGAGCATTTATCCTACTGCACAAGGCCGAGAGTTTCTTCAGGGCCAAAAAAACAACCGGAACGTTGTAACGCTCCGCAACTTTTTTTAAGTTGTGGGAGATAGCGTGAAGGTAAGGAATGATGGCCGGTCTGGTTTTTTGCCGTTCACGGGCGTTTAGGCGAACACCCCTGTATTTCCTTTTCAGGCTGTCCGCTGCGTCAGGCTGTCCGCTGCGTCTAGAAAGTGCGGGTTTTCCGCACTTTCTAGACGCTCAGGGGATAATATTTTTCTTTTTCGCAGATTATTTTGACATTTGTGGAGTGCGGAAAGGCTTTTTTTGTCATTTCAGATAAAACTTCCGAGAACTGGCAACAATGATTTCAAGGAGTTGGATGACTGGAGTGTCAATACTCCTGAATTGTTGTTTACTTAGCGGCTCAGCGGCTTACTTAATGCAACTATTTGTCGGGCCCTGAACAGGGCCTCTTTTTTTTTTTTTTTCCAGATTGACAGAGACGATTTTGAGTTACGCACTGTCGCGGCCCAAGCGTGAGGAGTTTTTGCACATCTTCCTTAACCAGGGCTTCCAGGTGCACAAGTACCTGTCTCCCAAGCGGTTGCGGCAGCTTTTCGTCAAGATTCAGCACGAGGAGTTTTTCCGCTCGGTTTGCTGGGAAGGTGCCCTGGGCCGCAGCCTGGTACGCTCACGCAACATGTCCATATTCAACAAATATTCTCCCAAAACAGTTGTTTTACTCCGGAGTCACTATGCTGGCATGCAGGAGTGAATTAATAAAGGGAGCTGCAAGCACGTATTTAAAAAGGAGCATCTACGCCTTTATGCGAAAAAATTAAAACACAAACAAAAATAAAGGTAACGTAAAAAAAGGGGGGTGGGGACTGCATGACAAGATGAACTCGAAAAGAGTTGACGAGAAAAGGCAGTTTTTATTTTTTCGAACATGTTTCGGAGATTTTGTAAGACAGCCGCATAAGTCCGTTTATGATATGAGTACGCTCCTAATATATTAATTTTAAACAACGTTCTTGCAATTTCGAGCGATGACGTCAGTCGAGACAATTTCTAGAAGGTCTTTGAGGGAAGTTGTTATCTGTCCGCCGCCATGCCCCTGCTCATGTAAGCAAGCACTTGCCTTTGTAAGCCTGTCAAAGCTGTCTCCACGCGGATGCTGCTTGCGCTTGCACGCATGAGGCACTAGTCAGGACACCATGCTCGCAATAGGCCCTTTCCGAAATTGTGAAGTTATGCATAGATTATGCGCAGACGCAATTGGTTGGCCTTATCGTTTCCGGGGTGAAGCCTTTGATTGGTTCCGAGTCCGCGCCAAGCAGTAACGCAGCTCTCGTGTGGAATTCGTTTCGATTCGAGTGCACTCCGAATGCTGACTAAGCACTCGTATCCAATGCGTGCTCACAGTGCATGACCAACTAATGGCGGCCGCACATAATCTATGCATATTTTCGAAAAGGGTCTATGCGTATACATGGTTTGCACGTGACGCTATCGCACAATGCTGGTGGTCAATTCCTATTTGCTTTTTAAAAAAAAAATAAAATAAATTTGGTGGTGCGTAATGTTCGTTGCAACAGTTACGTAGCAAGACTACCACAATGGCACCTTATGTGACGTCAATGCAAGCCACATATAGTAGGGCGACCTAAAAGGGATGTTTTGTTGACATCCTCACGACTTTTCTCCAAGAGAACGGTATCCCAGACATGACCGGTTGATGTGGCGGATGCATGCTATTGTTCGATAATCTAAGTCTAGACTTCTGTACAGTCGTTCAAATTATTTGAATGTCGTTTTTCCTCGTATAACGAAGCCAAGAATATCCTTTCTCGAATTGTTTGAATCGCAGCTGTCGAAGATTGGCAAGAACTTCATTGAGGTGGACCTAAACTGGCTGATTGAAACCACGACGGGACTGCGCGATTTCGTGGACCCGGAGGAACTCTCCATGAACACCGCTCTGGGGATGTACATTCAGGTGGGTACTTTGAATAACAACGGTTGGTAATACCACCCATCTTCGATATTCACGGCTTACCACTACATTTGGTGACTGTATCCACACTAAGGTGTATCAGTATACTACAGATTTGGGAGAGCATAATCATGAATGAGCACTCATGAAAAAGTAGAGTTCCTTTCGGATGTTTTGAGACATTTTTCGCTCGTTGGCCCAGTTCATTCGACTGTGTTCTTCATCTGTGTCCGGAACTCCTCGAACTAGCAGACGTAGATGCATGGCCCTTCTGGATGTTTTGTGTCCCTGTCGTTTTGACGATGGCTCTCTGTCTGCACCTTCGCCCTCCATATTGCCACACATGTTTCCATAGCTTACAGATAAGCTTGCAAACATCATGACTTGCCAGGGCCAACACGAGTGCCTTGTGAAGACAGTGGGAATGGGCCGAATAGGTGTAAATCTCACGTGGCCAGCCGTAGGTTCGTCATGAAAAGCGCAAAGGAGGTCGGCGCGCATATGTGTAGGAACTACTAGGAACTAGCGGTTTCCAGAAAGCGAAAAGTTTAGTCGATAAAAAATGCCAACCCGCCACGGAAAAAAAAAAATCCCTGCATTTGTTTTTGCAGTGCTCTACTCAAGATACTGTTTAATTGTTCTAAATAAGTAATGATTCATTGAGTTCAGAAATCCTTGCTTTGTTCAGTGGAAAAGGAATTGTACCTTGGTAAAAAAACATCGCCAACTTATATCGTAACATACACCCCCCCCCCCCCCCCCTAATTTTGGCGGCGATGATGATGAAGTAAAAAGAAGGTCAAGTAAACACACCGTCAAATAAGATCGTCACAATATTCGAATAGATATCTGTCCACTCGATCGGTCCAGCGAAGCTGCCTTGATAGTGTATATTGTGATCTCGATATATAGGCAAACGGGAGCCACTCTTTTTTTATCCTCGCGTCTGAATTGAACTGACATATATAACCTCCGCAGAAAACTGGCACGATTCAGATCTTAAAAAAAAAGAACAACAACAGCATTAAGTTGCACCATTCTGTAAGACGCATGATGGAAATTTTGAAACAAGAAAACCGCGAGTAATACACCGGAAAACAAGATAAATACATATTTCTCTCGGCATTATTTTTGGCCTCCTCATCAAGCTGTGGATGCAGACTCGCACACAAATGATGTTTGGCATAAAACGGTGAAACGAAGAGTCCCCCGGAAAACATATTAATAGCCGCGGGAAAAGTCTCAGAACAAGGAAAATATAGCTAGGGTCATCAACAGAATGAGGACGGCAGGGAGCCTGCAGGCGTAGGCAACACACGGCGGAAGGCAACCAAGGCGTGCTGGAACAATATGCCACCCGGAAGACGAGGTCCGCGCATGACGTCATCGTTAGTGGATCTCCGACCCGACCCTAAGCGGCCACCACGCTGAAACTCGATGAGAGCCGCCGCGAAAGCGGCAGGCGCGTCCGACCAATCGTCGCCGCCCTGCGAGCGTCGCCCTCGTTGTGATACGTTACGAGACGCGCTGGCGGCGACGTTGACGCACGGTACGCGGAGCGCAAGTTCGTCTGCTTCTTTTGCAGGGGTTGTGGTGACGTCAGAACAACGCTCTGCTCTGATTGGCTCCGCTTGAAAGAATAGTGGGTAGACCTCGAGGCATGCAGCTTGCTTTGACGCCTGCCCACTATCCTTCCAGTCAGTGCCAATCAGAGCTCGGCATCTTTCTGACGTCACCGCCGCTCTTGCGCAAGAAGCAGACGAACTTGCTCTCCGCATAGCTGCTCTTCTTCCCACTTAAAGCGAAAGCTCGCGCTGCAGAACCCAGGGGTCCTTTGTTCGATCCCCACCCCTGCCCGTTTCAATCTGAATGGGCATCGTACCGGCGTGCGGTCGTGTATCCCTGCTGCGTAGTGCACGTTAAAGCTAGCGGTTGTACCGCACTGGCTAGATTGCTCATCTACAGCTGAGAGACAAGTCGCCCGTTAAGGCAGGCTGAGTTCAGGTTGTATAAACATACACAATTTTTTTTCTTTTTCCCAGTCGTTCTTCGCTCCTTTTCTTAACTTTCTTGAGAGACACTTGGAGGCAAAACAGATTTGTGCCGCTGTCCCCGGCAGGCAATTTGCGGCTCTGGCCACGGGTGTGCTGGACCTGTGCCTGTGACTCCACGTGCCGCGCGTACGACTATCCTGAGCGTGCAGAGCGTGGACTGGAAGTACAAGAAGGCCGTGGACATCGCGGCCGAGGCCGAGAACCGCACCTTCCTGGCGCACCCGTGCTGCCAGAAGTGGCTCACGAACCAGTTCCTGGGACGCATCAGCGTCCGTGACATAACCTGGGGGGTGCTCAGCGTCCCGCTCTGGCTCAAGGTACCCATGCATACGTACCTTAAGCTTACCCGCCTGCTCTACTTGCGCTCCCAGTGTGCTCCGCTTGTACCCCGGTTGTGCTCTTAGTGTGCTCCGGTTGTGCTCCAATTATGCTTTGAGCGTGCTACGAGCGTATTTCTTTTTTCTTGGTGGGTAGGGGGGGGGGGGGGGTGAGGTTGCTTTTTCGTGTGCGTTCCCGCTCTGAGCGTGCTTCCAGCTTCGAGTGTGCTTTTCGTGTGTGCTGTTCTTCGAGTATGTATTTTGTGTGTTCGTGCTCGGCTCCCGTTTGACGAAAGTAATCCCTGGAGAAGGAGAACAAAAGGGACAAATGACAAACATAAATCTCCAAACTTAGCTAGGTTACTGGTGCGCGACCGAAAAAATCCGCCTGGTCCGGGTATCGAACCCGGGACCTCTCCATTTCCAGTGGAGCGCTCTACCAACTGAGCTAACCAGGGGTTAGACGTCAGTAGAGCAAAGGGGTTTCATCAGCCGCCATAATTATGTTTGTCCTTTGTCCCTCTTGTTCCCCTACTCCAGGGATTACTTTCGTCATTCTTGTCCAGCTCGCCTGCACCTTTGCAATTGATTGCATTATAATCATAGCTCCTGCTTGTTCCGTATGTTTGTGCTCTCATGGTGTTCTGACGGGATCTGAGCATGTTCTCAGCGTGCTTTTGAGATGTGCTCAGTTCGTGCTCCAAGTGTGCATCTCGTGTGTGCGTTTATTCTCAGCGTGTTTTCTTGTCTGTTCACGCTCTGAAGTTGCTTTGCTTGTGTTCTAAGCTTGCTTTAAGTGTGCTAGTATCTGACCCCGAGGTATGAGGTTATTGTGTGCGCTCTTTGCTTCAGATCATCCTCTGTGCGTTCACGGTCCTGCCTATGTACCTCTGGGTGCGATTCAAGAGTGATCCCCATCAAATGGATTACGGAGACGGTAAGTCCATATCTGTATCGTCGAGGTAAGGGAGTTTGCCATGCTAGCTTGCTACGGCTACCAAAGCTGGCTCGTGGGGCGTCGGTGTTACTCGAAGTCTTCAGATCCTTAGAAACCCAGTCTAGTTCTTGAATGCTTTATTCGCTTTTGCGAGTCACTCCAAGTTTTTCGTTCGGCACTTCTTCATATAAATTCTCTACGCTCTAACAAAAAGAAAGAAAAAAAAAAAAGAATGTTGTTTATTGTGCAGAGAAAAAGCGCAGGATGAGGGCGCATTCACTGCGCGTAACTGCTTTAATCGGTGTTTGAAAATGCGCAAAGAAGATGAGCGCCATGACGAAGCACTTTTGAACGCGCAGTGGTGCTGTCATTGGTCGGTGACTGGACCAATTCGGCCATGTTTTCGACGCGTCGGATGAACCGTTGGACGTTTCGTCGCACACTTGTTGTCCCGTACTTGAAACAAACAGCTGGGTTGCTCCAGCTACGTTTTTTTTTTCACTTAAAATGACGGTAATAAAATTAGAAAAAAAATATTTGGCCAGTTTTATCCGGGACAAAAGGAACGGGTCCCCCTCCTCGTCTTCCCCTCCTACTCCTTTCCCCATCTCCTCCTCCTCCTCTCCCCTTCTCCTCCTCTCACCCCCTCCTTCTCCTCTCCCCTCCTCCTCCTTCCCTCCTTTTCTCCTCCAGCCGCTGAATTTGTTCATGGCTGACGTGACACGAAGTCGTGACGTCATTTTCCCCACTAAATTTAGCAGGGAAACTGAATTGGTGATGAGGTCACGTGGTGTCAATATCTCCTCTAAATTTAGGTTTCCCCGCTAAATTTAGCGGTAAAACTGTCGTCACATGGCCTCAACACAAATTCAGTTTTCCCGCTAAATTTCGCAGGGAAACTGTGACGTCCCATAATGCAACGCGCGCAGTTACGCCGACGCCGACGGCGATGCCGACGCTGCTCAACCCGGAAATGGTCGCCTAAGAGCTGCACTCTAGAAAGGAAATATTTTTTTTGTTGAGGTTAATATTAACCGTGTGACACTGAGCTACATAGAGCATCAACCGTGATCATGATTTTGTTTGCCCACTGATAGCCATTCAAGTACTTTTCGGAGACGACCTGGGGATGAACTTAATTCGGAGGCCATTTTTAGGCCTGAGAACCATTTCGGCGACTAAACAGACTTGATCTCTGTGGTCGAGGGATTGAAGCTTGTATCGCCGCAGGATGTTGGCAATGACGATTTTCTCCTCTGACATCGCAAACCTCTGACCTGTGAATAAAACACAAAATTATGTTGAGAAGTGTTTGGTCATGATGCGGAACAGAGTAACGGCCTTACCGATGCAGTTTCGGGGACCTGCCGAGAAAGGGACGTACGCGAAAGGATGCCTTCCCTTCGAATTCTCGGGAAGAAACCTGTCTGGGCAAAACTCTTCAGGCTTTGGGAATACTTTGGGATCCCGATGCAAAAAGTAGTTCGACACTTGAACTACTGTTCCTTTGGGGAGCATCGTGCCACCTTTTGAGAAGTGAAAGCGTTTTAGAAATTAGCACAAAGGTTCAACTTACTCCAAAATGCAATATCGACTTAAAGAAACCGGCGGAATCAAACACAGGCTTTAAGACTGGCGACTTCTAGTCACTCGGGGGTGAAACTCTCGTAATTTTAACTGTACAAACACGAACGTCCTCACTATTTAATAAACTGTTCAAACTACGTAGTTCATAAAAAAAAAAAATACTTCAGATGTAGTTCAAGCGCTTACTTTATCGCCCGATGCGCTAACAGTCTTATCTAAAATTAAAAAGAAAAGAATCATGCAGCTTTTATTCAGACACTAAGCTTTTAATATTTCTAGGAACAAAAACAAAATGGCAGAAGTTATTCGGCAGTGACACTGGAGGTAGTTGTATATTATCTCTTCTGCACTTTTGAACATTCATTTAATCGTATATATTTTGCAAATGAGGAAATAGCATTTTATAGCCCCAATGCTGGAGATGCTCATGAAGCCTATTGGGAAGCAAACTGCAACAGCCATTTCAAACCCAAGATCTGCTAATGACGAGATGTTTCTCAGCTGTGACACCGTTATGAAAAGGGTAATTGCTCAATTACAGTAATTGAATTACCGTAATTTATTTACTTTCTTTGTAATTAGTAATTGTAAGTAATTACTTTCGGCTGAAAGGAATTGTAATTGTAATTTAATTACTTTCTAGCATCAGTAATTGCAGAATTTCAGGCACAATTACAATTACTTTCGCGAAACTTTGCGGCGCCGACGGAACCTCTCTAAAAGCCTCAGCGCTCGGTGATGTACTCGCACACATAGGCAACCACACACACACACGCACAATAGAAATAGCGTCGCATTGTTTGTTGATTTGTTGCTTACACTGCGGGCTGAGAGACAATCATCTTTGGAGCCTACATCGACGGCGTCGTGTGGTACCGTCCTGCGGTGCGAGCAGAAAATAATGGTGTAACCATGCCAAAATATTGAAAGAAACAAAATCTAGCTTCAGCTTTCAGCGGAGGTTGGTAATTTTAATTGTCTATGAAGTTATGCTTATTTTTTTGCCAGTTTTCTTTTTACGCCCCTCTTCAAGTATTGTCCCATTTTGTTTTGTATTTTCAAGTTTATTTGCTGTTGGTTTGACTTCGGATTTATTTTCATAAGCATACTGGAGACTGGCCCCGAACTGTGAATATTGTCATTATTGATTCGGGGGCCCCGATTCGGTTCTTATATATATTTCTGAGCCATTATAATTTCGACTCAATGTAAACAATTGCCAATAACATGAAACGTTTGTACGTTAATGGGGTCAGATTAGCACGTGTGGACTGTAGTTTTACATTAACACTTCAAATATTCAGATATGACTAATATTTGCTTTTTTTATTTGGCTGGATAATAAAAGTGTGTCAACCCAATTTTACTTTAGCGATCTGGCGTCTTCGAGTAAATAAACTTTAATTATTTTTTGAAAATATAATAATGTAGGACTTCGTTAATCCAAACTGTAAAGTTCTATCATTAATTTAACAAAATTCACAAAAGGAAAGTACAATACGTGACATGTATCCAAGGATGCTTAAAGGGTAACTACAAAGAAAAAAAAGTGTTTTTTTTTTAAACCGCCTAATTGGGACAAGCGTGTCACAAAACAAATCTTCCGCGAAAACAAAAATTTTTTTAGCAATATTTAGGCCACAGGACTAATTTAGTCGGAGTCACAACCTCTCCACATTTGAAACTCCCGCTCTTTCGACCCGCGCGCAGGAGAACTACGCCCCGCTCCTCCTTGGATTCTCTTGGATTGACTTGGCTGCGGAGTACGCAGCGTCTTGACTCCCGGCCGCGGATCGGAGGGGGGGGGGGGGAAGGGGGGAGGGGAGTGGGAAGGGGGGAAGGTGCCGTCCATGTACGCTGGAAGCTAGAGCCGGTTTGCTTTCGTTGTTTTTGTTTGGTCGAGGAAAATGTGGCAACAACGCACGTTCAACATGGCGCCGGTATTGGTTTGGTTTGACGGGACGCGATAAGCTCCGGGTTTTGCGAGCACATGTCACGAAGATGTGACCTGAGAAGTGCCTCGGTGCGAATCTCGAAGGCCTCCGGAGCGAAATGACGAGAACATACCTGGACTCGTTTGTCGCTACGCGAACGCTCGATTGCCTGCAGCCAAATAGCATTCAGCTTGTGATCTTTCGGGGCGACATGGCTGCGGGAAGACTCGCTGTCGCGATCACTCATCTCGCAGCATTTTACAGAACAACGGCGCTGCTTACAGGACCTGACATCTAAAAGAAGTCGGCATTTACACGCGCATGCAAGGAAAAAAAAAAAACACGCTAAGAAAGCAAAGAGGAAAACGAAAGTAACAAACCGCGCTATGAAAGCCAAAATTCCGCGTCGCTTCCTATCACTAACACTGGCGACAGCTGATAAACACACACTACTTCACTTCAGGAAATCTCACTCAAGCACCTGGGTCAACACGAAACACTGATCACTTCGGCCAAACGACTAGTCGAGGAAGGCGAGACAGGCTGGAGCAGAGACTTCGGCGGCCATGAAAGAATGACGAAGCTTTTGTTTGTTTTGGTATGAATCCAAACGGAAGCGCCCGTCTTGTAAACCATTTGTAAAAAATAATAACTCTCACTGCATGGGTTATTCTTTAAACGTAAAAATATGCCACTCAAAAGGAACATACAACGTATAACAAAGGTTTAACAACCAAGATCTAAGCTGTCAATCAAACCCTTAGCCAATAGAAGCCGATTGGGATCAACGTCACGGAATCCCAACTTCGTGGCGCGCGATTTAAAACGGACGAAATAGCCGCAAACTAAAATCAGTCTCAAGCAATAAATATTGCTGAAAAAAAAAAAAAATTGTTTCCTAGCAGAAAAATTGTTTTTTGACATGCTTGTCCCAATTAGGCTGTTTAAAAAAAACTTTTTTTTTTTTTTGCAGTTACCCTTTAAGCCTCCTAAAACATTGGGACGAGGAATGAACAAATACACTGCATTATAAACAGAACAACTCGTTTAAAGTTATACGGCCCAAGTAGGGTCTCTGTGAAAAATGAGTTATTACAAAGTAATTGCATTAATTCTTATATGTAATTTGTAATTGTAATGCATTACTTTTCACATGGTAGTAATTGCAATTGTTGTTAAACTACTTTTGGAGCGAAGTAATTGTAATTGTAATTGAATTACATTTTTGAAGTAATTTACCCTTGTATATGAACGGACTTCAAAGTGTCCAAGGTAGTTTAGAGAACGAACGCTTCAAACCTGGCAGGCGTTTCCTTAGACTTTTCGAACTAGACGTCCTTGTTCGAGAAGACTCACGAAGAGACTGCCAGGGTTGGAATGTTTTTTTTACAACGGAGCTGTTAAGGGCTAGTTTTTCCAGGATCGTGTCCCCCGCAAAGAAATGAAGACACCGAACTCTGGACACCTGCCGCCATCTATGAGCGACGGCGGCAAGCCATGTATCTGGTTACCACTGTCGCTCATAGATGGCGGCAGCGTTTCCACTCTGTTTTTTTTTTTCCTCTGAACTACCTCGAACGCTGCCTGCCTACTAGGGGCAGTATTGCTTGAGTATCGCGTGGTAACTCACCAAGTTCAAAAGGTTCCTCACAAAGCCTAGAGTAGAATGGCACAGAAGGGTAGATTCGTTGTGACTCCTAAGTATGCAGAAAATAAACATTTATGCACACTTCATGGCACTTAGACGACTAATCACGCAGTGGCAGTTAGGTTGAAAAGAAAAAATCAGTAACCTTTAGCACGCATTCCAGATAGCGCATCTCTTTCATGTCTTCGTGACTGACGTGCCGCTCTGTGTCGTCCCCGAAGATGGAATCCAGTTCGTCGTGTATTTTCTGCTGCGCTGCAGGGCTGTGGCCTATCAGAAATAGCGCCCAGCTTATACCCATGGCGGTTGTGTCGTGACCCTGAAAGCGAACGTAGAATGAACCAAATTTGCTGCAGTCATGTTTGACGTCGCGATGTTTTCCTTCGTCCGGATTTGAGGAACAGGCCTGCTCGGAGTCGTCAGAAAGGGAACGTGTAAAACATGTTGTCGGTGTTTTAAAACGACTTAATATAACCCGCATCAAACGTCTGCATCCACCCTGCAAAAAATGGCGCAAGCTACGTACAAAAGAGCAAGGTTGAACCGACGGCGTCTACTAGAGAGAGTCCTCGTAAGCTGGATATTTATGCGAAGGAAGAGTCACGGCCGAACGCCATACACGTCTTGCACGTGACATCATCGCGTCCTGATGGTGGTATATTCCTTGTTGTTCTTGCCAAGAAAGACGAATTTGATGGTGAAAAATTGCAAAGTGCGTGCTGTTAAAGGTGTAGGCTCAGCAGCAAGATCATCACAGTGGTCGCTAATGTAACGTCAGTTCAAGCTCGCAGGTCCGTTGGGGTGAAGAACACAGAGTACTTAACCTGATTCTTGAAATGAAAGCCCAAACAGCAAGCTTAGCCGATTTGTTTTTTTGGTTTTTAAGTTACTGATCATTGAAGCGGCCGAGGCGAAAACTGGCGTTTCTTTCACCTGTCAGGGATCGCCTGTTTTACCGCAAACTATTTTCGCACATCTCACACTGCTGAACCAGAACTCTTCGATGACGCTCTCAGCATAAATTTAATTAAGCTTAATTTATTAGAAAATATTTTATTGTATTTCGGCATATTAAAAACAATTTGAATAATCTACCTCTGGTATTTTGTGGCAAAAGTTACCAAATTCTTGCGGTGTAACCTATTTAAGATTCTTTAAGAACCTTAATATCACCAGAAAGCTCAACCTTAGCTATTATTATTGCGCACGAATTCAATATATTATGTACTAAGTTCCGTTATATATCCCTCAGAATTAAAAACAGCGCGAAAAGACGAGGACCAGACAAAGAGGTAACACTGACACAGCGCTGACTTGCAACTGAGTTCATTGATCGCAAAATCGCAACATATACTTGCGTTGCCACGAACAAAGGAGAAGAAAGAATTCAGCCCACGTGATACATCACCGATAAAAATATAAAAAATGCGCCATGACAAAGCCGTACATCTCGCAGATGCTGGATTTCCCTCCCACGTGTTAAGAACGGTCGCCGAGTCTTTGCTGAAAGATATCAAGAGCAGGCCTATGACAAGGGAAGAAGAGGCCAGCAACAGAAAGGGAAGAAAGAAGAAAGTTTGTAGTCATTCCCTACATGCACGGCTTGGCCCACAACCTAAAACGCATTGCGGGCAGGTGTGACGTCAACGTTTTCTTCTCTACTCCGGACAAATTGTCAAGGTTGTGCAGAACTGTTAACCCCTCTTCGAGGTCGGCCACGGCTTGCAGTACGAGGCATCGAGATCGCTTCGCCTCGTGCTCTGAGGGAGTGGTTTATTCTCTCCCTCTGACGCGTGGCAAGAGCTACGTTGGCCGGACGGGCCGCTGTCTTAATGACAGGTTAAGAGAGCACGCTTACAGTGTCTCCACCACCGTGTCTGATCATCTGGGCATTCACTGTCGCGACTGTGGTTGCCGATCCGACTTCCAACGATGTGAGGTTGTTAAGCTTCATAGGGACCAGCTTACTCGAGAAATTCTGGAGGCTGTTGAGATAGCGAAGTTGGGTGCAGCATGTGTAAGCAGTCCTTCTGTGGCCCCATCAGGCAAAGAGATGAATTTTCTAGTTCCCTTACTTGCTCGTTTTTTAACACGTACTCTGTACGGCTGTGTCATGGCGCATTTTTTATATTTTTTATTGGCGATGTATCACGTGGGCTGAATTCTTTCTTCTATTTTGTTCGTGACAACGCAAGTATATTTTGCGCTTTTGCGATCAATAAACTCAGTTGTAAGTCAGCGCTGCGTCCGTGTTACTTCTTTGTCTGGTCCTCGTCTTTTCGCGCTGTTTTTAATTCCGAAATTTGTACCAACTCGTCCAAGCCTCAACTTTAGCTCCGTCATATACTTTTGAGAATACGAATGTCTCGAGAACTTAGGAAGTTCTACCGAAATATTAAGGTGGGCTAGTTGGTTCAACATACTGAAATTATAAAGCGCAAGGGACAGACACGGACATGAAGTTGACAGGAATAGCGCCGTCCTGTCTACTTCATGTCCGTGTCTGTCCCTTGCGCTTTATAATTTTGGTATACCTAAGAAATTCGGAATCGATTCTTTCAAAAACCCCAATTTTTTAGTCATCTTATATCTTATTAGTAGCAGGCTATGATAGAAATAATATATAGTAGTTGGTTTATATGACAAGGAATATAGCTTGAATCTATTTAAATATGAGCCGTAAAAAGTCAAGCCGTGTCGTGGAGTAAAAGGTATTTTCTACGCAACAAAGCTTGCCGTCTATTTCGTCAAAAACAAAAAAATTCGACCCAAAAACCGTGCCTGAATTCAGATGAAAACATCCATATGGGTGTTTTCATCTTAACTTAAGCACGGTTTAAGAGTCGAATTTTTAATTTTGATAAAAAAAATGTTTTGTCAGCGTTTCTTAAAATGAAAGAGAGCGTAAACGTCAGGCTTGGTGGATTTGTTTTTTCGTTTTCATGTTATTCGCCATTGCAGAAGCCGAAGCGAAAACTGACGTTTTTTCAGCCTGTCGGAGATGGCAGGATTGACCACTAGCTATTTTGTTACTTATCAAACTATTGCACTAGGACTCTTCGGTGACAATTTCAAAATAGTTTTCATTATGCTATTGAAATTAAAAATTACTTTTATACTTTATAATATAAAATAAGTAAAAAATGTCAAAATATTTTTTAATAATCTTTAAAAAAGTTTGGCAATTTTTTAAGCGTTACCTATTTAAGATATTTTAATGAACTTGATATTATAAAAAAGCCAAAAGGTAGTTCTTTTTATTCATTATAAATTCAATATTGTATGTAAAAGAAAACATTTGCTATATACATTTGAATTAACCAATGTTTCAAAAAGTTTGCAAATTTGGGATCGATTTTCTCAAAAACCCGATCTTTAATTTACTTTATTTTTTTAGTAGTAGTAAGGTATAATAGTGTTTATTATAAAATATAAAAAGTAAATGTATTATATTGTTTGTATGTTCGCAATGAAAGCTTGAATCTCGTGAAATATGCGTTGTGAATGCTCCTTCGCAGTGGTGATGTTATGTCCATTACTGTCGCATGGATATGATTAATGTCCTAATATTAATACTCGCTTTAACACGCAGCGTATAAATGATGAGAATTGTGCATAATGCGGAGTAAAAATTGCTGTTCTTGTAAGTTTGCTCGCGATACACCTAAACTCTCTGCATAATTCGTGGCGCATTTCCTTCGAAGTATACACCACTTCCACTCAGTCTTCCATCTCCAGCTCCGAGTTACAGATGGTATAAGTTAGACGGCCACCTAGTGGATCACGCCATCAAACCTGCGCCGGTCTGCCTGCCGTCAGTGTATCCAGCGGGTTTCAAAGGGCTCTTTGGGAAACGGCAAAACCGGATTATCGCAAAACGGGGCATTTGAGGGCAACTCTGACGTCGGCGCTCCTCCTTTCCCCTTTCTCCTTCTCCTGTGCACCCTATCTGACATGTTCCACATAAAAGGGGATAGTGGGGACCTATTCGGTTCCCGACTGGCTCAAGCAATCTCGAAGCGCTAGTGTTTATCTCCGTTCTAAGCTTGATGTGTACTTGAAAAGTGCCCTCTCTCGTTTCCGGAAAGCCAGGAGCCTTCGTTTGTTCTATGGCTCGAAAGCTCAGTGAAGATTGGCAAGCGTGTGCCGATTATTCAAGAAGGTTCCACCGGCCGAGGACGCCGAGCACGTAAATTCCAATGATGTGGTGTTCAAGAACTGCTACACAATGTTCTGCAGTAAGATCGAAGAACATCAGCGAGGACAGAAAGCATCGTCACCAGGCTCATCGTCACCAACTCCACCAAGTGAAGTGGCAGGAGCTTACTGAGGACTGTGAAGGCAAGCTGGGGCACATAGAGGCTGAGCTTAACGAGGAACCGGAGGAGCGGGCCGAATTTGAGAAGCAGGTGGAGGAGCTCAGGCAGGAGGAAGCGGGGAAGGCACGGCTAGAAGAGAGGAAAAGGGAGCCTTGAGGATAGAGCGGAGCGTCTCACCGGAGTAGTTAAGGAAGAGAAGAGGAAGAGCGAATAAGGACAAACAATAATGGCAGAATTGAAGGATATCCTCAGAGTAGAGATCGAGAAGAGGGTCGACCTAGAAGCGCAGTGGGGAGAGATGAAGAGGCAGTCGACAGCGAGGGTAATGCCAGAGGTGCAAAGGGCTAGAGAGCAGGGAGTGAGCAGTGCGGACACGAAGGAGGTTTCTAGGACCTATAGGGAAGCAGCACGAAAGGAGAAGAAAATTTGTGGATTTATAGAACCTAACCTGGTACCGGTGGTAAATCAAGGGGGTAGTAGCGTAGTGCCAGGAGAGGGAGGGCAGCTGTTGGCAGTTAGGAGAGTTCGAGTTGTGGGAGTCTCGAACTTAGAAAAAAGGATAGTTGGGCGAGTTAGTGGGAATTCATCGTAGGAAACAACGCGAAAAACAGACGAGGACGAAGAGGTCCCGTGTGTTTCTTCTTTGTCCTCGTCTTTTTTTTGCACTGTTTCCTACGATGAGCCCCCAACGTTGCAAGGATCGTAGAGGGAGTGCTAGGCAAGGTGAAAGAGGACAAAAGAGTGCGACTAGAGGCCCAGCTAAGAAAGTACATGGTAGATGCCATTGCCGAAGCGGAGGACGTATTGTGGGACAACATGGAGGGGGAAACCCTAGTGTTGATCCACGCAGGACTCACGACCTGTTGAATGGGAGGATTCAGAACATGGGAAAGCAAATAAAGGCAGGACTGGGTAAACTAACAGCGGTCAGTGAGAGGGTGCATGTGGAAATATGCACTATCGTACATGTCCGGGGACAGTCGCTTGACATCAAGAGGCGGGTCATTGACTCTAAACGAGCGATTAAGGGGATGAGCTGTATTCTTTAGAATACTGCTTCCTGTTAACATGTGAACCCTGTTGGAACAGAAAATGTCTCTTTTGAGAAATTAGGCATTGAACCTGAAGATGAGCTTGAATTGGCATTGTGGGGGCATGGTGGGGAGTTAAAAAGAAAACATTTGGAGGCAACAGTTTTAATTAACGAGTTCAAGAAGTGGACACAAAATAGATACCCAACTCCTACATCAGACGCGCTCAACGAAATGTTATATGCCTCGAAAACTCGAATGTACAGCCACGTGCCGCAATATTAAACTTTGATTTTGCCAAAAAGTGGATAAATTTGTTATCCAATCGGCCGTGCAAGGTTACCATTGGAAGAACAAGATGGTGACGATTTTCACTTGCGTAGCCACAACCACAAATGGAACGCTCTGTTTTATGAAGGGTGAGTGATGACATTTGCCACGACTCTGCACACTCTTTCTTTGCACTCTTATTGATCGAAGAACGACTTAAAGAGCTGCTGCCCTTGTTTTCTGATGTAATTTATATTTCCGACGTGGATCCAAGCCACTTCAAGTATCAGTTCCAGTTATACGAATTCGAGACGAAGACAAATGTCACCAAGTGGTTCTACTCAGCGTCAGGGCACGAAAAAAGTGCGTGCGAAGGAGTGGGCGGTGTTCTCAAGCGTCACGCATCAATGCATAAATTTTGAGAACAACGGAGTTGAATTCTATAACCGACGCGCGCACCTTTGTTGACAAACTGAGCCAGAAAATATTGGGATAGTGCTTCTCGAGAAACTGAGCCATGAAATCAAGGGTATAGTGCTTGTTTCAGCCGCCCGAGAGGAGATAACTTGTTTTCGGTCGTCGAAGAAGGGCCGGGAGAAGGTTAAAGCGTGAAAGGGCATTCAATCCTCTCACGTGTGGAGCAAAGCAAATGACCTTGGGGACAATACCGTCCTATTAGAAAGAGCTCGTAAAATTCCAGAGTAGCAAGGCACACATGCTGGGACCATGAAGCGGAGAGACAAGCATGTTTTAAAAATAAATTCACTTCGCCCCCCTGCAGCCGTCTCACTGCCTCTCGGCAGTGAAACGGCTGCGTTTACGTCATCAATGGTGAATTGCCTGAATTTTGACCTGTGCGAACGTTAATTCAGTATCGCAGTGAACTAGTATCTAAACACGTGATTTCTTTTAATAATCTGCTGTCAATATTTGTATGTGTTTCTGACTGTTTTATTACTCACCTTTTCGTGTTAGAGAGAAGTGCCAGTCCTGTGCTGTGTACCGCTTGAGTTCTATCCCATGCGTGGGCTGCTAAAACGCTCTTGAACACGATCTTAGAACTCTAAGAAGTTGAATGCGGACAGTAAACATGTTTTTTGTCGATGAAACCAAAGTGTTTCGAAAACATTCCGAAACAGTTGTACAATTCTGTGGTATTTCTACGATCTGTCAAGCTTTTCAATTCGCTTGTTAAAAATTCACCGGCTTCATTTGGGGCAGGACAATATTAACTATATTTTTTGTAAACTTAAAGCAAATAAGTCTGCCGTAGTCTGTTCCAACCGTTGACTTCTTCAACTTGACTGTGTAAAACGTTTTGCTGAAAATTTATATTTACTTTTTTCTACTTTTGAGCTTTTTGTGTTTTTGACCAGGTGTGTGCGAAACATTTGGCGTTGCATTAAGTACATTAGGCGAAACATCTTTGAAATGTGTTTTATACATTGAACAAGTAAAATTGCTTTAATTCCCTGGTAAAGAATCGAGCATAAGTTCTTAACATCGAGCTTGGTTACTAAATGTACTTACATGTAAATAAAATTCAAGACCTTGATCGTCTAAACGGCAGTCTCTGGAGTGTAAATATTTACTTAGTAACTTTAAGTGTTGGGAACTTTCGTAAAGTGTGACTTACAAAGATATTTGTGTTACTTATAATAGGTGTGTTTTACTGTCACTGCTTCCTGCAGGGTTATGTGTAATTTTACTCTTTGATGTGACCTTTTATTTGTCGAGCATTTTATGTATTGTATTTTTTGTGTTTTTACATATTGTAGTATTGAAGCAACCTGATATTTAAAAATGTTTCGCAATACTTATTGTTCAAGTCCTATTTATGATTAAATTTGATGGTAAATATTATTATTAGGTCATTTATCCTATCCATTCCACAATATTGACCATAATAGCACCCCTGCGATGGCGCATCCGCAACGCACATTTTTTCGAGATTCAAGCTTTAATTTCGGACATACAAACAATATACGACACTTTCTATTTATGTTTTATAATAAACCACTATCATACCTTACTACTACTAAGAAATTAAGAAAATTAGAAATTTGTTCTTGAAAAATCGATCCCGAATTCGCAAGGTTTTTGAAACATTGGTTAATTCAAATGTAAGTAACAAATACTTTCTTTTATATACAATATTGAATTTATAATGAATAAAAAGGACAAAGTTTAGGCTTTCTTATGATATCAAGTTAATTAAAATATCTTAAGTAGGTAACGCAGTAAAAAATTGCCAAACGTTGCAAAAAATGGTTAAAGAGACACAGCTCGACATTTAAGAAAAAAGTATTCCAAAGTATAAAAAAACTTATTTTAATAGCATAACAAAAACTACTTTGAAATTGTCGCAAAGACTCCTGGTGCAATAGTTTTATAAGTGACAAAACTGCGAGTGGTCAAACATGTTATCTCTGACGGGCTGAAGAAACGTCAGTTTTCGCCTCGGCCGCTTCAATGGCCAATAACTTGAAAACAAAAAAATTCGCCAAGCTGGCCGTTTACACTTCTTTAATTTCAAGAATGTTGCCAAAACATTAATTTTTTTTAGTCAAAAATAAAAGTTTGATTATAAAAACCTGCCCGAGTTGAAATGAAAACACCCATATGTTCCAATACACAGCGCCGTTGGTTGCTTTAAGATTGTTATTTCATACTTCAATGAAATACCGTAAAATCCCGAACGAACGCCCACCTCCCAACATCGACCACCTTAAAATATTTCTCTTTTGTTCGTCGTAGGCGGGCAGTCATTCTAGACATTGTAGTAAACATTACGTAGAATCTCTGTTCGCCAAAGCCCACCCCACACGTTATTTCGAGACGAAAGGCATGTCACGACAACTTGCCTCAAACATGAATGTGTCCACCTCTTCCCGCATGTCTTCCTCCGTGATATTTTTGGGGTCTTTGAAGTGTTCAATGAGGAGTAAGTCGAGGAAAGGCCTTTTTTCTTTCTTATGATTAGACCCATTCTCATTGTCGTTGCCAAGAATGGAGCCGGTGTCGATGGTGGCCATCATGTCTTTTTTTCGTTCTGCAATCACCTGTAATAACAACGCGGGACTTCGATGAAGCTAAAAATCTAGAATTTATCTGGTGATTATTCTTCCCGCACTGAATAAAGAGACACGATTATCTGGAGGAGAACTATAAGGAATGCGCCATCTCTAATTTAACAATCAATCAACAACTGAAAATAAAAGTATACCCTGCGGCAAACGTGTTGCGTTAATATCGAGAGTTTATTTTGGTCTCATCATCGCTTAGACTGAGCAGAAGCCGCTCACGGCGAATGCACCTCAGCTTTAATAATTAAAGTAGAAATAATCCCTAACATAACGTAGGTAGTGATATTGTTGCGCGCGCAGCTGGCCAAGCAGGCAGCGCGGCCGTGGTCTAACGGTTACAGTGCTTGCCTTCGGCGCGAAGAGCCAGGGTTCGATTCCTGGGAGTGACGTCCGTGTCTTTTATTTATTCTTGCAATTTCGTGTTCTGGTAAATTCGAGAATCATGTTGCTTGTTCGAGGTTCAAATGTTCTACGCGCCGAACCTTCTACGCGGATTGTTCGAGAATCCCACTTGGAGCCCCTTATGTACATAAGGGGCTCCAAGTGCCGAGGCGCAGTCAGTCTCGCCCCAGCGTTCGATCCTGCTGTTACGCCGATTTCGACGCCCGCGACGCTGTTGTTATGCTCTGTTTCCGTTTTGATTTTGGGCACAAGTTCGCCCCAAAAAACGTTTCAGTTTCCTCAGTTATTCTTTGTTTCGTCAACATCATTCATGACATTTTGGTGGAGGTGCGGGGTAACGAATGTCCGTGCAGCGGACCCCTCCGAGGGCCTGCAGTGCAAGTCCGAACCCAAGCCCCCAAGGACCCAACGAAGACCCCACCGAGACCCGATCAAGTCGCGGCAACCAAGGCCTACCCCCGGAACTTGGACCCTTGCCACTCAAGACCAAGCAGTCAAAGAGACCGACGATGGACAACCAGTCGTCGCAGACCCCGGCCGCTGCCGCCGTTGTATACCTTCCCGTCGCACCCCGGACTCCGACGCCTTTCTACGGGGAGGTCCACGAGGACATTGAAGACTGGCTTCAACACTATGAACGTGTGTCCCGCCATAACTGATGGACAGCTGACCAGTGCTTGCAAAACATCTACTTCTCGCTGAAGGGACTGCAAGGTACTGGCTGGAGAACCACGAGACTTCTTTAACTTCGTGGGAGGTATGGAAGCTAGAACTGAAGAAGACGTTTGCCAGCCAATACAGACGCAAGAGGGCTGAAGACATCCTTCGAACAAGGGCCCAAGGCCCAAATGAGAGCATCACCAGTTTCGTCGAGGATTTTCTTCGCCTGAGCGCCCGCGTCGACCCTCAGGCCACCAAGGAGAAGAAGCTGCGCCACCAGATGAGGGGTGTGAAGAGCGAGATATTCGGTGGTCTTATCCGCAATCCCCCGACAACAGTCGGCGGGCCCCAATATCACGCGCCAGGCACTACCAGCGACAGCCTGGTGTAACTACTTTGGCGGCATCCAGATCCGACCTTGGTACCGACCTCGCCGGCATCTGTGACATCATCCGGGAAGTTGTCCGGGAAGAACTCCGCAAGATGCTCCCCGCTGCGGATCGCCCGTCCTCACTTTCGCTCGCCGCGGTCGTTTGAGAGGAGGTTCACCGAGCCTTCTAACCTGAAGTTGCGATCGACATGACGACGCCAGAGGAACCGACCCTGAGCTGCGCCGCCATGGCCCGACGACCACCGCATGCCAACCGCCAGGCCACGATGCCTCCCCGACGAGACCCTCCGATGCCGCAGTTTCCTCGACGCCATAGGACAAGTTCAGGACGTCCGCCAGGAGCGACCCTTGCCGAGGAAGACCGACGTGCGGAGAACGGCCGATCGACGCCCGTTGGGCTACCACTTCGGGGAAGCCGACCATATCTACCGCCGTTGTCCCTACCGGGAAATAGGGCTGCGTGGGTTCCACCCGAACGACCCACGGCCGTGGTACGGTGAACGCCCTCGCGACATCGAGGAGTACCTCCAACGCTCGCCCCTTTCAGCGCCGTCTCTCCGCCGTGAATCCCGCTCACCATCGCCACGACGTTCAGCGTCTCCAGCGCCCCGACTTCGCCGAAAGAGCCTGTCTCCCCTGCGTCGCCGGGAAAACTAAGTGCGGCAACGCCTGGAGGTGGTGTTGCCGAAGACGACGGAAGTAAGGAGCCTCCAAAAACGACGAAGCGCTCCCACTCTCCCGACGCTACGCATCGCAACGACGCCCCTGCTTCAGTGCCCAACAACCTAAACGTTATTATCGACGGCCCTGACGCATCGGCGTTCGTGGACACCGGAGCAGACTACTCAGTCTTGAGTGGGAAGCTCTCTCGCCACTTGCGAAAAGTGACAACGCCATGGGAGGCCCTCAAATACGAACCGCCGGTGGACACCTCATCACACCAATCGGGAGATGCACTGCTCGTGTCGAGATCTATGGTGCGACGAGCCCTGTGAGGTTCGTCGTTCTGCAAGACTGTGCGAGGAACGTTATCCTCGGAATGGACTTTCTCTGCGAGTATGGCGGCGTCATCCACCTCGGAGCAAACCGGTTGACGCTACTAAAACCTGTTTCACCACCGGGGGAGCCCAAAGCGACGTCATCCGTGGTGCGAGTCCTCGCAAGCCACGTGAAGTTACTGCTGCGGTCGAGTGTTTTCGTACCCGTCGGGATCACCGAAGCTTTCTGCGGCGAAGTTCTGCTCGAGAAAAGCCTTCAGTTGCTTCTAGGAAGAGGAATAGGCGTCACAAAAGGAGTAGCTGAACTTCAGGATGGCCGCGCTGTGGTCCTCATGACGAAATTCCTAAATGAAACGCAACACCCCAAGGAAGGTGCAGCCGTGGGCCATGTCGAGAAACTCCGAAACTCCGCCGAAATCGTCACGATTACTGACAAATCCTCGCCAGCGCAGCAAGACAGTACGTCACCAGCGCAGCTCGACATTGACCATAAGCTTCCAGGCCCGAAACGACGGCAGCTTATTAACCTCCTCGCCGAATACCGCGACTGCTTTGCGACGTCGTCGAAGGTGCGCCAAACCGCCGTTGCGAAGTACCGCATCGTTACCGAGGACGACGCGCGCCCTCTGCATTGATCGCCGTACAGAGTCTCCGTTAAAGAAAGGGAGGTGATACAGGAGCAAGTTCAAGAGATGCTGAACGACGACATAATTTAACCTTCAAGCAGTCGGTGGGCCTCTCCAGTCATACAGGTTAAGAAGAAGGACGGAACGCTTAGGTTCTGCGTGAACTACAGGCAGCTGAACGCGGGGACGAAGAAAGACGTCTATCCACTCCCCCGCATCGACGACACGTTAGACCGACTGTGCCACTCTCGATACTTTTCATCGATGGACCTTAAGAGCGGCTACTAGCAGATCGAAGTCGACGGACGGGAACGCGAGAAGACAGCTTTCGTCACGCCGGATGGGCTGTACGAGTTCAAGGTGATGCCCTTCGGACTATGCATGGCGCCTGGAACTTTCCAGCGTGTCATGGACACCGTACTGGCAGGACTGAAGTGGCAGAGCTGTCTCGTCTGCCTCACGACGTCGTAGTGTTTTCCGGCGACTTCGACAAGCACCTGCGACGACTCCGAGCTGTTCTCCAAGCCATACGGACCGCCGGACCCGAAGCCTCAAGCCGTAAAAGTGTCGGTTCGCCTATGGCGAACTGAAGTTCCTAGGTCACGTGGTTAGTAAAGAAGGCGGTCGCCCAGACCCAGAGAAGACTCGCGACGTCGCGGCATTTGCAGCGCCGACAGACAAGAAGGCCGTGGGAAGGTTCCTTGGACGGTGTGCCTACTATCGGCGCTTTGTTCAAAATTCCGCAAGGATTTCCGCACCGCTCACAAACCTCACGAAGGACGCCGAGAAGTTCGAATGGGCCGAGGAGCAGCAGCAGACATTCGACGAGCTGAAGCGACGGCTCCAGACTCCTCCTGTTCTTGGAAATTTCGATCAGGATGCGGAAACCGATATTCACACGGACGCAAGTAACGCAGGACCTGGCGCGGTACTGGTTCAAGTGCAAGAAGGCACCGAGCGAGTAATCGCCTATGCAAGTCGTACACTGTCCAAGGCGGAGAAAAATTACTCCTCGACTGAGAAAGAATGCCTTGCGATCGTCTGGGCAATTACGAAGTTTCGTCCGTACTTGTACGGAAGCCCGTTCCGCGTAGTCACGAACCACCACTCGCTCTGCTGGCTTGCGAACCTCAAGAATCCGTCAGGACGCCTTGCTCGATGGAGTCTCCGACTACAAGAGTTCAACATGACTGTGACAGGCCGCAAGCACAGCGACGCCGACTGCCTAGAGCCCCCGTCGAAACATCTTCCGGCAGCAGCGACGAAGATGACGATGAGTGCTTCCTACTCCTAGGCGCAGTGAACACCGACGACATGGCACGACGTCAACGAGACGATCGTGAGTTGCGCGAACTAATGGGGCACCTGGAAGGGCGCGGGAGTACCATGCCACGTGTTTTCTCACGAGCCCTGCCGACCTTCGCCATTCGACAAGGTGTACTCTACAAAGAGAACTTCGGGAGACAAGACGTCGCCGTAGCTGCTGGTAATCCAGACCGACCTTCGAGAAGAGATCTTTCAAGCCTGCCATAACGACCCGACGTACGGACACCTTGGTTACAGTCGGTCGCTGGCCCGTATTCGTGAAAAGCATTACTATATAGCCCAAGCTCCCCATAACCGTCCACCTATACACACGATCATGCCACGAGTTCCAGCGACGCAAGGAACCTCAGACGAGGCCGGCTGGTCTCTTGCAGCTAATTCCTCCGCCAACTGTACCCTTTCAGCAGATCGGAATGGATATACTTGGCCCTTTTCCGCCGTCAACGTCGGGGAACCGCTGGATAATCGTCGCCACAGATTATCTCACGCGGTATGCCGAAACAAAAGCCCTTCCTTTAGGGACTGCTGTGGAGGCCGCCAAGTGTTTCATCAAGTCCATTGTCCTCTGGCACGGCACTCCTGAAATTCTGATCTTAAACCGTGGATCATCGTTCATGGGCCAGCTGATACAAAAAAATCCTTCGTTAAAGTTGAGGCTTGGGCGAGTTGGTACATACTTCGGAATTAAAAACAGCGCGAAAAGACGAGGACCAGACGAAGAAGTGACACGGACGTAGGTGTACTCTACGCGCTACGTCCGTGTCACTTCTTTGTCTGGTCCTCATCTTTTCGTGCTGTTTTTAATTCCGAAATCCTTCGACTCAGCCAAACCAGCAATCATCGCACCACGGCGTACCACCCGCAGACCAAGGGGCTGACGGAGAGACTCAACAAGACCACCGCCGACATGATCTTCATGTACGTCGACGTGGAGCGTAAGACATGGGACTGCAGGTGTTGTCGTACGTCACATTTGCCAACAACACGGCTGTGCAAGAGACTACCGGGGTGACACCCTTTCAACTGCTTCATGGTCGCAAAGTGATGACAATGTTGGACGCGATGTTACCCCACGAACCGGCTGTCCACGGAAGCGACGACGCCCAGGTGGTCGCCCAACGGACAGAAGAAGTCCGTCAGCTCGCGCGACTCTAGATTAGAGCCCAACAACGTGTCGACGCTGGTCGCTACAACCTTCGTCGTCGGGATGTCTACTTCCAGCCCGGAGACAGGGTGTGGGTCTGGACACCTATTCGCCGCCGTGGTCTCAGCGAGAAACTCCTGAAACTGTATTTCGGACCCTGCAAGGTACTTCGTCGACTTGGAGATCTGAACTACGAGGTGATGCCCGACGGAACAAGAACGTCATCACGCCGCCCACCACGACCTTTAATCGTCCACATCGTGCTCCTGACGCCGTACTACGCTCGATAGGACTGTGGACCTCAAATGTTCCAAAGGACACTTTAGTTTGCCGTTCTTTTTATTAGCTTTGTTTTGTTGTGTGTTGCATCGGGGCGACGCACCTTTTTAAGGGGGGGTGGGGGGGGGGGGCGAGGAGTAATCTGCAGCTGGCCAAGTAGGCAGCGCGGCCGTGACCTATCGGTTATCGTGCTTGCCTCCCACGCGAAGAGCCATGGTTCGATTCCTAGGAGCGACGTGTCTTTTATTTATTCTTGCAATTTTGTGTTCTGGTAAATTCAAGAATCCTGTTGCTTGTTCGAGGTTCGAATGTCCTACGTGCCTGTTCGAGGTTCGAATGATCTAAGCTCCGAACCTTCTACGCCGATTATTCGAGAATCGCACGCGTGTACTAAGGGGCTCCGCGTGCCGAGGCGCAGTCAGTCTCGCCCGAGCGTTCGGTTCTGCTGTTACGCCGACTTCGATGCCCGCGACGCTCTGTTGTTATCCTCTCTTTCCTTTTTGATTTTGGGCACAAGTTCGCCCCATTGAACGTTTCAGTTTCCTCAGTTATTCTTCGTTTCGTCACAATCATTCGTGACAATATATTTTATGGAACTCACCTCTCTCGTGAATGCGTGCAGTACACCGAGGCAGTGATTATACTGTTTTCCCATTGCGGTCATCCTAAAAAAACCTTCGTGAGTTGCAAACGGAGTTATCATCCTTTCCAAGAACAGCTCGCTCAACCTGAAATAGGAGGCATTGTTTGCTATAATTTCCATTGATAGTACTCTCTGTATATGGGAATCAGTTTTCTGGAAGCGTATTACTTATATCTTTTCCAAAAGTCATCACAGGGTTCTGTCCTAGGCCCCCTCTTATTCTTAATATATATAAATGACCTACCTACTAGGATTTCCTCCTTCATAAGCGTATTTGCGGATGATTGCGTTGCTTACCGTGAAATTACTAATGACTTTGACGTACACATAATTCAATCTGATTTAAATGCAATTTCTTCCTGGTGTGATGCTTGGCACATGAAACTAAATATCTGACCTATCATGGAAAACTCACACCGAATATATCGTTAATAACAGTAACCGCATGATTGGATATTTAAGACGTAACTTTTCTCTAGCTCCATCATCATTAAAATTACTACTTTATAAAACATTGGTGCGACCAAAACTTGAATATGCATGCTCGGTCTGGGATCCCGGTGCAGAAAGCCACATATCAGCGCTTGAAGCCATCCAAAACCGGTCAGCACGTTTTATATTATCAAACTACCATCGTACATCAAGCGTCACATCCATGAAAGCTAGTTTTTCCACTCGTCGCACTATCTCCCGTCTCTGTTTATTTCCTAAAATTTACTATGCCAATTCACTCTTGAAAGAGCAACTAATCAGTGCCCCCATCTACGTATCCTCTCGCCTCGATCACTGCTGCAATGTTGGTATACCCACTTCCATCTCAAATTCGTTTTTCAAATCTTTCATCCCAAAAACATCTCGTGAATGGAACGGCCTTCCCTCACCCATTGCGACCATTGGCGATTTTGTTCTCTTTAAAGAAGCACTAACAAGTTACTATTCATGATCTGTGCCGGACTAACCATTTTCAGTGCTTTTGTACTTCCGTTGCCCACCCCCTCTGTAATGCTTCGGCCCTGAGGGTATAATAAATAAATAAATAAATAAATAAAAGATGATCACGAAAGATGGGTGGCAAGTTTAGCTGAAGAAGAAATGTCAATGTTACTAGGCGTAGTGAATATCTAGGGAAAGCATGCGAAAAGGTAAAAAAAAAAAAAAAGTGCGACATAAACGCTCGAGGCATTACTGCAAACATGTTGGCACTTTAGCAGCTTTCGCCAGTTTTATCTTATTTCTTCGTCCTGTTTTACAGTTTCGCATGACAATGGTTCACCGGATCGTCTGCCTTATTTCGTAAGATCCAGTCTCCACTCCAATCCGGAAGACTTTTTTTCAAGCATAAAAGTGACATAACACAACGTACTGAGTGAGAGCTTTCACGTAAGCCGAGTCCTCATTGCTTTGAGCGTTAAGAGCTTTTCCCATGATGGTTTCTGAAAAGTGGAAATACATTAGGTACATGTTTATAAGACCTAAAAATCAACATATACCGACAGTGCAAACACTATTACTCATATATACTTTCTTGAGAGTGCACCAAGTTGTAGTTTTCATTTTAATTTCACAGAAAACAGAGGGGTGCAGAAGAACATTACATTTTTTTATCGAGTTGTACAATTTATAACACACTGCTTTCCAAAATCTTCTTGACCTATCAAAAATATAAAATATTGCGTCGCAACCAATACACGTAATTGACGCTGAAAGTTTCAATGACAGCTAATTCTGTTATTCAGCGGAGCTAGAAACTATCGCCAGAAAGGCATGCCAGCAGGAATGACTGTTCTTCAACAAAAGCTAGTCTGTTTGTTAAACCAGAGTTTCTAAAAACGAGTGCGGAGTTTGCAATCAGCGACGCTCAGTACTTTGCTTTCATCAACACCATCGCAGCGAAGTCAAGTTAATTCGCATTAATTCAAACTCCTGAGCCGCTTCGGGACCCTCGCTGATTCTGTCGCGACCTCCCTTTGGGGTTGCAAATAATAGTTCGGGAAACACTGGCCTAACACATTAGCATAAACCTAAAATCGCCATTTTTGCTTTCCTTTCCTTGGATTCAAAGGCTCTCACCAAAACCTACCAGTGAGATGGAAAGTGCTGATTTGGCCAACAACGCAAAGGTCTGATGCCTGCCCAAAGCCTTTCTGGGTAAAACTCATAAAACCACAAATGTCTTTTTTACATTAGCTGTGTCGCGCAGTGTGCATCTAAAAACAAATTTATCAAAGGTCTTACCACAGACTATGTCCAGGGTGCAGAGCGTAACTTTGGGGACAACGTCAACCCCATTGTGGTCAAGTGATTTCTTTCCCAGGATATCGGCAAGAACCATAGACTGGGTGTTGATTGCAGAAGTGAAATCTTCCAGGATTCGAAAATGAAACGCTGGCGTAAAAAGCCGCCTTCGCGACCTCCACTTCTCTCCTGTACTGCTCGAGAAAAGCAAACATGACATATATATAATTAATTACCGCTTCCATTCTGTGGCAGAATATTGAATGTATACCTGTTTGATGTGCGAGGTATACCATACGTGGAGTTGGTGTTTGACGGCAATGGAAGAGGTGGAGGTATAACTTAGGTATAACACTTAAGCTTTAACAATGTGGGCTTCATTCACTTTACGCTGTCCCGCTCGGAGGCATAAAATAATTGAATCATTTATACTCAGTCTATATTCAAGAGTACATATTACTTATAAAGCAAGAAACTGAGCTTACTTTTCGGCGTACGATTTTATTATATTCTACTCTTATTCTTAACTAAAAGTCTGATTAGGATATAGACGCTGTCTTGAATAAAACGTCCGTCAAAAATTAAGTTCACCACGGAGTCATAAGCACCAGTATTTATTTATATATCGAATTATAGCAGCAATTAAACAAACCAAGACTTGCACATGGACTACTCGGTACTGTCCCTACTGAAAAAAAACCATTTGAAATTCAAACGGGTGGGAAACTGGTCGCCCGTTTGAATCAAATGGGTGGCAAACCTGTGATCCGTTTGGATCAAACGTGATTATGGGATACGGGTACCCGTTTGAAATGGTACCCGTTTGATACGGGTACCGTTTCAAAACGGGTACCCGTACCCATAATCACGTTTGATACAGGTACCCGTTTGATACGGGTACCCGTTTGATACGGTACCCGTTTGATACGGGTGCCCGTTTGATACGGGTGCACGTTCGACCAGGCACGTGACCACATATTTGAATGCGTCATTCGGATAGACAATTTATTCGCTAGCCCTAAATAAGTATCGTCTGGAAGGTTTGGTTATCTGAAACTTATTTAAAACGTCCCGAAACTTATAGACCTTTTTCTAACATGGAAAAACACGTGGAAAAAATCGTGCTCGCACAGGTGCTTGCAAATGGGCAGGAAAACAGACACTAAAGATCGTTTTCAATTCGCCAGAAGTTTATTACAATTTATTTCGTAGACAAGTACAAACGTGCAAGCGTTCTGTTAAATGTGAAGATGCACTCTTATACTGCCGAGGTAATTTCAGACTATATGGCATATTTTGGGAAAAATTGTTTTCCCGGCTGCCGCGACATTAAACGCTGCATAATTCTCTAGATAATCTGGAAGAGTACGCGTAAAGAACGGTCAATCGTTGCCAACAAGCAGGTTGGCAGTGCACTACCATAATAATAGCTGACTTCAAAGATGTAATCCAAAATATAAGTCGACACGGTCAAAGCAGGACAACCACACAAACACAAAAACGAGAAAGAAGACTCCTTGAAGTTTCAACACGATGCGGTGCACAAGCTGTCATTTGCGGAACACAACCAAACCCCAAGAATTCCAGACTTCTTTGAAGAGTCGCTTGTTGCCGATATACGCGTTAGGACTTTTCGAACACTGATAGCTTTCGTGCACATCCAATTACGTTGTCGGAGACATCCTAATAAAACCGCAGGGTTAGACGACAGATCGAAGCAGGTGGGACGAGCGAAGTTCAAACTGCAACTGAGAACAAACAGACAAAGAAAAAAGCGGCTGCTGGGTGCGCCGTTCCGGATCTCGATGGTTATCAGTGTGTAGTTCGCGCGCGGCTGCGGGTCACGTGACAGAGCTGACCAGAGGGGAGGAAGCGGGCGAGGTCAAGGCGAAGGACACAGGGACGCACCCCACCCTTCAATAAAAAAAAAAAAAGAAACAAAAAAACTTGTGGTTCGTTTCTTTTTTGTTTTGTTTTTGCAGTTTAGTGCTAGGGGAGAGGGTGCACAAACCGCTGTACCGATGTACACGCGCTTTCCTCCTCTCTTCGAATTGCAACAGAACGTTGACTATGCCGCGTTTGCAGCCTCGAAAGCAGGCGAATTCTTTTACCACGCTCGAAACCTGGAAAATGGCGCGCGCCGGCATGAAGCTCGGCTTGCGCCCGAGCGAAAAAAGCACCCAGCGCGAGATCGTAATTTGACTGCTGCAACAGCGGGGGCCTGCTCTCGCAATGCTCGATGTTCGTACAGCCACGTGTTCGCGCGTACCTTCGCTGAGTCTTGAATTGAGGCGAAAGGGAGTCAAGAGTATATTTTTTCACGCGTTCGCGTCCTCTGCGAGAGAGATTCGAGCTGAATACGTAAATTGGAGCAACAAAGAACACCAAGTTTAAAATTCTGTCAAAAATATCGGCTCGGCAACGTCGCATGTTACGTAAAAAAAATGTTTATTGTTGTAGCAGTATAAGCGAACATCAGCTCAATCAAAATATAAATATAATTACTTTCATTACGCGGACGATTGTAAATCGATGAACCGGCGCTCCGGCTTTCCCGAAAACAGGCTGCCACTGCTGAAACTGGCGTGCCCATGCCCGACCTGTACGTTCAGTATTAAACGGGCTCCGGAGAGCCGTTTGATTAAACCGGTACAGCCTGCCGGTCACCGGTCACCCGTTTGTGCAACATGGCCACCGGTTTGAGCAAACGTGCGACAACTTTGGCAAAACGAGATAACCCATTTGCCCAGACAACTGACCCGTTTGCCAAAGAAGTGAACTGTTTGCCCAAATAGGTGGACCGTTATGGCTCATACGGGGGACCCTTTGGCCATACGGGCGACCCCTGACAAACTGGTGGCCGGTATGGCTAAACTGTTAACGGTATGAACCCGTTGACTTTCATATAGGCACCAACCCAGGCAGCACACCATTGTTGGAACCCCGTTGGCCCAATGTTGGCAAAAACTGGTTCCAATATGGTCTGACGTTGGCATTTTCGAAAAACGCCACCCGATCCAATGGTGGTCCAACATTGGTGCCAATGTTGGACCACTGGTTTGCCACCGTCTAGCCCACGTTGGACCAACGTGGTTTGCGCTTCTTTTATCCAATATTGGCATAGAGGTTTCACAGTTGGCTGAACCAACATGGCATCCAGCGCCTTACACGCTGGCTCTTCCAACATTGGCCGAAATATTGGCTATTCCAATATTGGCATCCAATCTAATACACTGGCTATTTTTGCATCCATTGTCTATGACATATTGGATGTCATTTTTCAGTCGTGTTCTAACCGTGTCACAAAAACAGTGCAGAGAACCAAGCAAGTCCCTTGCCCTTTTTCCTCAAGCACTGTTTTGTTTATGATACTAAAATCTAATAAATGCAGCAATTTTACCAGATTTGGACACTTTAGAAATCAGTAACGAATGCAAATGAATTTCTCATAACGTTTGACAGTTCATAATTTATTTAAATCGAATAAAAATATTAAAAAAAATTGTGCAACCAGGGGGGCCTAGGCAGCTCGGCGGCAGGCTCGGTAGTGGACAGGGCACAGGGGGCAGAGGAGCTGGGCGAAGGGCTGGGCAAAGGGATTCCACGCAGGGGCCTGGCCACAGGATTCTGAAAGAGACAGATGCGGGGGTTTAATTCAGGTGAAGGGTTTCAGAGGCTCTCAGTTCTCTCTTACCTTGTCAATAATGAATATCAAACTAAAACATAGCTTCATTATATTCGCCGCCCTTAATTAACTATTCGATTAATCGGCTCAGTTGCTCTGCAAGTATAAAATCCCGGAAAGGCCTACCGACTTTTATGTTTACTTTTCCATATTATAAACTTTCTATTCCAGTGAATTATTTTTCGTTATTTTGTATGTAAAAAAAACTTAGTACTGCCTTCTAAATAAATAGATGCGCAGGTAAGACACAGGGCCGACTTGCTGGAATCAGTGTCTCAGCTTAGACTGGGTGAAGGAAAGCACTGTAAAGGCTGGGACGCGCGAGCGTCTTGAGTCGAGGTTTGAGTCCCGTTCAGCTCGTACGCTGGCTTTGACAGTGCTTCCTTTACCCCCGTCTCAGCTGAGACGCTGTTTCTAGAAAGACGGCTTACTATTGTTTTGTTCGTCCGACTTGTCCTTACTCAGAGCTCGATCGATCTAGATTAAAATATTTATAGTGGTTTAAAAAATCAATGAAATAGTACGAAGGTTATTTCATAAATTGCTTAGCTCTACTCTTGCAACATCATGGGCTCAACCTTTCATCTAGCTTTAAGAAGTCTTAAGAATTACAATCTCGCCATTTAGGTTAACACAAGATTTCTACGTTGATCTGAAAAAAAAAAAAAAAAAAACGTTTTAAGATTTACGGTATTTGCGGCACGGAAATATGTAGTAATAATGTACCCATATTGCCTTCATAATATTCACAATTTATAAATGCAACCGCTGGCCTCCCTCTTCAGCTCACCAGTGTCAAACGCACTACTAAATTAACAGTTCAATAAATACCCCGGTATAAGTAACAACATGACAGTTGAACAGAAGTGATGCTGGAATCAATCAAGAGTTTAAAATACATCGCGCACATAAAATAGCTTGTCGTGTAAAGACAAATTACACTCGCAGAGCGCGGAGACATAACTGACACTCCACTCGCATCCAACAAGCCGAACCTTGGTAATCAGGACTACACAACGCTTTGTGGTATTCGGCTTTGGACGTACCGGGAGAACTTTTATTACAGCACACATCTACCGCCAAGAGGACCAGCCATATTTTAACACACAAAATAAAAGTAAATAAAAATGACTTTCGAAACACAAAAATACCAATCAGAACGTCTCTCACGGTCTATTAGAATAAAAGCACTTGCAAATAGCGCTGTACAGGGCCTTTCGGGCCGATCGCTCTGGATTACACGTTGACACCCTGGCAGAGTTCGACACGGTTCAAACTCATAGGATAGGGAACAAACCGTACATTGCGTACCAAGAATACCTATCCCCAATGTCAGGAGGACTTCTTGTCACTCACATGGAAGAGAAGGCGGTCGTCGTGCTTCGGTCCGTCGAAGCCAGTGGTCACATGTATCCCCAACAAAGGAAGATCACCGGTGTGTAGGCGCTGCCGAAGAATATCCATGGTCTTGGCAATCCGCATGTTGAAGATCGCACTTGGCACTAAGACGAATGCGCTGCTGGTGACGGAACTCTCGAACTAGATTTACCACATTACCACAGAAGCGAAATCTACAGCAGCCGCAGGCCGCATCACACGCGAAACTAGGTCCGGTCTTCGCAGGCATTCCGGGTTTGTCAACGTCTAATGCGTCATCCGTCAAACAACGTGATAACGCTTCCACCGCGCCTTCAGCTTAGGGAGAGGGAGAAAAAGAGAGAAGTAGAAAGAAAGCAGCCCAGAACGGGGGGTGCGCTTACAAAGGCTAATCTTCAGGCCCATCTCAACAATGAACCCAACCAGAGGATTTGTCACTGTACCCAAGGTTGATAGTGCAGTGGATGTTATGCGTGGCCTTGGGCTTTTAGGCAGGTTCCGTGCTCTGCCTTATCACTAGCTTCGAGACTGTAGTCACGTGACCCTAACCGGAGACACGATTGGTCTAAAACACGCATAGCGTCTACCCTGCTGCCTATACTGATTGAACAGAACAGCTCTTGAAGGCCAGCTTTTGAATTTCTAAAGAGGCTGTCCAGCCCAAAAGTGATTCTAAACGGGGCAAGTTTGAAGACACTGTTTTAGTCGTAACTCACATTAAAATTAGAATGAAGAAATAAGCGCGACTATATTTTGCGCACGATGTCCACAAATAAAATAAATATATATATATATATATATATTTTTTTTATCAATAAATTTAAAATATTTTTACACTGTTAGGTTCGCGTTTTAAACTTCAAATTTTTTTACGAAAGAGTTACACATAAAACACCACGGACAGCACATCGTCCGACTTTCAACGCACGATGAAACGCCGACGCTCGCTGACAGAAGGTTGCGATGCTGCGCGAACAATTTCGGAAAGATGCTGCGTAGGATACGCCGGGCGCAACGGCTTCGCGACCGTTCGAAGAGCAAAGGATTCGCGACGACATAGTAGCGTCTTCCAACTTCAGTAAGCTAACGGGGCTCGAGAGTACCACGCTCACATTTCCGCAGAGCGAGCGCGGCCGGCCAGATGGAGGCGCAGTATGCACTCGCGTCGCGATTGCTACGTCGCTGCTCTGCCTACACTGATGACATGTGCACTGGCAGTCGAAGCAGCCCTCCCGAGACTTCATTCGAGTCCAATAGACAACTTTCTAGCGCGATAGACTCTCGTAAAAGTGAGAGTAGAAGTCGCTTCGGTTGGCGGTGTAAGCGGCGGACAGAAACATTAAATATAAAAAAGAAAGCACGCAGAAAGAAATACAAACATGGCAGGGGCACGGGAAAAGTAGGAGACGTTAACGCTACGGAATGCATATACATACAAAATACACTGGAAAAACAAAAATAATTAAATCTAAAAAACGGAATTAAGTTTTCAACGCCGAGGTAGGCAATGCGAAGGGAGAGCAGCAGCAAAAAAACTGCATAGTCTATAGGAATATGACGCGATTAGCTAAGAAGGCATAGTGATGGCGTGATAAAGCAGTGATCCGTGAGTATAGGCACCAGAATGACGGTGATAAAACTGCCCCTGGGTATTCTCGCCCGAGCGACACGTGAATGACTCTTTTTTTACTTTCCTACCTCTTCAATGCAAAAAAAGGGTCGCGGGTTTATGCCTAGGCGACAGAAATACCGATAAGCCATTGGCTATGGCAGTGCAATATTGACCAGCCTATACCATGACATCACCAATATTGGAAAACTCTTGGCTTTGACAGTTTAATATTAACCAGCTTAAGCCAGCGTATATTCAATATCGGAAAGCCATTGGCTCTGACAGTCCAATATTGGACAGTTATGCCGGCGTATAGCCAATATCAGAAAGGCAGTGGCTCCGACAGTCCAATATTGGACAGCTTATGCCGGCGTGTATCAATATTGGAAAGCTATTGGCTTTGACAGTCTAATGTTGACCAGCCTGTGCCAACGTATCACAAATATGGAAAACCACTGGCTTTGATAGTCCATTATTGTCCAATGTGAGTCCAATATTGGGAAACAAATGGCTCGTTGGGCCACTGTTGGGCCATTCTTTGCCACATCAAATCCAATGTTGGCCCAATACGGTGTGCTGCCTGGGAAATGGTTTTTTTCAGTAGGGTTTCCTTCGCCTAAACCAGTTTAATGCTTTCTAGCTCTGGTGACGTAAGCAAAACTCGACAGGCTGGAAAAGACGGAACGACCGGGAGTTGCTTGGGGCGTAAGCGGCAGTTCACGTTTGTAAAAAGTAAAATGGTTTATTGAGACGGAACCAGACTATTATCAGAAGCATGCTTGCAGAGTACTTACAAATAAAACACCGATCTTATGTAATCCGTTATAGATGCAATCGAATTCGGGCAGCAAAGAAAAATTCACAAACACAACGTCGAGGATGAGGGCGGTCGCTCACATTCAACGGAACTCTCGTGGTCGCCGATGAGCAGCTCTTTGTCGAAACGCGTCCAACAAACACAGCACAATAATTCCATAGACTCCGACGAATGAACGACCATTACCAAAAAGTTAGTATGGAGTGGACGTATTCCGGCCGTTCAAGACGAAAAAATCACGGCTGCGACTGCAACGCACGAAAAAACGGAGAACACTGACGCCTGACGCGAGCCCTTTTGGAAACGGACCTACGTGGCCCCTACAACTCACCATAACTTGGAATACGGCAAAGACTACGCCCCAGTGAGCCCATCAGCGCGTCAGAGCGAGTCACGTGAACAAATTTTCGTCCAAGCGTTTTTGTCCTACGGAGAGCGGTCACGTGTTTCGCACCACCCTTCTGATTTGCTAGAAGCGGCCTTCGCACTCGCTCACGGCCACACGAAGACACAAAAGAAGGTGTGGAGGCTTATCAGAAAACGAGGTCAAAGGGGGTTGACAAAGCAGCTGATCTCCCTCTGCTGCTTTGTATAGGCCACCTGCGCTGCCCAGGGAGGGTCGCAAAATGAGACACGTCAGCACTTCTTCATGCACTAGCGTGCCTGCTCTGATGCCACCCCCGCAGGGTGCACCTGTGAAAGCAGTGTTTGGTGAGTGGCGTCACAGACCCCGCCATGCGGGTTCGCCCGCCCACGTATGGCTGTGCGTGGCTTTCCCGTGTCTGGGGAAAAGGGCATCCTGGTGTGAGCCGAGCCCGGGGTAGGTCTGGACCCTTCGGGGCCCCCCGGTGAGGCAATACACCACTTCGGCCCCCGCTTCTCATAGACGTGAGTCCTGGTAAGGCCCGGCCAGGATGATTCAGTCTCGTCGCCACTTCTACATCCCCCCCTACTTTCACTCTTGTCTTCTCCTCCTTTTCACTCTTCATTTTCTTCTTTCCTTTTCAACAACTTCTTGGGGCAAGGGCCTGAACCTTGGGGGC